>CM076265.1:50622995-50948930 GCA_038380795.1 Pyrocephalus nanus
TTTTGCACTTCCAAAAAGATCCCAGGATGCAAAACATATATAACATGATTGGACCTCATGTTGATTTTGAGTCCATAAATTCAGTAGGATTTGGGATTCCTTTGAGAAATTCTAGCAAATTTTTCTTTAAAAGTCATATTTAAAATAGATTGTTCCACTTGTGCACTTAATAGGTAAGCATAAATAAGTTGCAAATGACGCTGCATGGGTTGAATTTTTGAAATGTTTTTTGTGACTCTTGATTTTTCTTGAAGTACTTTAGTATTGGAATTTGAGGAGAAACTCTTAAAAAACACAGATAATATGCTGGACCAACAACAAAGCATATTTACATGCTGCAGAGCAATATACATTCAATACAAAAGGGTGTTAAGAGCGGAAGCAGATATTCCTGGATCAACAAGTGAGTTTCAGTCTGTATCCAGAGGTATATTCCTCTCTGCAGCATTTCACACAAGCTCCCACGAAATCAGTGGGTGAACACTGAGCATATCATAGATGTAAGGTTTTTCAATGGCATTGGTCATGGTTTAAAGCAGATCCAGATGCCTGTCAGTCAGTACTCAAAGGGAACCATATACCCTCTTTCCTGGAAACAGATAAAGTACTGGGGTAATAGCAGCTCAGTATACAGAAGCAACTAAAGGAACAGATTAAAAAAAAAAAAAAAAAAAAGGAAAAGGGAAAGAAAAACAAAGGCAGTCTAAAACAAGTGGTAACATCACTGATAATTTTTTTTTTTTTTTACTGACAGTTTCAAAAATCACTTAAAATCCACATAAAAGTACAGTATGTGGGATTCAAATAAACACAAGTGGCCTACTAATGCACTAACGTGTGTGTAATTATTTTAAAATCTGGTTGCACAACAATGAACTCTGCTTTTCATCTTAATCTCATGGAGGAGAAGAGATTTCTGTGGTCTTGGTAAAATGCAATCCACGCCAGGCTTGGACTAGTCTGGCCACCCAGGTTTGCCTTTTCATATATCTGATAGATGTGTTTTGACAAGTTATATTAAGTACAAAGCAGGCCACCAGAGCAGCATGTGGAGTTGATATAGACAGAGACAGAAAGGCAAATAACAGTATGAACACACTTTCATAGGCAGTATTTGCCATAACTGAGTATCCCCCCATACATCATATTACCACACTTAATGAAAAAAAAAAAAAATCATGCAAGAAATGGGGCCTAAAGTTTTTCAAAAGGCAGTATTTTATGCAGGATTTAAAATCTTTACATCTTCCTTATCTATCTCCTTATCTACTGTTTTATTTTTTTATTCTTTTTTTAAAAAACTAATTCATTAGACTTGGTGTATCTTTCATTTTTCATTGGTTCAGTTAAGGGGAATGGCAGAGCTTCCATTCCCACTCCATCCTTCACCTTCTATTAACACCACTCTGTGTTTCATTTAGTCACTTCTCTGAAAACTGGTGCAAAAACTTCATAAGGGGAAAGAAAAAATTGCTGGCACATGCACACCTGAACTGATTGCCCTTTTCTTTCACAGCCATCTTGAGTACATCACCGTCATCCTCCAGAGCACTCCTAAACAAGTTTTGGCAAAAGCAAAAACAAACACTATTTTACAACATCTTTGGATGCACTTCCAAAATGCAGAACTAATTAATCACTAGTCTCTGAGAGACTCAGCTAAATGTGGCTGCCTCTTTGACACTGATCTCTGCTTTGATGTGAATATAGAAAGCATGTGAGCAAACCCCCTAAAAGAGGTAATGAGTTTCAATTATTTATTTGTTTGGAAGACAGGGGAGTGGAAGGTTAGCAATAAGTACACAGCTAATCCTGCTTAGGCCCTCCCAGTCGCTAGGGTGTTTAACTCCCTGCTTCCTTTCGCTGTGTCTGTACGGGATGCAGTAGGATGCATTTCTTAGGCTGTCATTGTGCCAAGCTCTTTACAAAGCAGAATATACTTAAAGGACATGTATACTGTCAAGCCTCGTATAAAGACTGTTATTTTTAATTATTCATTATCAACACTAGAGAGCTGCTAGCTCAACATATAGGCCTTTCCCCTTGCTACATTTAACTGTCATTGGTTTTCAAGTCAAGAGTGTGTATTCTAAGCGTTAGCTAGTCATTAGCATCATATTCTCCAGACACAATATAATCATCCTAATAATTGATTGTAGTGAAGGTAGTCACTTGTATCCCATACAATTCTCAGCCATGAACTTTGTCCTCTGCAGTTTATTATGCACAGAGAAACATCTTGATGCTATAATCTATCCTCCTCGCAAATTTACATCAAAGGGCAACAAGCTACATATTGCTCCTTCAAAACACACCACTTGTATGATGCTGTAAAAGCACCTGATTTTCTGAAAAGCATGTTATTAGCAAATGTGAAATTAAAAAAAAAAAAAACAACCACTAAGTGAAAGCCCTTCTCATAGAGACTATGAATGTATGAAGAGAGAAAGTGCACACAGGATTTTTCTTTAGAAATAAAACCTGTTAAATTAAAGTGGAAAGACTTTTGTGTCACAAACAAAGGGGGTGTATTGATAGCAGACTGATTAAGAGAAACTGCTAGTAGAAATAAGAGAAATCTACAACATTTATATGATAGGCACCTTGGGTAAAATGCTTGTTTTCCTTGTTGACTGGACCAATTTAAAATCATTTCATGTTCTTAAATCATTTATAAGTTGTACTGTTTTTCTTTCCCCCTACACAGACCTGTCTGGTGTAATATATAAATAGTGAGACTTGGAAGTTTTCAAGAAGTCTATTTATAAAAGTTTTCAATCTGATTTGCCATACAAATTCTCTAAGCCTAAATATAGTTCCTCAAAGGTGCAAATGAGAATAGACAAAAAGAAGTCACTGAAATATTTATAAAGATTAGAAGAAAAAAAAAATCTCTGTTAAACAGCAGCTAACCTTATTCTCATCCTCTCAAGCCTGAAGCTCAAAACTAATCTCCTATTTGACCTCTGGAAGATAAAATGGGATTCTTTGTATTTGCTTGATAGATTAGATCCATGTATATTATTCTTATTACAATGGTGATTAAGCCCTTATTTATATACAATAAATCAATATCTTAAAAATCTGGGGGGAGCTGACTCTCATCTGTACTATACAGATAAATTTTTCACCAACTTTAAATAAGAAAAGGGGTTGCAGGAGTATAGAACAACACAGTTAAGTGGATTGGAAAGATCTGAGAGAGGAGAACTAGGTACTTGGAAATTGATCCATTTCTTTTCTTATCAGAAGAAGGTATAAACTCTATAAAAATCTTCAACAACCAATTGAGTCACATGATGTCAAAAGCTACAAGGAGAAAGAAGAGGAATTAATCAGTCACTGTTGCCAGTTCAGTTTAATTCTGATACTAGGATCTCACCTTAATCTGATGGACATTGAAGTATGTGAGATGGGATAGCCGTGTTTGAGCCAGGATGAACAACCTTGCTATAAAATAGGAGACAAGTCAGGAAAATTGGTGAAGTTTTCTCCGACAGAATGGAAGGGAATGTGAAATACTGATATGATCAAAGTGTTCATTTACTGTGTCTCATATTACATCCCTAACTGGTTAGTCAAAGATCACTGCAGCTTTTGCACATGTGCAAAGCCTTAACAAGTTTATAAGGTGTAAAATTTCTGACTTCTAATGTGATCACTAGACACTAACACAGAAACCATATTCACAACTATTGGTAATCTGATTTTCCAGTAGTAAAGACTAGATTTCTTTTTACTTTGTTCTTGCAAAAGGAAAAATGCATCTAATAGATATTATACACAACAAAAAGGCTTTAAAAGAGAAGTGGAAAGCGTAGTGAACTCAATGAGTTGTAAGGTTCTTCTTTACTATAGTTTTTGAAGTAGTGGATATGTCTTCCTGTTAATACAGTATATACAAAGAGATAGTATTAAGTAGATCAGCATTTTGCAGATAAAGTAACATGCCTAATATGGGGTCAATTTGCAATATGGATCTTAAAACACTTGGGTTAATATTCTGTCTGAGGCATTCTAAAGTATTTTGTATTTTTCAGCTCATAGTAAAACTTTTGGAAATGTGATCAACTGACATTGTGCAAGTCTGGTCTCCATCTCTATTTCATTAGCTCTTACTCAGCTAGATAGAATCTTTGACAGTTCTTTAGTCCTTGGTCAGTGAAGACACCTGTAAGACGCAGTCAATTTTCTAGACCTGACAATAGAACTAATTCTAAATCTTCTTCTATAACCCTAGAGTCTTCTTTCTCCTGTGGGAGTTCTATATTAGGAAGTACATTTCTGAATTCCATTTCAAGGAGCTGTTTTCAATTCTTTTTAAGTGAAGGTCTTGTCAGCTTCACCAGTTCACCGATCCATGTTTCTCACCTAGAAAATGCATGCAGCAAATTGCACACTTCCCTATGTGACAATGGCTGGGCTTTGTTAACTGGTAAGTAGGTTATTTAGATCTGATGAATGATTAGGCATTCTGTAACAATGTAAAGAAATTTGGCCTGTGTGGTCCAGTTGCTAGCTGAATTCAATTGCTTCTACTTGAGCTTGGTATGTGGAATATTTAGTAGTCTCCAGCATAAAAATCTTTGTTCAGGCAGGAAATGTAAATATTTTCTTATTCTTTAGAAGAGGAAAAGGTTAAGTTTTACTAAATTGCCCATATCACATTTTCAATATTATAAATTTATCAAAAGCTCAAATTTTAGTTATAAAAGGAATATTCATTTATCCACAATAAATGTATTTAGTAAGTGACTGTCTAGCATAATAATCCTCTTGCTTTTTACTTTTGTCACAGTGTATAGTGTTCCACAGTGTGAACAGCAATAATGGTCATGTGTTCATATGAGTAGATTCATTTTGGCAAGTCTTGTTAGTTGACAGGTATGTAATACACTTGCCTTGCGGCTTTGGGACCAGGTTTCAAATACAGCCTTCACTGAAGTGACTGAAAATCATTCAGATCTCATAACTGTATCAAGTGACAAGTAACGCGAATTCAGCCAGTATGTGTATAGGACCTGATGTACACTAGCCAGTCAAAAATGCTTCCCTTTATTCAGCTGCACTGCTATCTCTGACCATCAGAAAGAAGGCACTCAAGGCAAGGGATTAAGGCCAGCAACACAAATCTATCTTTCCAAATATATTCATATCTTTCCAACAAGACACTTATGTGCCCAGCAGCTGTTTCCTTAGCTTTTGGATTCAGTGTCCACTAAAGGAACTGAAGTCCCTCACATATACAATAAGGGCACTGTACTAATTGTCAACATTAACTGCCAAAAGCAGCAATTCTATCAAGTTGATGTTGACTCAGACGTGGACTTGTCCTGATTGGGTTACTCTTTAACGCTGCTGGACACCTCTCACAGTAATGTTTTCACTGCTCACCAAAGAGTGTCAAATGTTGGCATCTCATTCATGCTTGTCATTGCCATGATATCACACATTATCCTCTAAGAGGAAACAAGATTTCACCTTATTATATCATGTACAAGGAACATGTCAGTCATACAAACTCATGGCCAGAAAAGGAAAACTGAATTTATGTCCAACAGCCAAATATCCACTTTAAGATAAACTTATTAAGAATAAGAATATGGCTGCTAGACACTTTGAGAGATTCAGCTGGTTTGCAACATTTTTATCCATAGGCACAATGTACAGCATGTGCAAGTATGGTTATGTTATTATAAGCCTCTCAAAACTCACTTTGTTCTCCAAAATGTTTTCTTGTGGGAAAGTATCATATAGATGGAGTGTCTTCCAACTAAGATACACTTAGGAAAAAAACTGTTGTATTTTCACTTCCTGGTTTTGTTAGTGGCATGGATGGGGCATATTGCTCCTAATTGTAACATGGTCATACCAACAGTGGCAGAGGATACCAAAGTGCATGGAAGGAGAGCTCTCATTACACCAGCAAAGAAGGAAGTTGTGGGAAAGGAAGAAGGAGCAATTTGATTGTTCTCAGATTTTTATACTCCTCTCCTTCACTGCCTTACTTTAAAGCTTCATTACTCATAGTATATTCCTCTTTTTAACTCACATCTGATCTCAGCGGTTTTCAAGCCTATCTCAGTCCTGCCACATCTATCCCCTTTCTATCTACTACATACATTCTTTTTTCTTTCTTCTTTTCCACTCTTGCCACAGTTTTCATATTGAATCCTTCAAGACGTTTTCTTCCCTTCCTCTACCCCAGTGCCTGTGAGTTCACTGAATCCCAAGGAAACATGAGGTCAGGTCATTATTGCTCTGCCCCAAGGCTTTCCACTTAATCCTGTAGTATGTCAGTGTTCTCTGTGCTGTTTGCAGCTCCTCCCAGTTAATTTTCATATGATGATGTCAGTTACATAGTGGACGTAGGTACAACGCTTGAGAGGGTGCTATTTTTATTCCCCTTTAGCTTTTAGGTTGTCTCCTCCACATGCAAAATCACAATTACAGTTCTTCCTTGACAAATATTTCTTAATAAAAAACTTAAACAATCTGTTTGTAAAATAAATCACCTAGTGTGATTACACTCAAATATTACTGAATTGTTGGGGTTGGTAACATGGACATTACTGTTAACCTGACCACTATATCCTTTGGATTAAATCAAGATAAACAAGATTTTCTTCAGATAAAGCTGTACAGAAGAGGAAAAACCATGACTTTTAAGTAAAAATACACTGTAGCACAGTCACCCACTTTCCCTCCTGTGTCATTCAAGCCATAATTTTGGGAAACTGTAGGATGTCTATTCCTCGTGCTGATAGCTTGCATATAAGCACATGAGAATTGTGCATCTGTTCATGCACAATTGTTACCTGTAAAAGGTTCATTTTAATTTATTTATAAGAGTCCTGTGTCTTTTTTTGCTCTAAAGTCACTGCAGTGATCATTACAGAAACATTCTATGCTTGCACAAATCAGTAACATCAATGAATGCTTGAACTTAGTTGTATAGAACCTCACCAGCAAATGTCAGGGGAGCTCACTGAAAGCCAGTGAAAATACTTACAGAAGCTGAAGATTTGGGTTTTGGACTAGTGTAATAATCTTGTTCTTTCAAGCTAACTACTATGTAAACAAACACAATAAATATGAATAATATTCATAGCAGTATAAATAGAAACACACCATAATTTTTAATGTTGAATTATAACTCAATAGGCAGGTAGAAAACACTACATATTTATGTGTCTCAGGTAACCTGCATAGAAGTTTGGGTCCATACTTAATCTGTGAAGGGCATGAATTTCTAATTTGTATTATTTCTACAACATACAGAACTGAATTCATACTGTTGGTGGCATCTGCTTTGAAGCTTCTTTATCAGGGTTGTTCTGTGTAGCAGCTTGCCCATAAAAGATCTTCTACATATAAGTTTGAGCAGTACAACTCTACTTCATAACTTGAAAACTACTTTGTAGAGCAAATAATTTGGATAAATGTCTTCTGAGCTATCTTCAAAAGTTCAACATACATTCAAATGTTAGAACAAATATACTGTGACTTGTCATGGCATCTGCACTAGTAAACAAAGTGTTTGAGAGAGGCCTTTGATTCTGATAGTGGGTGGAATCCAGAAAAAGGTGCAAAGAAAATGTAACTTGGGACATTTTCTTTGTTCTTTTTCTTTTGCAGATTTTACACCTCTGACATTATAAATTAATAATAGAATAATTGTACAGATCAAGCATAGATTTATACATGAAAGTTTCCTAGAGATTTAATGTCCATTTTTTTTACCAGAAATCCATTTCAATAACAAGCCACTTAAAAAAAATGGCTACCACTTAAATCAAGGATCAATTAGAAACATTAATAAGAAAAGGCCCTGTTAACTTCCATTAGACCCTAAATAAGCTTTTTAGTCTCCATTAATCATGCAGTTAATCATTGTTTTTATCAAGATTTAAAAAAAAAAGGGATTTTAATTCCTTTCAAATAAATTAAAAATTACCTTTGTTTACAAACTACAAGCAAAACCTACCTACTAAATGAGGCAAGGAATAGAATTCATGTGTTCAGTCACTTCTTGTTCATGGACTGTTCATACACTGATGGAAACCAGAGTAAGCTAATTGGTAATTAGTGCAACATCATCATATGTGAGGAAGACGCAAATCACAAAGGTATTCAAAAAGTCCTGACTGAAGATTGGCATCTAAGGAATGTAGAAAATTACCCTACAGTTTCATAGAAAGATTTTAATTTTCATAAGAGACAGCTAAAGCACTGGGAAATGTATGGTGCCTTCCCGAGTATGCCCTGTACTCTTTCTAGAGATAATCATAGAGTCAGAATCGTAGATGGTTCGGGTTGGAAGGGAACTTGAAGATCATCAAAAACCTTAATGGATTTGAGAATTCATCAGAAACATCTTTCACCAGAAGTTGTACAATGGTTGCTGGCCACAGGCCTCAGAGGTGGGGACAGGTTAAGAAGCCCTACCAAACCCTTCCTTTTTGGGAAATGATGTCACCAATCCTAATCCTATTTTCTTTTAAGTGTTGCTATTTATGGCTGGCATTGTTTGTATCAAAAGGATAAATTAAAAAAAAAAAATAGAACTGTGATGGGTATAGTGGGCAAGGAATTGAACATTTTTTAACATTTCCTGCGTTCATTTTCTGTGTCTGTGATAGAAGATCTGTATCACCTACTGTGACACTGGCAGGCTGAGAAGTAGGTAGGTGGGAATGAAAATACCTTGTGGAATTTTGGGGCTTGGGCAGCACAAAGGGGTGCAGTACTTCTCTGTGTTAAGATTCTATGCAGGAAACAACTCAAATTTTAACTTTATGTCCAGTTTTTCACAATACTCACCTAAGACTGGCCTTTAAGGCCCACCTTGAATTAACACCTGTAGCAGTTCACAGCAAAATAACTACTTAGCCCTGACATGAAAATTTCCACTTAAAAAGCAGGGGGTGAACTTTCCCTCTGGATCGAATATTCATACACTCATGAAAACATCAGGCATTTTCTTCTTGCTTGGTTTACAAATATTCTCTCTCTCACACACAAAAGAACGGGTACATTGCACAACCACATCTCAGGGAGCCTGGGGGCAGCAGTGCCATGCATTCAAGAATTACCTAGGGGTTCTTCAAGACAGGCCACTGGAGGCGGAGGTGACACAATGAATTTGGAGAAAGTGGAGGAGTGCTGGCTGAATAGATTCTTATGCATTCTCTGTATTTAGTAATACCCACGTACTGGCATTGACATGAGCTTCAGAGGCAGAAGGGTTGAGATGCAACATGGCATTCATAACAAAGGCTGATAGAAGCAAAGTGGGAACAATACTAAATGGGACATCATTAAATATTATTATGAGATAAAGTTAAATTTACTTTCTAGAAAAAAAAACACTCAAGAACTGTATTTCAAAGACTGACATTTCATTGCTTGGCACATTCCAGCAATGACTGAGAATTGAACAAAGACATCACAGTCTAAGATCAGGGAGCAGATTACACTTCAACTTTTAATGTGTGAGTGAGTTTGGTGTGGGTTGAAGCTAGGAGCTGATAAGCCAAGGAACCTTCAGTCAAGCACACTGTTTCTGAGCTGCCAGAGGCCTTCTCAGGTGCTCCTGGTCTCTTTGGCAAAGAACATCATGGATATGTGCAGCTGTGTGCAGAAAGGACTAGTTTATTCCTCTAGAGTGCTTACTCTAGCCAGAACAGAGATCTTCACATAAGAAATTGAATCTCCTAACAGCAATAACCTGAGCCATCTAGACCCTATTGTATTTTTTAAATTTTATGAGCTCATAAAAGACTTTTAGGCTTAATCTTTTAGCCATAGTTAAGACTTGAGGGCAAGTGGGGAGGTTGTGCTAAATATAGAAAAACAAAGAGAGTTTCACTCTTCTGGACAGAGTATGAAATTATAAAAATTCCTACAATGACTCCAAGTTCTCCATAATGTATGTAACATAGAATTTTTTGGAACAGAGACATGTTGATAAAAGTATTGCTACACAAGTGCTAAGCCATTCAGTGACTAGCCACAAACCTAGAGCCAATTTGCCACAAAACACTAGAGCTACCCACCATCTACATTTATTCAAAAAAGTTGATTTGTACTACAGAGTCTTCCTTAAATTTCCTCCAATTTCTTCCTATTGGAAACACAAACATCACCTAACACTTGAAGCCCAGTCTGACCAATTCCTTCCTTCCCTTCTGGCCTATCCCTGTTAACGTCATTTGATTAAGTTTTCCCAGGTGAAGGCAATTGGTCTTCCAGCTGTCCTTGTTCACCTAAGGTTTTGAATAGCACCTGTACCTCAAGCTAGGTAGTGGGTCTATGAATATGGCATTCCCAAAATATTTTTCAATTTTCAGTAGGGCCTTCTTAACTCAATTCATCTTGATGCAGCTGTTTCACCCTTCAGCAGCCTGAAGGGTGAAAAAAGCAACATAACCACTTTTATTATATGCCTTGTTGGTGTTATTTACCACACTATAGTATGTTGCAATGTTTTCTTTTGGCTTCTTGGCTTCTGCAAGCTGAGTGTTATCAAGTATGTTCAATATTCCCTATGCTGATAGGGATTTAAATGCTAATTTAATGACTTCTGTATGAAACAGAGGTTGCCTGGCACATGGGCAATCCATTACTAGCAAGGTGCTAGGATCTCTCTTCCCTTTGTATCTGTCTCACTAGTCTAAACAGAAAGTTAATGCTACTTTTCAGTAGTGAGCCAACTATTTCATTTTCTACTGAGGACAGCTGAGTGTTCAGTGGTTTGCTAACTGTGCATTAATTCTCAGGAAACGCCATCCTATCTCACAGAAACATTGCCAGTTTGTAGTAGGACACTGTTCAGTTTAATTTGGTAGCAGTTTTCTGTGCTCCTTTCTTCACAGTGGTTCACTCCACTCTTACCTTGCTCTCAGCTGCAGCTCTTTGTACTTGTGCAAAGAGTGGGTGGGGACAAAACACTATCTGGGATGGATACTATGAATTCATATGAATTTTCCACTGAGGTAAAAAAAAGTGCAAGCAAGGAGGCAAAAGTAAATGCCTCTTTCTTGGGAAAGACCCTGAGAAACTAAAATCAGGGGAGTCATACAGTGAGAGCTATTGGCCCTGGGAAAGGCTGGTATTGAGTTTTTCAGCTCTGTCTTCAGAAATCTATTTAAAGCAATACCTGAAAATGAGGCAGTTCATATAAAATGTCAGAAAATCAGAGTTATGATGCTGTGGAAACAAAATGAGAGTCTTTATTGCAAACCTCTGCTCTTGGTGTGGTAGTGTCAAGAAAATAACTACTCATAGAGGTTATCTATACTCATAGATGTTTTCTTTTTACACTTGTATTTTATTTTGTACCTTACACAGCTCAGTCTTCTACAATTCATCTGAAATACATATTTGAGCTTCCCTGTTAGTAACTGCCCTTCAATGTGAGGTATTTGCACTGACTGCAGTGTGCATCCAGCTTAGGTGAATTTCCTTTTGGAATTATCCTTACTGTCCAAATAAGCAACTGCACCCAAAAGCTTCATGCCAAATTGAGCTTAATAAAAAAAGGTAATTATTCCCAGTTTTGTACTCCCTTGATTTTATGTTGCCAAAAGTAATGAAGTAACGCAGCCCAGCTGGCTGGTTCTGGTGAAGAAAGTCTTGCACTTGGAAAGTTCCAACTTTTTAGTCTCCTTAGGAACAATAGTTCCCAGAAATTTACCTGCCATGACAGCTGCTTGGAATGTTAGATTCAATTCTTTATTCAATGAAAGATGAAATCTTTTTAAATTAAATCTTACATAGATTTTCATTTGCCATTTGCTCAAATCCAAGTAATTTTTTATCATTATTTAGAGTATAAAAGGACATAAAAATATGTCCTTCTTTCCTGCTCCTTCTCTCTTCTCTCTGCCTGTCTTATGGAGAAAAAAAATGACAGACAAAAATAGTATTTAAAAAAGGAAGCTTGATTGAAAAGTCACTTTAAAAAAGAATCTTTATCCATTTGCAAAAGATCACTTTTGATAATCTGCAAAGGAAATTATGGTGACCACTTATTTTTACCTTCTAAAGTAAAACTCTTTTACCTCCAGTTCCATCACAGGGCTGTGCCCAAACTGTTTAGCCCACTAACAGATTCAGCAATTCATCATGATTTTTTGCTAAGGGTATTTTTCTTTCTCATTCATCAATTATTTCCTATTTTCCTGCAGAAATAAAAAAGTCAAATGCATTGTAAAACAAAAATGTCAGACATTTCTGCTTAGACTGACCTTTGACAAGCAATATGTTTGTTCTGGTTTTTTGTGAGACAAAGTTAGAGAGAAGTGGGTACTTGACTAGGGCTTATGTAAATATCTGGTGAAGTCAAACAGCAGTGTTCTAGCACACTTGCACTTACTCGAGACTCTTAAGCTCAGCAAAATAAAAATACATGTAGTGAAAACCAAGCTTAATACACAAAAGGAAGAACTGACATTCTGTGCTCAAGATACATTGGAATGATGAGAAAAATACCACCAGGCATCTTCCTCACCTTTCATCCCTGCCTCTCTAAAACAGTCTTTACTAAATTGATGGTCTCTACAGAACTGCTGCATGCTTTGAATGGCAGAAGTACAATGTCTTCTGACGTTATAATCAAGCTAGATCTCACTAATCTGGGTTATAGCTCAACTGTGAAGGCTCTTTTGAGTAAAATCATTTCTTTATTAATGAGATTCAGCCCAATCTCACTGATAAAAATTACTTTAAAAGATGTCCCTTTGCTGCTATTCAAATGAATGGGGAAAATGGTGGGTGTTTTAAGAGCTGTCTTCCTGTCATATCAGGATGGATCTCATTAGTGAAGGGAATGATTTTACCAGGAAAAAGCTTCTACAATGAGAAAACATAACCTACTACAGATGAGCAAAATTCAAGTCAATTAGACTAAAAAAAAAAATAATTAAAAATCTCCTCAGTGCTCTCACTCAATAACAGGAGAAAGGACATTTCTCTCTCTTTAAAAAAAAAATAAAAAAAGATTTTTGGGGGAAAGAATAACTCAAAAATGTTATGTATGTATATAAAGTATTACATTTGACTCAAGAAATAGACATGAAGAGATTATAATTCACAGTTATTGTTTAAGTAGCTGGCATACATTTGCCCACATAAACTTTTAAACCAATGCTTGGAACCTCAGGCAGATGAAGTTAACCATAAATAATTGACAAAAAAGACAATACAAACTGTATAAGATAACACAGATTCTACAATAGCCTTATTATCCTTTTCCTTGGATTATTAGAAGGAAAGGTTATGAGAGCCATAGACTTTTTAGCCATTCTTGAATCCTCTTATTATCAAAAGAAAGGCAGTTTTATCTGGGTCCTGGCCTAGAGTCAATGTGGGAGTCTGTGCTTTTGTACTGTCATCCTTTATTGGATTATGAGACTCAGCTAGAATCTTACAGTCAGGTCTCTCAATTAACAATACTTTGAATGCAAAAGACAGTGTTGATAAGGAAATGTCCTATGGAGAAGGAGTGAACAAGGCTATCTTCATCTCTAAAGTGCCTCCAGAAAAGAGGAGAGGCTGGGAGGGTGTTCTGCAGATGTGCAGTTGAGAGCCCTATGCAGACAGGAGCAAGGAGTCTGGAAAAAACCTCACACCCAGCTCAGGAAATTACCCAAGCCTGGAAATATCTATTTGAACAGAAACTAAGCATAAGAGACTGTGTGTCTTTCATAGCCTGTGATTGCTATTGCAGTATTAGGCAGATAACAATAGTGACTGCAAGATCACAATTATACATGTGTACATTTATCTGGTTTCCTGCTACAGAGTTTTTCTAATATTTTGGTGCCTTTATTCTTCTCTCATAGCACTCCTCTATGAAGCAATATAGCCAGCTGCATATACTTATCCAAGCTGCAACACAAACCTAGACAGGAATCAGCTTTTGATTTAAATAGCCCTACATTAATTAGAATCACTGTAAGACTACACACACCTGTGCCCATAGATGGCTTTTTTTTTTTTTGTGTTCTGGCCCTGGAACTTTTGCAGTGATTTCTCAATGATTTAGTGAAGCAGCACCAGAGACCTGGAAAGCTCAGTATGCGAGTGTCTGCTCACCAGAACCTAACTTGTGAAAGAAGATGTTTTAGGATTCATTTTCCCATTATCACCACATAGCAAATATTAATGTGATAAACACTCATATTTTTTTCAGTGTGCTTAAAATAGTTATGATCAGCAGATTAATGACCATACTTGGATTACAGTACAAGCTAATTGCAAGGAAAAAAAGAAAGTGGAAAAACTAGATTTGGTGTAAAGCATGTTTCATTTTTTTTCCATCCAAAGACTGTCATATTCTTTGATATATCTACAAGTTTTAATTTCTGGAAACCTTAGCGTACATACACAGCTCATATATTTACAATCACAAATTATCTCTGTAACATACTTTACAATAGTTTTTATATTTATGACATCTCTTTTACACAGAAACACACCTGCAAGCACACAAAAATATATCATCTTGCACATACATGAAAATCTATAGTGATCTCTCTTTTTAGCCCACTTCGAGGTGAGTTGGACTTCTATCATTCACATTTTTATATACTCTGAACATGTTAAAACAAATCTGTCCATGTCAAAAATGTGCATGCTATGGACTTTATCTTTCCAGATGAGAAAGCTGCTCTGGGGTCTGATTGCAGCTATCTGAAATGAAAACACTGTAGGTGTATCCCACATTAAATGTTCAGCTTCAAGCTAGCAGTTAAGCATGTCACATTATTACATGCATAATAATATGATGAGCTGAAATGACAGAATGCCAGCTTTCCACCAAAAATTAAAGCAACAAACACTGATTTCTTCTAAGGATACCAACTCAAACTTTGCACAGTGGCTTTGAGAAGTGAGAGCATGTGCTACACAGGCAAAATGGCATAACAGTGAAAATATATGAGAACCCCGTATATATATATAAGCATATATATATATATATATAAGCATATATATATATGTGCTTCTCTGGTGTTCTCAAGAGCAAGAACTCTCTGAAATACCACATCATGGTTAAGGAACACACCAAGTTTTAAATTGTGCAGAAGGTACACTTACTCACACTCAGAGTGTGAGTAAGAATGGTAAAGTCTGCTTAAAAAAATCAGTTTCATCTCCTTTCACTGAAATCACATTTAATGTACTCTTGATTGGGTCTTCATCCTTGCTAAAGAACAACCGGATATGTTTGATGCATTAGAAGATGACCTTCCAGGGAATCTTAACACCCGTTCCTTCCATGGATTGGATCTGTTTTACAATCACATGTAGGACGTCTAAGGTTTATGAGGACTTAAAAAGATGCACTTTAATTAGGTTAATATTTTATTTATGTTACAACTTCCCCCTAGTCATGACTAACAGAGGTTCTGCTTACAATCTTGCCAAAGAACAAATCAACAGAACCTAAATATACTTTTTAAAAAGATGTTATTTTGATAAAATTTACACTTGAAAGTCTAAATTTGCATTTCACTATATCTCCCTAAATATCAGCTTATTAAAAATAAAAGTTTTCAAGACATCTTTTGGAAGTAAAACTTTCTTTTTTTTTTTAATTTTTATTTTTAGAATGCTTTAAACACTTTTGCTGGTGGATGTTTTGTACCATTTTGCTATGTTACATCCTAATTTTAGTTATCGTAGAACTGCGAGACATTGTCTGTAAACAAGCAATCTCACAAAAGAAATACATTCTTACTAAAAGCCGAAAACTACCAGATCTCATAAAAAAAATTGTCATCAATCAGGGAACTTTCTACATCACATACTTGAGTGTTAATTGGAGAAAAAAAAAATCAGCATAAACCTGCTCTAGTGCATAGTTGTAGTACTTAGTGCTGTTTCTCAGTTGTGAATCTCAGTTGTTCTAGCCCTGTCACATTGCCCCTTGGACTTCATTCTGTTGCTACTGGATGTAATACTTTCAGGACAGGATTTGTTTTCTAGAAAGAGATAGAGAATATTCCAGGGCCATTGAAATCTGAGTAAAAGAGGGTACCAAAATATTTTCTGTATTCCTAAGAAACTACAGACATGCATTAGCCGCGTCATCTATCTATATCCAATTCTTGTGCAAGTAATAAGGTAGATATGGTAGATATTGTTATAAAATAATATATTATATGATGCTTTCGGCAATTCATCAGTCAAATATAAATGAGAAAAAAGTGTTCTCTTTTACTTAGACCAAACATAAAGAAAAAAAAAGACATTCAATGCCTTGTGTTTTTGCAACAGCAAAAACATACAGTAACCTAAATTCAACAAGAAGATCAAGTGTACAGCCCACACGCCACTTTATTGCTCTCAGAATAGTGCTCTTCAATATGCCAAACTACTTTGCTCTCTGCTGTGGGCCTCTAGATCACCAGAATCCTGTTTTCATCTTACACATCCCTGATTTAAAACACTGAAAACTAACATGTCTGGTTTCTGGCAAACCACAGGGAAAAGAAAGTTCCAACCTCAAGCATTTCCTTGGAAAATACTATGCCAAAGATCAGTCTCTGACAGGAGAAACACTGCAGCTTTGACTACCTTTTCCCTGGCACAGAAGTGTTGTCATGTAGCAGAATTCCCCACTCTTCAGAGAGCTATGCACTATAGTGCTCACCCTGGCTGTATTTATATCCCTGTTAAGTCATTCACAGATGTTGCCCAATGGGGCACCCCATCCTGGGCACTGTATGTCCACTCACTGCACAGCCAAGCCACTCCAAAGGTAAGCACAGTGCAAAGTGGTACACTGAGGAGGGGCTTCCTAGTATAATACCAGATTTTCAGTGCTGGCAATGTTCCTTTACCACTCCTCCTTGCAATGCTGCTGTCTCCTACTTTTTCTCCTTTTCTGTTCAGAGGACAGTATGGACAGTCACAGTTTCCATGGAGGCTTCTCTGACAACACCTTCTTGAACATTTAATACTCTAGGACAGAAGATGCTTTCCTTCTCCAAGGCAGTGAGTGAACACTTTGGTAGTCCCTAGCCATGTTAGATAGGATGCATCAGAGCACAGTTTGTCCAGAATACACTTTCATCAACACGGACACCACTGCAAAGCCAGAAGCTTCTAGCATTTCCTTCCTCCCTGCTGTACACTAATGGGATACTCCAGAGGGATTACCAAAGGAGAAGAAGTTTAACTGTTTGGGAAGCTGATCTCAGAGCTGATGCCAGAGGCAATGTAATAAGACAAATGGGCACTGCTATTATAGCGCCACTTGATTATTCTTTCATTTGTGGCTTCTCAGATGGGTTGCTAATTTCTGTTTTGGTTTTCAGCTTCTAGGAGCTCTCTAGATACAGCTTCATGCACACCTCTTTGCAATGGCCTCATTTGTAATGTAATCAGAGCAAGGGTAACTGCAATGAAGTTCACACATAAAAGAAATGCCTGCACCTGTTCTAAATGAAAGTGAAAAAAATAACTTGGTTGACAAGAAGCTGAACATGACCCAGCAATGTGTGTTTGCAGCTCAGAAAGCCAATCGCATCCTGGGCTGCATCAAAAGCAGCGTGGGCAGCAGGTTGATGGAGAGGATTCCGTCCCTCTATTCTGCTCTGGTGAGACCCCACATGGAGTGCTGCATCCAGCTCAGGGGTTCTCACCACAGCAAGGACATGGACCTATGGAGCAATTCCAGAGAAGGGCCATGAAGACAATTAGAGGGATGGAGCACCTCCAATATGAGGAAAGGCAGAGATAGTTGCGATTGTTCATCTTGGAGAAGAAAAAGCTACAGCGAGGCCTTATAGCCCTTCCAGTACCTAAAAGGACCTACAAGAAAGCTGCAGACAGACTTTTTATAGGAGCATGTAGTGACAGGACAAGGGGGAAAGGCTTTAACTGAAAGGGGGTAGTTGCAGACTACATATATGGAAGAAATTGTTTAGTCAGAGAATGGTCAGACATTGGAACAGGTTGCCCAGAGAACTTGTGGATGCCTTATCCCTGGAAATGTTCAAGATAAGACTGGGTGGGGCTGTGAGCAACCTCGTCTAGGGGAAGGTGGCCGTGTCCTGTGGCAGGGCAGTTGGAATGAAAAGATCCTTAAGGTCCAACCAAAATCATTCTATGATTCCATGAACCTGACTGGGGCTGCTATACAAATCAACAATTGCTGCCTGTGCTCAAACATAGCTTGCAATTCAGGACCATTTCTTCTGATTTCATCCTTTTTGTATCTCAAAATATCAATTATTCTTTGCCTGTATGCATCAGGCTCAGTTGCAGATTTCTTCCTGGACTGTTCTACCTCTCTTAAACTTCTGCAGGTGCTTTGTAAATCATGCTGACTTGCAGGGCTAAAGGCAGGGAAGATTCAACTACTTATGTTCTTCTATCTAAGTAAATAAGTCAGGACATACACTTTACCTTCTTCCTCCTATCCTTACTCATTTGCAATGTCTGGAGCCTCCATGCACAAAGGAGTTCAGTACTGAAAAATTAAACTGTTATAGAAAAAGGACAAAATTGTGAGAGAAGAGTCAAAAAAAACCCCTAACTCAGAACTATAAATTGTGATGCTGTCTGGTCTCAAACCTAGTGATAAAAAGGCAACCTATTTTTCCCTTCCTCAGGATATAAGAACATTGCTTCCAATCAAGTATGCAGCACATGTCACAATCCAAATGATGGAGCTGACCAGGTGATTTTTGCCCTCACTGACTCCAACATGAATCTGGTTTTGTGTCCTGGAAAGGATTGCTGTGAGTCTGTGCTGGGAAAACTAAGAATAGTATTTGAACCACTGCCATAAGAAGAAGCAAAGAACCAAACAGAACACTGTTAAAATGTCAGCATTCATTTCTGGTCTTAATAGCTATGTACAACACCCCTGCTCCTTCACAAAAAGGATTGGAAGGTCACTGTCATTTCTGGTCTTGAAGACATGTGTCACTCATTTCCAGCCTCTTCTGATATTTGACAGTATGGACCTGCCTGGAGCACAGCAAGAATAAAGGGTGACACAGCTCACTGAGCAAAATTTCATTAACAATTTTCCTCCTACTCAAATAAGAGCTCACCCCTGACCCTAAAATGTAGAGTTTGCTACAGAAGAGGCACTTGTGAGAGCTTCAGTTAATGCAATCCAGTCTTTGACAAAGTCAGGTTTCTGTCTTGGAGGAATGCTTGAATTTATAACAATCTTTGATAAAATACTACATAATCTGTAAGAGAAGAAATAGGCTGCTTCAGCAGAGTAGGTCATATTTTTCATTGTTTAGTCTGATCTGAGTTTATCACACCAAGCAAAGCTCAAAGCATGCGTTCTCAGTGAAAACCATTGCTTGTCTGTCAGCTACATTTGTGCATTCATACTCATGTAATAATTAATAGTTTACTCCTAATTTGCAGATTAGATGCTATATTTCATTTTGATAAAACTGGAAATTCCATTAACAATTTAATTACTAGCTTGCCCAGGATATGCTGTGTTGCAGTTTATACTGATACTTTTCTTTTTGTTTTAACATATCCTCCTCAAATATTACACTCGGTACTTGGCTTAACACTTTTTACAGATTTTGCTTCATGACAAGTAACATTGCTTGGATCTAGTAGCCTCTAGATTCTCCAAAATGGTTTCTATTTTAAAAACAACTATATACAACTGTCTACATAGCCTAATGCACAACATGTTATCACAAAGCATGGGATGATAATTGATATTTTATATTCTTATTAAAGACATAACATGAAGTTTAATTTGGATGAAATCACGCTACTTCTCCAAAGCCATAAAAACTAGATTGAAATAAGTCTCCCAACCTTAACATTTCCACATTTGGGGGAATTTTGGTTTTGAACTTTGTAGGTTAAACCAGCCTCTAATATTAAATGTCACTAGCTGCAAAGGTAATGTATTCTATTTCCCCTGCCCAGACACAAATTAAGATGATCTTAAAGCATTGATGGGACAAAGAGAGTTGTAACAGCAGAAATTCCTCTTCTGTGGAGTAAAGCACATCTGAAAGAGAGAGTCCTGTCACAATAGCTTTTAGAGTTTCCACTTGGTAAAAAAAGATTTAGTTCTGTTCTATAGAAACACTTCATAGAATCATAGAATATCCTGAATTGGAAGGGACGCAGTAGGATCATCAAAGTCCAACTCCTGACTCTGCACAGGACATCCTCAAGAATTACATCATGTGCCTAGGAGCATTGTCCAAATGCTTCTTGAACTCTGTCGGGTTAGTTGCTGTGATCACTTCCCAGGGAAGCCTGTTCCAGTGTTTGAGCACCCTCTGGATGAAAAACTTTTTCCTGATATCTAAATCTCCCCTGACTCAGCCTCATGCAATTTCCTTGAGTCCTGTCACTGGTCATGAGAGTGAAGAGATCAGTGCCTGTCCCACTGCCTCCCCTTTACAAGGAAGTTGTAGACTGCAGTGAGATCTTTCCTCAGTCTCCTCTTCTTCAGGCTGAACACACCGAGTGCTCTCAGCCATCCCTCACACAGCTTACCCTCAAGGCACTTCACCATCTCCATTTCCCTCCTCTGGAGGTTCTCTAATAGCTTAATGTCTTTCTTATATTGTGGTACCCAAAACTGCTCAGAATATTCAAGGTGAGGCTGCCCCAGTGCAGAGCAAAGCGAAACAATCCCCTCCCTCAACTGGCTGGCAATGATTTGCCTGATGTCCCCCAGCACACAGTTGTCTCTCCTGGCTGCCAGGGCAGTGCTGACTCATATTCAGCTTACCATCAGTCAGGACCTCCAGGTCTGTTTTTATGGCATTGCTTTACAGCGTTTCATTCCCCAGTCTATACGAACCACCCCAGTTGCAGAATATGGCACTTGTCTCTGTTTAACTTCATACAGTAGGTGATTGCTAAGCCCACTGATTTGTCTAGGTCTCTATGCAAGGTGTCTCTGCCTTTGAGTCAATAACTCCTCCCAATTTTCTTGCAAACTTAGTGTCCAAGTAATTTATGAAGATGTTGAAGAGTACAGGGCCCAAGATGGAGCCCTGTGGAACCCCACTAGTTCTGATGTTCCCCCATTCACTGTTTCCCTCTGTGTTCAAAATGAGCCAATTGCTCACCCACCACATGATGTGTTTATCCAGCTGTGGACTGGACATTTTGCCCAGAAGGGTCCTGTGAGAGACAGTATCGAAAGCTTTTCTGAAATCCAAAAAGGTTGAACCACCTGGCTTCCTTCGATCAACTAGGTGGGTTGCGTTGTCATAAAAGGAAATTAGGTTTGACATGCAGGACTTTCGTGATCTAGACTGTGACTGATAACTCTGTTGTCCTTCAGATATTTTTCAATAACTCACAGGTATTCCTTATGGCAGGAAGGGGTGATATCAACCATTTGTGGAGAGAAAAAGAAAGCTTAGTATTACTCTAATATTTGGTTTAAATTTAAAATACAGTCTAAAAGACAGTTGTGTAGTGGGAGTGTGGTCATTTTAAGTAAGTACTGTCTTATGTTGTTCTTGTTTGTAATGTTCTTAGTAACTGAGAGAACTGTGACTGATAAATAATCAATATCTGCAAGACTATATAAATAAAGCAGAATATTAAGATGAAAGAGCTCAAGAATCAAAGGAGATTTTGAGACTATTCCCAGGCAATTAGATATTTCCTTTGTTGACAGACTTTTTTTAAAAAATGTATCATTGTCTTTCTAACCAGTACTTAGAGTTAGTAAGAACTGCTCCAGCAGTGAGCAACTGAAAGAATCTGACACAAGGTTTAGTTTTCATTATTATTATTTCTGAATATTAAGGAGTAGGGATATTAATTTAATATTAAATTTCTATTCTTCCAGTAAAGTCTATATTAATGCACGTAGCACTTAGGAGTCTTAAAGTATGATATAAGGCTGTATGGGGGAGACCTGTTCAATGTGGGCGACCTGTCTCCCAAATTCAGTTCTTATAATTCATCTTTTAATTTATTCAGAACGCCTTTGCAATTCACACCCTCTGATCTTCTCTTGTATAAATCACATTGGCCCTGCTTATTCTTTCAGTAACTTCTTACTGGTACCCACTGTGAGGTACTCAGAAACAAGACAATACTGCATCTTCACATTTTATCACCTCAACACATTGCACAAGACTTGCACTTTGGATTAAAACTTAGCCCTACGAGTGCAAAAGCCAACAGGTGCAGGGCTTACATTTTTCTTGCCCCCAGTAAATAAGGCTTAGGAAAGCTTTGAACTCCACAGAGACAGATAAAAAATGTAAAGGATCAATTCGCATTATGAGAAACAGATCTCTAAAAAGTTAAAGACAAGGTATCCATATATCTACACCAAATCTCTTTTTCCTTAAATGATATTTTATAGAGCATATAGAATTCTTCACTTTCCCTCAGTTTTTAACTAAAATGGTTGTAGAGGAAAAAAAAGTCAAATATTTGCAATCAGTCTTATTTTTGGTATTTAAAAGTAGAAATGGAACATATATAGTTTCTTTAAGTTAGACTAAAAAATTAAATCTGCATCTCTGAATCTGGGTAAAATTCTCAGTAATTTCCAAGGTAACTGCAGTTGTGTTCCTCTGGTTGCTGGTCAGCTGTTCTTTCTTACTGACCAGAAGACTGATGAGAAACTTCTCAGGGTCTGTCTACAGTCTCCAGTATATATTTGCTACTCCACTGTAACTTCAATACTCATAGCCTTTAGTGAGATCGTTAAACTATAGAACTGGCTCTTAATTGCATTAGCTAGCAAAAGGGGGGTCTTTGGAAGAGTGGCTAATAAACAATTTGGATCCAGAGCACTCCTATAGGACTCCATGCCTCCCATATTGTCCTCTGTGTCCTTTCTCCTATTTGCTGTGCTTTTTAAAGCTTATTGTTTACCTGGGAAGAAAATTCAGTGAGAACCATGAAATACAAGTAATCATCAATGTTTGCCAATAACCAAAGGGTAGTAAATAAGGTATTAGCCACAGAACATCAGCTACTAAATGCCTGGAGAGTGGCCAGTCTGGCTGGAAATATGTATTCCTTTTCTCCCCTGCTGTCATTTATGTCAGTCTTGAATAGATTCTGTTTTACTATGCAGTGGATTACACCCAGAGCTTATGGATATGAATATGGGTTGCTTGCTTTGCTCTCTCTGATCATGCTCCAGTGGTATTAACACTTGGGGTCAATCTGGATTATCCCGTGTTTAAAAGATGGCAATTAAACACTTCAATTCTTAATTTCTGAGAATTTCTTCTGCTTGTATGAAGAGCTAAAGCAATTGCTCTCACAGACTTTGCCAATTTCTTGTTGCTGGTGGTCTGTGTAGTGGTAAGGGGAAAAAGAAACAAAACTGTTGCACAAGTATACTCCCTTGAATCTGAACATGTTCCAAGGAACTTAAAGGTTGAATGGGTGACTTCACTTTTAAGAGACATTTTCTCCTTCTGTGTTGAGACTCCATAGTCAAAATTAGATAAGATGCAAACCTAAAGCAAAGTCAGGAGTTCAAATTTTAACAGTTTTCTGTTCAGGAAAGAGCCTAGTTTGTCATCTCAGGAGGTAAGGGTGACTGCATGTGAGACCGTCTGGGATACCACCAAGTGAGAAGGAACTTGGGACCCACTTCCAAGCTGGAAGAAAAATGTAAAGAAAAGCAGAAGGCTATCTTTAGCATGCCAAGTACATTAGATGAAAAGATGAGATCATCCTAGAGGTAAAAGAGACTTTCTGCTCAAATATATATCTCTGATGTCATGGAGTAGCTGGTGTGAAAACTTGCTCAATATGTAGTAGCTCAGATATTTTAGCTCACTATTTATTTTTATCCTCAGTATGTTAACTAGGAAGACAGTGTCAGAACTACACAAAACGAAGACACTTTGAGTAAGAAAAAATATTTTCAAAAAGTATAGAAATTATTATGAGAAAAACTTCATTTAAAATATTGCTAAATCCCCTTTCTAAATACACTGGTTTAGAACTCAAACAGGTCTAATCAGGACTGAATAGGCAGCTTCAAGGGCCCTGGAAAAGTGGGTGAAAGGCAAAAGAAAGCAAGATGCCTGCTTAGGCTCACTGTGTGTGACCTTTCCTAGGGCTAGGCTATGAATTTCAAGCTTGGCCATAGTTTTCTGTCTACTTTTTTGAAGGCAGGGATTTTTATCTATAGAAAGAACTTCACAGTGTAACTATGTGAAATGGAGTACATATTTTCTTTATATTAAGAAAAACATAAATCAATGATTTTAAAGATTACATTATTCTTTTCTCAAGTGGAAAAATGTGTGGCTCTGTGACCAGATAGCAGCTACATGTTAGTAACAATGTTAAATTTAGCTTTCCAAAATTTATTTTCTAAACTCTCTGACAGTATGCAAGGAATACAAACTACCCAAGGTTGAAAATAGGCCGCATAATCATAGTATTGCAAGAGGCCATACTGCCTACAAGTAGCCTTAGCCATGAAGGTGTTAATCACTGTATATACCGTCTAATCTGCATATAAGGAGCTTTGCAATTAAAATTACAACTTTTATGCCTGATCCCCAGCTTGCTGCTATTCAAAGCTCCTATCTGCATACACTGGGGATGTAAAAGGCCTTTTGAAAGTAAATAATTGGAAAAATTAGAGGGATTTTAGAGAAGATTGCAGAGCTTCCCTTTAGGACCAGTCCAGGAGCCCCGTCCTTCTGTCAAAGTACAAATTACCCCCATATGGTGATGTCCGTTCTCTCAACTGTAATTTATTCATTATGCAGAATGCCGAATACCAAATGGTGAAAGCAAAGCAGCAGAACAATGAAACAGGCTTGGGAAGCTATTAAGTGTCCAATCAATGAGAACCTAATGAACTATAACATGTAATACTTTATAAGGCATTCAAATTAAAAAGGGGGGAAACCCCAACAATGATGCAATATCAATTTACTTATTCCAAGTCTAATCAAATTAAATAAGCATCATCCTCCAAAAATACATTCATAACTGACATTTGAGGAGGGGGAATGAGTGGAAGATACGATCAAGCCAGAATTCCTTTAAGAACATAATTAGTACTAACCAACTGTCTTATTTAATGTAAGCTCTTTGCACCAAACTCTTCTGGTGACGTAACAAAAGATTGTTTGTTTTTTTTGTTTTTTAGTACACAGCCTTTTACCCTGTATCCCAAAAGCCTTATTTTACTGTGAGTCCCATTCCTGCTTTTGCTAAAAAAAATCCTGAATCTGATTCTGTAGAAATAATAATAATTAATAAATCATGTACAAGGTAATCTCAGGAAGGTGTTCTGTCTTTCCTAAACAACCAATATGCAGAACATCTTCTGGATAGAGCTGTTTTCAATTAAATTCTGGCAAGGAAATTATTAACTCCTTCCCCAAGAGGAGGAGGTTAAGGCAGAGATCCAGGTATCTTGTCTGTCAGACCACTTCACTGGCTTTACTCTCTGCTGGGCTGCTCAGTCAAGAATCTCTGTCCTTTAGTCTTCTTCCACTGATACACCCATCTTTAAATAAGAAATTTCAATTCATTTTTCTCTGAATTATTGTTTCTGTGTATTTTTCAAAAAAAAGCTTGTTGCGGGCTCTTTTGTGATCATTGCTGGGTTTTGTATTTTAAGTACCCTTAATCCATCTTAGATTGGCTTCTATTGCCTTCCCTGACAGAAAAGGTGCCAACAAGATGGTTCGTTCTTGTCTCAGCCAGCTACACATATTAGCAATTCTCACAGCAGTTGCCAAGTATAACTGTACATCCTCCTCTTCAAGAGTGGCTGTAGTTTTCTTCTCCCACAGCAGTTGACATTAAGTGTCTTCTGTGTTTCCTGCTGCTCCTATTCGCATGTGCTAGTGGTTAGTGTCAGCTTCACTATCTCTCCATTTCTTCTTCTAAGTCTCTTGATGCTTGTAATTTCCTCCATTAAAGAGAATAAAATTAATCCCCATTTTCTTTTATAATTCTGTGATAAATTTGATGAAAGGCATTTTGGTCTCAGGACTTCTGCTTCCAGCTCTGCAACTGATATTGTGGCTTTTTGCACCAGTTACAGAAATGAAGTCTCTGGGTTGTACTGCAGGAGCCTTGTCTGTGACATAGTGCTGTTCATGAAAGCAAAAACTTGTATTATGTATGACTTCAAACACATGGTCATAAAAGGTTTTGATGCTGTCTCTCCTCAGATGGTCAAACAAGCACTGTTCATAATAGTCCTGCACTTCTGGGAGCTTTCTTATCCCATGTTCTTACAAAACCAATAGCGAAGGAACCCTGTGAGTTGGTCAGATTTGCAATGTGTCTGTGTCCTTTTCTTCAGGACCGCAGTCACTGGAGTAGATAACTTCTGGGAACTAGAAGAAATCCTCTATGATGTAAGAGAAATCTCTTTCATCAGTGAGAGGAGACAAAAAACTGATACTGTGTACATTTGGCTGAACAGCAACGGAAATAGGTGGGCCTAAGAAGAGTGTTCAGAATTTTAGGAACAACGGACATATGTAGGATGTTTGAATTATTTAAAATACTCACTAAGGAGCTCAGTAAAATTTCCCCTAGCCTAAGGAAAAATTTTGAGAAATCTAATCAAGTCTTTCTCAGCCTGTCTCATATTCATATACAAGTAAGACGATAGGATGCAAGTGCATCAAGCTCTGCTTTGGAGTCTGACTGTAAGAAATAAGTTGTTATTATTATCTGGATTCTTTTCTTTCTTTCCTTTTTTTTTTTTTTTTTTTTAAATTTCCATGTTATTTGTTGGCTTGCAGAGCTTTCTTTTTCTTTCTCACACCCTACGCTTTGGCCTGACTACCTCAAAGCAATTGCTACGAAGATTACATTAGCAAAACTCACTCAGCAATGCAGGTGCAGTAAAACAAAAATGAAAATGAAACTGACAAAAATCAGAAGAAAAAAACATGACAGAACTGCTTTGTTTCCCAAATTATCACTGAGCAGTACAGATGTGGAGAAGCAATGAATAGCTATTGCACCACAGATAATACAAAAAAGCTCTTCTTAGAACAATGGGAGCAGCCCTCCCGTATTCAGAACGTGAGCTGTCGTTGGGAATTAATGTCCATCAGATCTTCCACATTGCCTGGTATTTCACTACTGGGCTGACCCAGAAGGTGTGCTCATGAGGTCAAGGGGGAAGGCACAGCACAGAAGATTGTAACACATGCAGTTTAAAGAGAGCATTATCAAACTAAGCTGTCATTTTTAACTGCCCTTAAGGGACAGCAGTGGAATCTCAGTCCCTTTTTAGTGAATGGAAGCTTTGCCTGTAGCATTAAAAACAGAATAAGTACTTTTTAACTGTTAGACTTGGCTTTTTTCCTTTATTATTTTTATTACTGTGTTAAAGCCAGGCACAGCATACAGGGTTAATGATATAAAATCTTTGCATAGTGCAATAAAACTGATACTGAAATAGTGTCCCCCCACTGTAGGAGGAATCTGCAATCAGGACTTCCAAGCACATGCAAAAAATAACTCTTGGATCAGTCTTCTTGTCTTCCAGTAGACTTGGCAAGAAAGACAAGCCATATGTGAAGCCAGCCATATATCAGTTATGTGGTCTTAGATATTTGCAATAAAACAAAGGACTTTGCTGTCAACCCTCCTGATTTCATGAAGCCTTTACAGCTCACAGCAATGTCCCTTTATCAAAAGCCACAAAGTTATCCTTAGACATGTGCATTTCTTCGAGAAAATATTCTCTGAAATAGCTATTTATGATTAATTCCATCAGGGAAAGGGTAAGACATGAAAGGTCCTAATACAGTCAGTTTCAGCCATGCTGAATCTATCTAGATATAACAAGGGAGTGTAAAAACAATTAAAAAGAAAAGCAGTAATACTGGGGATGGGGGTAGGGTGGGGAAATTTAAGTACACATGCGTAAGATAATAAACTCAAGAAGAAAATCTTTGTAACAGTGATGTGGATGCCTTGGTAAATTAAGTGAAACTAAGACCTCATCCCCAAATTCCTCCTGGCCATTTATTTAGACATTGTTAACTGGCTGTTTCATACAGGGGTCATGTTAGGAGTGGATTCAAAGAAAGAATTTTATAACAGTGCTTCTTTTCCCAGCTAATTCTGGGTGGACAGTCTGCACACAAGGAACCAAAAAGAAGGCTGGGGAATAGTTCAGGGTGAGCCATGAAGTGAGGTCAGGAGCTAATGAATAGCTGACACCCCAGACGTGCAAAACCATGTGGATGTGAATGGCTCTACGTGTGTGATTACTCACATATGTGGAGTTCAGTGAGCACTCAAGCTCAGGAAAAGAACTAGTAGTTTTATTTGATGTAGTGGTGAAAGGAGACAGGGAAGGAATTTTAGAAGTGAAGTGAGGTGATTACAGCAGTGTTTTTCTGAACTGGCCTTAAAGAAAAGGCTTAAGAGAATGGAATTTTTACTAAATTAATAGGCTTTAGTATAGAACAGCAGCAATAGTTTGACAAAAAGTTTGTGTGAGTTTCAAGACTATAATGACAAATGTTGATCTTTTAGTCAAGTATTTTCAACTATTACATTATAAACAAGTAAAACCCAAATGGACAGATTAGCATTTCTGTTCTTATTGAATTACTTTTTTATAGTGTTCCCTTTGTGCAGATCCTGAGTTTTCAAATTGCTGGAGCTTTCTAGGTCCAATTCAGTGAGGCAGTTCAGCTTACTCGAAGTGTGTGTTTTGTGACACTGAAATTAGTGACTTACAATGTTGTATGTGCTTATAAGGACCTTGCCATGTCATCCAAGTTGTTTATATTTTTTCTTTCTAAAATTTAAGAAGAAAAAAAAAAAAAAACTAAAATTGACTCCCCCTCCATCCTCCATTTTAATTCCTCTATATGACATCTTTGCAATGAATCTTTAAAATCAGATTGTGGATTCACATATCAGTCAAATATGTGCTTTACAATGAGTATTTCTTACAAATGTCCTGCTCAATATCATGCTGTTTCTGTGGACTCAGTATATAAAGCCTAAGAGGTCTTATTCAGGGATACTTCTATAGCTAAGTTCATAATTTGTATCTCTAGACAGGGCAACAAATTCTATTACACAAATATTTGAAGCTATCACAAGGAGAGGAATACTTTAAAATAATTCTTCACTCAGAAGTTGTATTTGTAGCTCTTTTCAGTTACTTTTCATTATATCACCACAGGGGAACAGTTTCAAAGAATTATGATACTAGCCATTATATTAAAAATGAGCCCTGTAAGCCCATCCCCATCCTAATAAATATCATTTAACATTCATTGTTGTGGAAATATGTAACAGGCAAGACAAGAGAGTTTTTGATTTTTTTACTTCTCACAAAGGTATGAAAATATTAGCAAACGTTCAGATCTCCACTACTCAAAATATTATGGGTCAGATCCAAGCAGAGTGGAGAGGTCAGTGCTCCATCATCACAGCTTTATATCATTATGGGCTTTAGGGCATAATAACTTGTGAGGAAGCTTGCTTAAAAGATGGGAAGGAAACCTGAAAAAGGTTAATTATGGCACCACAGCACTTGACAGTTCCTTTTCAATCTGATTCAGCTCAGCTGTGAATGCCGTTTTGTCCTCAGCACAAAGATCCTGCTCTCTGACACACTACTTTCTGTCACCCCAAGGTTGTGGCATGGTTCCCCTACAAGAATGCACCCCAAAACCAAATGCCATGTGTTTTCCAAAGGGTGCACCTGCTTTGCTGTGGATCTGGTGCTTAGAACTTCCTGTCTGAAATCTTAACACCCAGAAACTTGTTTTTACAGTTTGGGTTATATTCATTAGGAAGCCCAAGGACTGATTATTTTTCGGGGCCGGGGGTGGGGGGGGAGCAGGGAAGGTAGAACAGGGGAAAAAGAACAAACAAAACGAAAACTTAAGCCTGTGACTAATTGGCTGAAAGGATGTGAGCAATTCAGCTCCACTTAATTGAATGTGGACTTAAATTAAAAAGAAAGAGTAATTGCCTTCAAAACTTTGCATTGCAGATTGCTGGCCTCTTCTATACGTTAAGTGAAGACTTGAGCACATGTGTCACTGCTATTGTTGACAGGAACCCAAATATCCTGTTGTATGCATTTGTATTCAGTGAACTTCATTCTAGAAGGGATTACCCTGCATTATATTGATGGTTTTCTTTACAAGATGAATTTTCCTGAAAAAGGTGTCCTGATTTTGGCTGGAAATTTTGAATCATGACCATGTCTTCCAACTGCTGGCTGCTTTCCAAATATTTCCTAATCAGAAGACCTGAAAATAGAGCTTTATCTTTCAAATAAAAAATAAAGAGTTTTTGTATCTGGAGCCAAGGCTGTATAATTTCACACAAATTTTCCACTGATTTGCGGAAGAACTTCAGTTGAGCAAAGCCATACCTACATTAAACAGGCATAATCAAGGAGTAGAGAGTCAAGGAATTCACCTATGAAAATGCAGAGCTCAGTTATAAGGCATTTTAAAATAAAAATCATGAATTAACTTGTTTTGTCCGCACACTGACATTGCCATTTATTCTTTAAATCAAAGCGACATCCACAACTTCTAACCTTATTGTGCTATGCACAAAAACACAGAACAAAAGATTTGCCCTACCTCTCAAAATACTGCTCTGCAAGAGCAACAAAAACCCTTTGTTTGCTATTTAAGCAGGATTGGTGGACATCATCTCTAAGCAGAAGCTCTGAGAATAAGCCTTTTCCACCCTCTTCCGAACACTTATATGCACATTTTCACTCGAGTCTCCTACAGCAAAAGGACTTCTAATGAAAAGAATCGAGCAGAGCAAAGGGAAAATATTACTTTATATTAATAACAAATGGAGTGCACAATGCATTCCACATACAAAGGTTACCCATTTGTGGAGCTGGAAGCCAAGGGCATTTTAAAACTTAAAGATCTCTTAAATAAACATATTGGTTTAAGTACGAAGCAAATATTCTTAGCTCAGCAGGTAGCTGGTATCTAAATCACATTCAGACTTCACATAAATACACATGTCAAAGCATTTATCTAGTAATAAAAAAACAACTCTTAAGGAATGCAGTTCAGATAGGGAAGTGTCAGTTATTTTGCACATTTCCTATTTCCAGCTCATTAGTTTCAGCTTTTGACAAGGGTGGAGCTGAAAGAAATCCTGTAGAGGTTTTTCTCTCCTCCCAATTTCACATGAATAAACAGAGGGAGGGAGTCCCCTGCCTGTCTGCCAGGCTCTTATCTATCATATTTAGATGCTAGATGCTGTCAGATTTTAGATAGTGATGCCTGTAGGTATTGCTAGTTACTGGGAAATTAAATGTGGAATAGAAGGTAGTCTTTTCCTTTCCCAAACTGGCTTTGCTTTAGGAAGAGCTTTGGACATCCTTTAAAAAATGTTGATACCCAGACAAAGGTGTCAGGATTAAATTTCTGTCATTCATTTCTTGCACCTGATTTTATTTTTTTCTCATTCTATCTTTGGTGTCTCAGCAGCAGCCCATCTGAATATTTTCTTTCACCTGCATTCTTACATTCCTCTCAAATCCTGATTCTTTCACTTCAGAAGTGGTAAGTATAGATTTACACTGCTGAATTTTGTCTAAACTTTTCTCATGTATGATACCTCCTCGAGTATTATAAATCCTTAGAAATTCTTTGTTTTCATTCTTAGAGCCAATAAAACCAGATTATTTTCCTTGTTTTCCTTGATTACCACCCTCCCCCCCCAAAAAACAAAAAAAAGTTTCATAAAATGAGGATGTTCTTCCAGGGACTAAAGGCAGTGAAGAGTGATTTCTGTAAAATTCTAATTCTTAGAAAATATTCCTACAATCACCAACAATCAAGTTAGCAATTACCACCGTTGTGCTAGAAGCACAAGCTAGAAGCTAAGCACGAGTGCACGTTTTTCCCTCCCAGCAATATAGCACACCTACCCATCAGGGACTGTAAAATGAAATCATGTGGGCAGTCAGGTTCTGTGTTTGAAGGCTAGTAACTTCCATCTGAAGAAGGTAGCTCCTTAAGATGATCTGACTGCCATTACCCCAGCACACAATCTAAACATTCTGGAGTGTTGCTTTAAGTGATGCAGCTTAATATCATACCCACCTGGCTTATCCTTCCTTTCACAATCTTACCTGAATAGTTGCTTTCCTGACTTTAAAATGACCCCTAAAACTAAAATAAAATAAATGGATGTATTTATGTGTGCGTGTCTTCACATGGATGTTTATATATATATGAAGCTGTGTGTTTGGGTTACAAATGGTAAAGACAAAAATATGGCATGTCTCTGAATCAGAGACCTCAAATGATACTTTACATCCACGCCTTCGGATAATCCTTTGAAAAACTCAGTGTAGATCTGGAGGTGCTTTTACTGCACTATACATGAACTACTGCAGCAAAATGGCTTTCGTTTGATGGTCAGATGGAACTTCAGTTTGATTCCTATTGCCTTCCAGATTTGTTCACATAATTTTGCTCCTCAAATTTTTGTGTTTTTGTGAGGAAAGAGATTTATGACTTCTTTTAAATCCATTCTCCACATAGGGATATAGGTTAAACAAATTACATTTATCACTAATTTGTAGAATGGGACTTCATTCTGCATTAACTTGTAAACTAACTGTAGTAACCTCTGTACTTTTTCTCAAATTTCAAATTATTGTGTGGAACCACAGTAAAGATGGTGTGACTTCCAGTATTTTGTGCAATTACTAAATATGGCAGCACTGCAGATCTGAAGATGCTTTATGACTTTTCTCTTTCTCACAACCAGGAGATCAGGAGGCTGCCCACTGTGGTTGATAAGGTATTTCAGTGTGCATGAATGCAGAAAGAGGCCCAAAAGTAGATCTATCCTTAAGGAAGAGAAGTTTAAGTGATGTAAATTTCTCTACTTGAGAGAAAAGCATAGACAAATGCTCATTAGTCATACAAGATTATCGATAGCTAGTAAGGGAATTTGCAAGGACATTTAGTGATAGGACAAGGGGGAATGGCTTTGAACTCAAAGAGACTAGATTTAGGTTAGATATAAGAGAGAAATTTTTCACTGTGAGAGTGGTGAGCCACTAGCACATCCTTCCCAGAGAAGCTGTGGATGCCCCATTCCTGGAAGTGTTGAAGGCCTATTTGGATGGTGCTTTGAGCAACCTGGTCTAGTGGAACGTGTCCCAGTCCATGGCAGGGAGTTGGAGCAAGATGATGGACACTAAAAAAAAGTTGGGTACGTAAATTACTTGGTGTCTTCCTTTTTTTGCATTTTCAATTGTACTTCTCAGACTGTGAAACTAAGAGTATCTAATAGGAGAGCAAGTGATTCAAACATGAATAAAATTTAGTTCAGAGCCCATCAGATGGCAAGACGAGCCATGGTTCTTAGATGTTGTGTATACTGAGTTTGATAAGGATGCTGATCTAACAGTAGCAGAAATATAATCCTGCCACCACTGATAATTTTTCACAAATTCCCAATTGTTTATTTGCTATGCAACTGGAAGCAGTTATTGCTTTTCCACATTTTTTCCTTCTCTGTTAGACAAAATAGTGAAACCATAGCATCAGTGTTGTTTGAAAATATATTTATGTTTGTTTTCCCTATAAAAAGAGATAATAATGTTATGTTCCAATAATATTAAGTTGCAATGTTATTTGCAAGATTGCAGAGCTTTTAATTTTCTGATTATTTCCACAGTGGGAGTTTCAGCTCAATTTCTACCAAGACATTTCTATCTGTTTCGCTTATTTTTTTATTACAGCTAGAAGCAACAATAATTGCCTTTAGTGTATGAAAACATGACTGAGGAGACAATTGTCGTCCCTAAAGAGTAAAATCATCAGCATACATTTTTGATGTAAAATTTTTGTAAATTAATTGCAAGGTCCTATAAATATTATATTTACAAAAATTGTGTGTTGTCTGCTGTCTTCAAAGAAACAATCTTTTTTCTATTTTTTTGTAAATTATGCTTCATACACAGCACATTTCCTGAGGCAGAAAACAAAAACATGGAACAAAATATTAGCCTTCTACTTTTGTAATTTTACATTCTACTACTTTTCTTTCCCAACTCTGTTTTTTCTTGGTGGGAGGGGAATGTTAATATAATTCTGGAACATAGAGGAAAAAAAAATCAGTAACACTCTCAATAATCAAGCCTCATTTTCAATGTTTCACTATTCAGATGATTAAAAAAATAAATATTCATCCCAAATGTTGAGGCAGTGGGTTTAAATTTAATTTGGTCACAAATCAAGAAAATAATTCAAAATTTTGAACACTTTGTGAGATCTTTTTTCTACAATTTTGATTCAGAAATGATAATATGAAATCTTTTACATAGTCTCTAATGGTAGTCTCTTGTTTTTCTAAGGAAAAAAATTCATCTTGAAGTGCTCCAATCCACAGTTATATCTTGGAAAAATTATCTATTAAGACTTCCAAAGGAGTTATCCTCTACAGCCACCCCATAGAGGAACCTGGCAGACTGTACAAGACCTGTAAGTAGTCTCTCAAATAACTTGGGTTGATGCCAAGATTAATAAGCCAAATGAAAATTATCCTACTTTTTTCCTTTTTTCCTGTTAGAAAAATAAATAACAGTCATCTTTTTACTTGTGGGAGTGTGGGTGAGGGGCGATTGGAGACAAGAAATAACCAACCAACCAAACAACAAAAGGAAACCAACCAACTAAAAAGGAAAAAAACATCATCAACAAAAAAACCCCAACAAAACAAATAAACAACCCCCCACCAAAAAAAAAAAAACTGGATTTTGAATTTTAATCAGACTCTAGCATCTTTTCAGCTGTGTAGCTCTCAGTCTGTGTCCTGTGTAATACAGATATACAGAAATTTCATATGATTTAGGAGTACCCAGGAAAGCATTCAAGACACACATATTATGTCCTTTTTCTATCAGTGCATTTGACTGCAGGAGATACAAAATATTTTAGATAAATAAACCCAGAGGCTTTTTTTTGAAGGAGATGGGCAGTGGTACAGCTAACATCAAGAACAGTGATTAGTTCCAATAGATATTTCAGCAGATTTACTCTGTTCAGAATGGTGGTACTGACTTGAGCAGGCAGCACATTGCATTTATTTTAACCCGTGTTAGCAAATTTACTCCTAGAAAAATTGTAGAATACTAGGAAAAATTAGTATTTGGAAACCATGGTTTCATAAGAAGATCTAATCTCCACAGAGGATAAGAGAGCACATTGCATAAATAGTCAGAAATATTTGAGGACATAATTTGATATGTCTTTTTGACAATTTCAGAGCAGGTCAGTCTGCGATTATTTAATTATTTGTTTATTTTTGAAACCACAGTACCAGAAGGCCCCTTTTTGAGCTAGTGATGGCAACACAGTTTTCTCACACACTGTTGGAGACTAGGGTGATAGAAGGACTTCAGCTCACCTGCCAGCACCAGAGGGAAGGTAAGTGTCCTCTGGGGCATGGAAATTCACCTCCAAACAACACAAATGAGTAAGAGTGCTCTTCCCTGCCATAATACCATTGCAAGCAGATTCTCAACTCTATGGGATTAACCAATAGTGTGCTGATTAGTCAATAAGTATTGAATTGAATCATCTTTTTTTCCAGAAAAAGATCATTGTATCCAAGCTGGAAAGTATACTGCTGGCTTCAAATCATACTGACTGTAAAGAAAGCAGAGTATTTCACTGCCAATAAACTCTGTAAAAACGTGGGTATTTTAGCCGAAGAAGTAGTCCATATCTATATCATCTATATCTATATCTAATCTATATCTATCTCTGAAAATAACTAGGAACAGTAATAATAATTGAATCCTAAGTGGTTGTGAATCATCTACCCTCATTTGTTTTTCAGCATTTAAACGTTTCAGCACCAGGAATATGAAAGGGTTAAACAGGAGCAGATTTCCTGTGCTAAATAACTTAATGAAAAACATTCACAGTGCTTTTTAAGAACAACAGACTCATGCTGTTGGATGGTAATCTTCGGTACATATTTTTTTCTATTTTTTTTTCTCCACGAGGAAAATGTAGGAAAGACAGACTTTGTTTTAATTCTTCCTAATTGCTCTAATGCATTTGGTTTTATTTTAGTGTATTCAGCTTATAAAAACAGTTAGCATCAGTTTGTTTCCAGTTTTAATGGAGATAAACTCCTTCTTTTCCCCCTGAAAAACTTCACAATATGGTTAGAAATGTCAGCAATAATTAGACAAAATGCCTGTGAAAACATAAAATAGAAACAATACATCTTTTTATAATGGAATCTGTTTGTCTGATTATCTCAAACAATGTACATTTCCAACTGCCCAGGAGGGTCATTAGAGCTTATGAAAATCAAACTCTCTTTTTTCTGCTTCATACATCATGGACAACAATATTGTCTCCAGGATCATTATATATTGCATGGCTTTACAAATACATGCTAGAATTTCTTGAGCTACGGTGAACCTGGAGCATGAAATGCATTCAAAAATAAAAACAACAGGGAGAAAGAAAAAAGAAAATCTTGTTATTAACTAAATAACTGTTACATAGAAATTATAAAAGGCAACCTCACTGAGTACAGTACTCAAGGGACCTTGGTTCAATTCTGTCTTCAGTCATAGATTTTCAGTATAACCTCAGGAAAGTAATTTCTACCCTATGCACAATGAGAGCTATTTGTCCCTTAAAGAAATGGTTATGACAGCGCTCCCTTCTGAGTTCCTGTCAAGGTGTGAAGTCTAATTCAGAAGTTTTTGTTATTCCTTTGAGATACACTCAGAAAATAGACAAGAGTATCACCTTACTTTTTTTCCCATTTGTAGAATAGGGGCTAATATTCCTTTACTCTCACTGGAGAGTTTATGGATGCAATATATTAGTGTGTAAGAGGTAGTCAGATACCATGATGACAAGGGCCATTTAATGAGCAAATATCTTGGATGGAGTAGGAGAAATTAGGCAACAGTTACCCCTTTACATCAAAAGTAGTTTAGTACAAAAAACAAGGGAAGCCTGATAAGTTTATCGTATGCTCAGTTATTATCCCGCACTCTAGGAAGCTGCAAAGCTCTTTCAAAGATGACCTTTACACCTGTTTAGGATTTTTTTCCAGTAAGTGTTGCAATATGTTTGCTCTACCCTGTGGTTTAAGCACCTTGCTCTTTCTCAGAGTTCATGGGTTTTCAGTCTTCACTTGACTCTTTCAGATTCAGTGACTGTGTCACCCAGCAGGATGGAGTTTTAGGAATGATACTGCTTTATTTCAAACAGAGCCTCAGTATATCAGCTGGCAAAGTGCCCAGGGAAAAACTGAAACTTGCAGCAAAAGTGTAAATACATGCAACAAATTCATTAAAAATTATACCTCCTAAACCTTTTACTTTTTGAAGATCTTAAGCTTTATCTCGAAAATGTGAAAAATAGCAAATACATTACAGGAGTAATCTGCTATAACCAAATCAAGCATATCTCTTCTGTAGCATTAGTGCACGTATGTTCTTGTTAATACAAGCAAATGCTTACCAATAATGAACTCTCTGTATTGGTTGAAATGTTCCAGCCCAAAGTAAATGTGATGCTTAAAACTATTTTTAAAACATATGAAGGAATTAATAAATAAAATCCTTCTGCTGCTCCAAACTTGTAATGAAGCAATTCCTTTCAGCCAAACCTTCAGTATTATATACACCAAACCACTACTGGTGAATGCAGCATAGTTTTCCTGGCTCTCCAGGTATTCTAACACTGCTGAGGGTTAAATCTGCCCTACTAGGGTAGTTTTATTTGAAGGAGGAGGAGAAGAAAGCTAAGGGACCAAGGTCTCTCTATTCTGCTCACAGTGCCTAGTGTCTAGGCCTTCCATGGCATACAAGGAGAGAGAAGTTGCCCAGTATCCCAGTTATAATATGATCTGGTATGCTCCAGAATAAAATATAAAGGTCTATCATCATCCTGATGCAAGGATTTTGTTCTAAATTAGCAGAAATCAAAGGAATATCAATATATTTTTGTTTTGTCCATTTTCTGTCTTTTTCATGTTGTTTTGCTCCTCCAGAAGCTGTTAAGCACTTTTTTTAGTCCAGTAATTTCTTATCTAGTGACACAGCTCCATCAGGGTCACAGGTCCAGACTTTATTCCACCTCCATGCTCATATATTTCTTGTCCAGTGAAATGCAGATTGATTGCCAGAATAAACACAGATTTTGCAGATTGGAACAGAAGAGAAGTCACACTTCTCTCTCTTGTGTCTCCTACAGCATGATGCAGAACAGAAAGCAAAGCCCAGGAAAAAGCAAACCAGACTGAGACCCCGAGGTTCTGTAGACAACATTTGCAGACTTTATCATCAAAATAAAGATTTGAGAACTCATCAATCAACAACTCAAATACACCAGAAGAAATAGGCCAAAGTTGGGCCAAGACACAGATTCACACATGAGGCTTCCACATGGTAAATAGCTAATGTTTGCAGAAGCACATGAGCAAATGGTGGAAGACAGACCAGCAGGGAGGGCAGGACAGTAGTTTTATCTCTCTGGGACAGATTGAAACAATAACAAATTACACATAAAAATGGGAGATTAATTTTAACTTTGTGTTACTGGTACCACAATGTAAAGGACATAATACAACCTCTGGAGAAGCCGATTGTCCCCATGTCCCATCTGAAATCTGTGACTGTGTCAGCACTCCATTGCAGGTCAGTGTCCTCTGCCATAAACACCAGCCTACCTGAACTCACCAGCCTGCTGCTCTGTATGCTCTGTTTTTTGAGAGGGGGAACCTCAGGAAGCTCAACTTCATTCAACTATAACATTTTCTTGTCAGTCTAATTTTTCCATGTCATGTACTTGCTTCTGATATTTTCCCACTTGTGTTATTTGCTTGTTGAAGCTGTTCTATTCATGGAGTTCAATAAATGGTGTTTGTCATCATAACAACTTGATTCTAGTTCTAATCATAGCAACAAGCTGCTTTCTTGAAACATATTATGGCTGTTTCATTATTTTAAATTGTTATCTTCCTTATTAATTACAGAAACAGTTGATCTTTTCTGAGAAGCCAGCAGCTGCAAATTCCCCCCTTTTCAAATGTCTCATTTTAATAGGTGAAACATCAGGTAAAAATCAAGTCAAGTTGTAATATAATTCTCCAGAAGAAGATATGTAAGTTACAACACATTGCCTCCAGATTCCACAGGGTTACACTATTCAGAGGTACTGAACCATATCCCTTAGTATAGATCATAGCAAGCCACATGCTGCACAGCTCAATTGAAAATTCAAAGTCCCTAAATAAATCACACAGCAATGGCAACATTACTAATAGGACGATCAGAATCAAAGGAAGAAGGGTGATGAATCTGAGAAGAGCCTACATCATTATTCTGTGTGATTTGTTTATGGTATTGTTAGAGAGATTGTTTCTCCCCCCTCCTTACCCTAGTCCCTCTAGATTAGGAATGGAAATGAAAAGAGCAGCAGAACCTAGGAACAGCCTGTACACTGTAATTCTATAGTCATAAGGAGAGGTGGTCTGGTACTATTTGTGAGGCATTTTAATAAACCAGCTCACTCATCATCTTTATTCTGGCACAATGCAACATTTGAACTTCTTTCAGTTTTCTGCTATTGTGTGTTTCTAGTCACTGTTCACAGGGATCCCCAAATAGAACACAGCACAACACGCAGAGCAGTAACTAGGACTGCTAACACCAGCATCACACTTTTGGCCATATTTATTCAAAGACCTCTGCCTGTTTTAAGCAACGATGGAAAATTACTCATATTTATAAGATGCAAAGTAGTATTTCCAATGAGGGTAAAGACTTTCTCTCCACTAGAAAAGTTGTTAAGAATCAAAGACCAAACATTTATGGTGGTGGTGACAAATATGTGCCAGTGATGGGAAGTTCCTTAGTGTTTCTATCACATTTAAAATTAGTTTTAAGAAAATGGCAGAATTTTGTTTACCTACTGATTTATTTCTTTATTTGGAAACAGTTCTCCAAGGATTGGAGATAAATTGTATGACCTCTGACCTAAATCACCGACATTGGGTCAAAATCTTTCCTCCATTTAAGAACAGAAGGTTGTTGTGCAGAAGAAATTCCAGCAGGGAAGAGTGGAGTGGGAACATGGGACTAACAGGGTAGACACCAAGGTCAGTGCAGAAGGAGGGGCAGGAGGTGCTCCAGGCACTGGAGCTGAGGCCCCGCAGCCCATAGTGCAGACCATGGTGGGGCAGCTGTGCCCCTGCAGCCCGTGGGGGACCATCGGGGTGCAGAGACCCCCCCTGCAGCCCATGCAGGAGCCCATGCTGGAGCAGGTGGATGCATGAAGGAGGCTTTGACCCCATGGAAGGCCTAAGATGAAGCAGTGTCCTGCCAGAGACCTGCAGCCCATGGAGAGGGAAGCCCACGCTGGAGCAGGTTTTTCCCGGGTAGGACTTGTGGCCCTGTGGGGGACCCACGCTGGTACAACTCATTTGTGAAGGACTGCACCCCATGGAGGAGTGACCCATGGGACAGCAGTTTGGGAAGAACTGATGCCCAAGGCATGGACATGGAGAGGTCCATCAAGGACTGTCTCCCAAGGGAGGGACCCCACAGGAGCAGGGGAAGGACTCCTTAACTGAGCAGCGGTGGAAACAACAACCGACCGTAACACCCATTTGCCATCCCCCTGTGCCACCGGGGGGAGGACGGAGAACATGGAAGGAAGGAGGGGTAGGAGGAAAGTGCTTTTAAGATTGTTTTATTTCTCACTCTTTGGTTCTTATCCTGTTAGTAATAAATTTAAGTAATATTCCCACTTTGAGTCTGTTTTGCCCATGAAAGTAATCAATAACTGACCTTTCCCAGTTGTTAACCCATGCATCCTTAGCCATTTTTTTTTCTCTCTCCTCTGCCCAGTTGCAAAGGGAGAGTGAGAAAATGGCCTCACATCTGGCTAGGGTCAACCCACTACAGGAGGTTTCAAAATCCCTTCATGGATTTAAAAAAAAAAAAAAAAAAAAGGAAAAAGTAAGAAAGAAAAAGAAAACAAATACTTTAAAAGAAGAGTGAGAGAAAAAGCAAACAAGCAAGTAAAAAAACAAAACTCCAAACCCCCAAGGAACCCTGAGAAACCAATAAACTGAAAGTAATACAAATCAGGAATTTATAATAAAAGACTAATGCTCCTTTTTCAAAAAAACCAATAGCTGTCCCAAACATTTTTCAGCCTATAAAGTAAGATTTTGCAATTATGAGACATCTAAAATAATGCTCAGATCAAACAGATAGTTACAACTGTGTTTTTCTCTATTCCTCTTTCATTTTCCCTTTCTTACATGTCCCTCCCACTTTGCATCAGACCAATTAATATCTTTCCTTCCTCAACAGCTCTCTAGATAATACATAGAAGCATTTGTCTGTGTGGCCTAGCATTAAACAGAAACTATTAAACAGTCAACTCCTATCTCTGTTGTAAAATTAATGTCATGTTAACTCCTACCATGCCTTGCTGATATGTGATATGTAAATGGGATATCTTAAAGAATTTGTAAGGTATTTCTCTCACACCTTCATCACAGTCTCATGATTTAATTCAGGATGCAGTAAGCCTGTTTTAGTTACAATATGGGAATTCTTCTTTAATCACTAATTTTAGCCTTGGTAATCTAAGTAGAAACCACAAGGACAATCCAACACTCTTCATATTACAGCAACTGAGTAGAAGTTTTGGTATTTTTGATACATGCACCACATTTTATGATTTGCTCTTAAAATGTGCATGAAAGAGACCTGAGGGAAAGTTGGCTGTGGGAAGGAGGAGGAGCGCATCAAACTGTGTGACTGAGGCTTATGAGCGTACTTTGGAGTAATTTCATACTCCATCCTGTCAATTTTACTAGAACAATGTGCTCTTATTCTTGAAGGCCTAAGCACATGAGCACTCACTCACCTCTATAAGTATCAGTGTTCAGGATCCCATTATATTCCTTTATGATGATTAATGGCCTCCAATGAATTCTTACAAAAGCAGTTTGAAGCATGGGGAACACTTAGGTCATCATCAGCACACGGCTCATCTCCTGTGATCACACTAATGACAAGACTTCAGCTACCATACAAAATTGCAATGCTGGATCAGTGCAGGTGTGGTCAGAGCCCTTTCACCTCAGGGACTTCATTCCTAAAGCACAGAGGTGACATCGGAAATGAGCCTTTTGACATTACTTTGTCACGCAGAGTCAACCTGCTAAGGGGCCAGATGTGTTGACCCTACTGAAGTGGCCAGCAAGCAGTGACCTACGCAACTGCAACTACAAGTGCAGCCACACACAAAATGATTCAGCACCTCAGCAAGACAAAGTATGGGACAACTCTTAATTTCATTTTGGTTTGATCAGATTTTAAAAGGCCTTGAGATGCTAAAATTAACTCCAGAGGCCCAGGAGCTGGGCGTCACAGTGCTTGTACAAATATTAATGCTTTAACCCAAATAAGACTTCTCTTTTCTGTTCCAAGGCATTATGCTTTGTACAGCTCCCTTCTGTAGATACTTATGAATTCTTGCACCCTCTCAGACAATCAAATGAATAAATCTCCTGTGTGCAGAAGAGCATGATATCCTCTTCTTGGGCTACATACCTTTTCCAGAGCTTACTTCACTCAGTCTGTTAAAGCATTTTCTAAAGCACTTCCCAAGACACAGAGAGCACCTGTGTGGCCTGAGATGACCATGCAGCATGATGCAAGGTAGGTGGGAGTGAAGAGTGTGGGGATACCAAGGAGGAAGACTCCCTCCAACTCATGTTTGATTGATATTGTGTGCATCATACAAGGCTATCAGAGTATTTACCATCCTGTTGCTTTATGGGAAGAAAATCTGAGGTCCTTGTGCCTGAATCATCTTTATAAAACAAGAAGGTAGGATATAACTATATGAATAATCTGATGATCTGGAGGATACAGACCTCCATTTGAAAACTAACTTGGAGAAATCTACAGCTTTCAGAGTCACAGAATCAGTTAGGCTGGAAAAGACCTTCAAGATCACTGAGTCTAACCTTTGACCAAACACCACAATGTCAACTATACCATGGCACTAAGTGTCATGCCCAGTCTTTTCTTAAACACCTCTGGGGACAGTGGCTCCACCACCTCTCTGGGCAGTCCATTCCAATGTTTAATCACCCTTTCTGTGAAGAAGTTCTTCCTAATGTTCAACCTGAACCCCCCCTGCACAGCTTGAGACTAGGTCCTCTCATCCTATCACTGGTCACCTGGGAGATGAGGCCAAACCCCTCTTGGCTACAACCTCCTTTCAGGTAGTCGTAGAGATGGATATGGTCATGCCTGAGCCTTCTTTTATCGGGGCTAAACAACCCCAGCTCCCTCAGCTGTTCCTCATATGACTTACCTCTAGGCTCATCACCAGCTTTGCTGCCTTTCTCTGAACTGACTCCAGCACTTCAATGTTCTTCCTGAGTTGAGTGCCCTTAATTTGTTATCAAAGTCTTACTTACGACAGAATCAGAAATTATTATCATTGTTCCACATATAGTAAATCAAGACAGGAAATATAAAACAATTTGACTAAGACCAATGAGGACATCGCTGTCAGAGCCCAGATGACAAGGAGTCCCTTTTTTTGGCACATAGTTTATTCCAAGCCTTAGTGAATTCATTATGTACTCCCTGAAATCACTCAGCTGCAGGCAGCAACACTGAAAGAAACCAACCATACATTCACACCTATGGAGACCAGTTTGTGCCTCTCAAAAGCCATACCTTTCTGCAGACAGCTTAGAGAGCCAACAGCAGCCAACCTTTTAGTCTTGTAACAAATGAGCAAAACAAGCCATGCAGAAGTTATCTCTGAGCACTGGCAGTTGTTAGGGACTATGTAACAATCTGTAATGTATATAAATTTATTGACATCATATGTGCTTATATTTAGGTTAAACATATCTATTGTTTTTATAAGAGAAAACTGTTTCTGGAAACAATAGGCCAAATTGCTTTTTCTTGCTAAGAACAATGATGCAATGCTGCCAGTACCAACAGTTGTTATTACAGAATCAGCTAACTGAAAACACAAGGCTCTTTAACGACTTGTATCTTACAAAGCACTCCAATGCATGCTGATACTGTTTTACTTTGTTTGCTAGTCAAGATGAGTAAAAGCAATTTGTATTTCACATTTTACTCATTATTGCACTTTTCCTGTATATGTGTCCTCCTGTTTTCATTTCTCTTTCATGAGGGCAAATATACAAAGACGCAATTCCTGTGAGTTTTTCACTATCAGAATTAGTTGATGAAATCAGAGTCAGCTGAAGGGAGAAAGGCAAATTCTTCTGGGACATACTAGGAGCCAGAACAAAAAGAGAAGGTAACTGAGATGGAAAATATACTCCTGTCAACAGAAATAAGCAAGACTTCACAAAAATTTAGAGATTACTCAGTCACAGTCACCACAGCAAACATATTCTGAACTGTGTCTCTGGCCATTCCATTAAAAAAAAATTAAATATACAACTGTAGCACAGTTTGCAACAGAGCTGCATACTTGAGGTGTTTTTCAATAGCTAACATTATGATGAGCACAATCAATTCAAGTATGCTGAAACTGGGACTGTAAAATAGAGCTAGACCAAGGTACCTTGCCATTTGCCTCTTAGATACAGTTTAAAACAATGTCTTCAACTTTTCACATAGCTGACAGGTTAGAGACTCACCAGATATGGAAGAGATGCAGCATACCGAGTACATAAATTGATTTTATATTTAGGTTTAAAATAGATCTCATTGTCACTGAAATGTTAACCACTCAACAGAAAAAACCACCGGATTTTACAAATGCAAATTTCAAGCTCCCGTGCTTGGCACAATAATGAAATATACAGCATTCCTTGTTGTCCTTACCTTTGAACTGCAGGTAACTGTACAGCAGTGTTACAGGACAAAGATACACTTGTGAAATATTCACAAGCTGATGTCTTTGCAGCCCCATGGGACCTGTGAAGAGCTCTTTTTTCCCCCCACATCTCTCTCTCAGACTTTAAATAATGAGGAGCAGAAAAGGTATGAGACAATATGTCTGTGTGTCTCCTTTGAAATCTTTTCTTACATTACCTTGTTATCTGTGCTCAAGAGCAGCAGGTATTCCAGCAGTTCAGAGTGTGTCCACAGCCAAAACACCCAGCAAAACAGAATGCCGGTAGATACAGCTTTCAATTTCAGGTCCAGTCAGCAAAACACAAAACAGGTACATGGAGGGTGTGGTGGCACAGCTGAGTGTTTGGGGGTATGTATGTGTGGAGGGGTGTGAAGGCAGAATTTTTGCCAAACTATTTATTTAGGAAAATAGATATTTATTCTCCATCTTGAAAAACCATATCTCTTTCGTAATCTGCCCTCAAAAAATGCTTTTCTACAGAAAGTTACCAAACTTCCTTAGTATTACAGCCTGGATCAAAGCCTGACTGTCCCAGAGAGATGAGAGGGCTGATTGTTCTACTGGTGGCAAGGATTTGGATCATACTATTTGATTTAGCCCTCAGTGATAACTGTTGAGAAACACTGATACAGACAGGGATTGGGAGGTTTTACTATAGTCCTCTATTGTGCATCAGGAAAGACCAATCTGAACCTGGTATGAGGTATGAGCTGAGTACAAGGGATTCCACTTGTTTCCACACATCTGAGTCAGTCCTGAGTACATACAAGACTAAAGTCAGATGAGATTTATCAAATGAATCCGCCCTGGCATACATCACTGCAAGTATAGGCTTTTTTTCTGAGGAGGCATCACTTTTTTAATTTCCAGTACTCTAAGACTTCTAACCATTTTTTTTATCCTTTCTGCATTTCAAAGATGCTTATATAACAGGTACTTTCCCACACTGGCCTTAAAAGCCCTTATTCTCTTTCTTTCATTATTTCAACAGACTAATAGTGGTTGCAACACAGGTGACGGTAAATCAAATCAAGTTGAAATGTGGGCCTGACTCATTCTCAGACGATATATGATTTGTTTGCATTACATTATCTTGGAAACCCATAAGCAATGTGCACTAACTACATGTCCGCACATGGCAAGAAGATAAATGCTCTTAGTCAGTAATATAAAATCTAAATAAAATTACAATCAGGTTTGGATATTAGGATAGCTTTGCAACACCCTTGGGGCATTGCTCTTATCATTAGCACTATTTGCATTAGAGTGGTGTCCAGAGATTCTGCCTGTGATCAGTTTCAAATTGTGCTAGGCACTGGAAAACGTGGGAAGAGACAAAAGTTTTGAATGCTAAATAGATAATTACAGGCAAAGGGTGGGAGAAATAAAGGATTGTTATCGTTATGTAGAGCTCTGAGGTGAAGAGATTAAATTTTTTGTTATAGTCTAAGCATAGGCACAAAGCAAAGCAATGTTGGAGTCCAAGTTCACCTTGCATACAAAGAGTTTGCACACAAGCCCTTGTTTAGGCTTCCACTGACTTTGTGGGAGTGCTGATAACAGTTGGAGAGACAGCTTGAGTTTGCCTTTCCCCAGCTATGTACCTACCTGCAGCACAGGCAGCTGGGAACAAGGTTGGCTTGGCTTTCTAGGCCTGAGGCAACCTCCACATATGCTGTCATGCTGTCCTGTGACACCTTCTCAGTGCTGATTAGGCAAGTTTGCCCAAGTCCTTCCCATATATGCTTATAGCCCTGCAGTGTAGGATGGACGGGCAGGTGAGCACAGGAATAGCAAGCTCAAGCATCTGAATGACTGCTCAGACAACAAGGTTTGTTGTTTGGTTTTGGGGTGGGTTTTTTGGTGGGTTTAATTTTTCTCTCCTCTCTGGGGAAGACTGTATGTCTTCCTTCAGGTCATCAAAAAGTCAGAGTGCAGCAATAAACCAGATACCTAACTCCAGTTCAGAATCCAAAAGTTCACTATTAATCGCTAAAGTGAGAGCTGTTGGAATTGTAGAAACAACTTGACAGGAGAATAGGACTAGTGGTCTTTCAATCAATAGTGGAAGGACTCTACCGACCTTCAAGGAAGTTTCTTTTTGAGTAACATTTCGAGGTGTCCTCCATACATTCTTACAAAATTTTCACAGTGATTACACAAACACCCATCACAATGCTGGCTGATGAAACAGGGGGTGGATGTTTATGTGCTGCTGTTTCACCTCATGTTGGCAGGGATATGAAACTTACAAAGTGATAAGGAGAGATGCAAGCGGGAGGAGCAGACATGAGTGCTTGATTATTTGCCTAATTAAGCAATGCTGGCCACATCAAATTGTAATGAAGTGTGTATATACCTATAGCATGTTTTTAGTCCTAGGCAACACATTGGCTACCTGCCTCTGAATGGACAGTGAGGGAGATATTTTCAAAGGCACAAATGTTGACTATCCAGGAGAGCTGGATGGTTACCTAGTGTTTTGCCTTTGAAGACTGCATATAGTCAGTTAGGATCACAATCTCACAAGACACCCAGTCACTCACAAAAGTAATTGTGCTTAGGTAAATGAGACAACAGGCAGGAATAAGGCTTGTAGACCTAGATCTTTCACTAAGGCAGAACAAGTTATTCCCTCCTGTTTAAGTTCTTTGATAAGAATTCAAATTTTTTTTCATAACATGGTACAAACACTGGTTATTATTTTTCAAAATTAATGTTATTTTTGATATAACTTCTGTTGTTCTGTAATTCTAGGGGCTCATGTCTAATCCCATATGTAACATGTTTATTAGATGTAATATTTTATCTCTTGGATTCAGTGTCTGACACTATAATTTTGTTCTTACTTCAATAAAAGTGTTTTCCCTCCTTCTCACTTTGTCAGAATCTAATGGTTTTCTTTATCACAATAGAAAGATAGAAAGGTTCCTCCCTAAAAGACAAAAATGGACTATATATGTCTGCACCTTAATTCAATTTGTATCATAAAATCCAGACCAAATAAAGCAACTTTGCAATATTAGAAACTGCCAGAATTGAGCTGGGATTTTTTTGTTTGTTGCTTGTTTTTAATATATGGGCATGTACTCTCAGTAAATCTGTAGCTCATTGGCTTCGTTACCTGTATCCTTGTGAACACAGAACGAAATAGTACCAAATGCTCATGTGATTCCTGGTTTTCTTTGGGAATTCACTATCTGTGTGCTTTAATCAAGTGAAAATACATAGGAACCATTCCAACTTTCAGCTGACAAAAGCACAATATTAGTTTTTTGATGGGAACTCCTCTATGGATATAAATTCCTCATGGATTTTCCTGGGCTTTGTAAATTTATTAAAAAATAATATATTCTAAACACAATTAGATCATGAATGTTAAAAGAGTTAGTAAAATAATTTGTTGGGAATGTGAAACCATCTAGGAAATACAAGCATTTTCACATAATTGTGACTATCATATAATAATTTGTAAGACACCAAAAACATCTGAAACCTTGGTATCCAGATCCAGAAAAGATTCCCACTAGAAATGTCTTTCTTGCATACCATCCTCTGGAAGAAAGGACTTCTTTATCTCCTTTATCATATCTGTGTAGATTTTTGCTGAATAGACAGTCAAACACCATTGTTGAATACAGTGGCTGGAAAATGCTCATCTTCTTTCTTATTCATTTTCCACACCTTGTCAACATCTGCATAGCTCACCAGTGAAGCTGCTTTTCATGCAATCCACCCAAAGGTTGCAAGTTATAGGTGAGGGATGGAAATTCGCTTTGAAATCACTGGGCAACTGAGACTTCATACATTACTGAGGTGACAGGTGTAGCACGCAATGATGAACCTTCTGTCAGTCAGAGAGAGGTCACATTGATATCAGTTGCCAATGTGTCTTTCTCCCATCTTTAAAAAAAAAAAAAAAAAAAAAGAAAATTTAGAAAAGTCTATTTTTTTTCTTCCTGAGGAAAACGGGAACAGAGTTGATGGTGTTCACTAGTGTCAAGTGGCTGAAGATTTAGGACCCCAGAGCCCAGGAGGTCTCCTTTAACTGTACTGGCTCTACTCTCTGCAACAACATAAATTGCTGCCTGAACTGAGCCCCTCATAAGATATTCCAGAAGCAACGATGACAGCCACATTAACATGTACGGTACTGGAAACAAACGTCTCCAGCCCAATGTCAGGAAAGCCAAAATAAGAGCATGGAATTCTCATGTTTCATACCTTCCTTTTCCATAATTAAAATCACTTTACAAAACCTGTAAAATGGGTCTAGTTTAAAAAAGATCACATTAACAGACTAAAAGATTTTTAGTTTTATTAAAGAGGTGTCTGAATTTCACATGAAAAAAAGAGTAAGTTGTAACATAAATAAAAATAAGTGAGTATCTGAGTTTGCTAAAGATTCACCTACAACTCCATAACTTTAGCACTATCATGAACAGATCAGAAGACCAAATCTATGATGGGTACGCATATCTTGTTATACCATCTTTGTCTGTGGTTTTAAAGAAATGCCAGAACTAATCAGATAACAGCAGAATATTAATATTGTAAAGGTTAAAGAATCAAGATATCTGTAGTTTTCTCAAAGTATTTAGACTAGTTGCTGTAAAATCTTGTTTCAAGGTCCTCAGAGGTCAATAAGATCACTGATCTTCAGTCTTTCTGTGAGACCTCAGAATAATCTTCTTGTTCTTCTATTTTTCCAACCTACTGAAGTGCTTGAATGTTCTGTGTCTTTGATCTGCACAGACAAATGCTGGCTTTTCTAAACAAGGGGTTTAGATGACAATATGTTTGGTGGCAAAATGAAGTCCTTCTTCCAGTGAAAAAAAATCATCTCAGAACGAAACAAAAAAAATCATCTCTAGCATAAAGCAGTGTTAATACACATGACATAAGTTGATTTTGCCAAGGCTAAATTTTTCTAGCGGAGCCTATACTTGAGATCATTCAAGTGCTCTCTTGAGTTATCTCATTGTATCAGTGTTTGCAGGACAGTGTCTTGAATTTGTTTCTGTCATACAAAGCTGATATATAAGAATACAGGATTTAATTGAAACAACTCTGAGGAGTCTTCAATAAAACTTGTATTTCTTTATCAGAAAAAATCTTTCTATAAAAGAAGAATCAAAGACTATAAGAAACCTTTAATAGAGATTCTGATATGAAATGCAACTACAGCCTGTAATAAATGTGGCTGTAGTCAATAATAAAAACATTTTCATTTTCATATGGGAAGTTTTATAGAGGGAAGGATTTGCTCATTAAAAATATTTTTATTTTACTTTGCATATTGGATTTTAGAAATCCATTCATACCATGGATTTGATGAAGGCATAAGTTTATGCAAAGTCTTTAGCTGCAGAGGACCCTGACCTTACAGAGGATCAACTTTTCCAGAGTGCTATTACCAAATTAATACTTGCTTAAATAACATAGTGCATATGAATGCAAACTGTGGAGATATGCCTAAAGTTGTTAGCCTTTTCTGTATGTCCCCATCTCTCCTTCAACATAGCTGTCAACGAGCTGTCTTACTCGTCCCAGTACTTCAGCATAACAGGATTGAGCCTAAAGGTTCCATATACCAAAGTCTGATGCTCAGGTTCCTCCCACTTAACTTGAGGTACTAAACTGAGTAGTTTCTATATTAATAACAGAAACAGTGTTTAAAAACAGGGCTATTCATGCCTTTGTACAGGTAGAACGTTTTGGTTTTGTTTGTTTTTTAAGGGAGGGTTTTAGAAATTATAGGTGTATGAAACTGTCTTTTTGGGGGTTGGTGGCACTGGTTTTATTTGCCATCCTATTTTTGGAAGGTTTGGGTTTTTACCCTGAAGTTATTTATCAGGATCATCATTATACAGAGACAAGGAATCATTTGTGATGCTTATTCAGGAACACCAATACAAATGTGTTTTATCCTTTTCACATCAGGAACTACGTTGCCTTAAAAGTTACCTTTTAGATTCAAGTTGTGGGAAGTCCTAGCAGCCAAGTTACTTGGGGCTTTCACTGCCAGGAATGAGTGGCTGAGAGTATGAGGAATTCACCCCAATAGGCTAGAGAAAGCAATAATAAATAGGTTGTCCACATTCCCATTTCAGTGGTCTCTTTCTATGTCTTAGAGTTTTCCTTTACTGTGGGAAGGTGACTTCAGAACCTTTGTCATACACAAGGGTGATAGACAAGGGTGTAGCTGTCAATACCGGCTACAGTGATGTACATCAAGAGCAATACCATTAGAGTCAAAGGGGTATAAAAGTATAAAACTGGGGATAACAAGCCTGTGGCTTAATCTCAGTAGGTGGGACTGCAGGAATTAATCGTGTTTTCAGGCAACCAATTAATCTGTCACACGACAATAAAAATTACAGTTAAAAAATATTACCTTTCTTTTGTTAATGTTTGAAGAAATGTAACACAAGATCAAAGCTTTAAGCTTTAAAGCTCAGTGTCCAGTCCTATCTTGCAGATTTAGCCATGATTCCATGTGAACAAAGTCCATCATATCCTTAGAATTTAGCTTTATTAAACTGACTCTCTCCCCCATCTCAGCATCCATTAAATTACTGTTCTTCTCCTCCTCCTCAGTTCTCCCAAAGATACTATTCATTAAAATGTAGAGAATAAAATTTCTGTATGTGCATTTTTACTTATTAGCTGTGCTCACTGCCTCATCATTTGCCAAAATCATATTTCTTGAGCAAGGAGGGCAGAAACAATGTGAAATCAATCTTTTTTGCTTGGCCAGATAAACATAAGACACAATGAGAGAAAGAAAGGCACAGAGACAGACAGATAGGGAGAAAGAAAATAAAGCAGGAAAACAGCAACACCATTCCAATGGTGATGGATAACTGAAGTGAACGTGTCAGGATGGTATTATGTAAATTACCAAAGCAGCTGAGCAGTGCACTGATGATTACAGAGGATGTGAACAATGTTGTGGTCCCCAGGTGCCACCATGCCTTGTTATTTTTTCTTCCCTCCAACTACCCTTGGGGTAGATTCTTCCTGACCCGAGTGCTTGAAAAAAATCATCCAAGAAATACGTTCCTTAAAAAAAGGTTAGAGGACATCTATGACATTTCTCTAAAGCAATAACAGCACCCTCTGTGTTTCCAGTTTAACATTCTAAAAAATGCTTTTTACCTACACCTCTGAAGGGTCTGACTTATCAAATACCTTGATTACAGAATAGACTCAAGGTCAACATGATTTTAAACAGAAAAGGGAAACTGAAGGATGAGGGACATGCATTCAGCATGCCTTTAGCTATATTTTAAAATTACTCTGTATTATTAGCAAAAATTTTTCCCCTTTCATTAGACATCCTTTGTATATGTGTTTGAATTTGTATATTAGTGTTTGTGTCTACAGTCAGTGGTTTTCATTTCTCCTTTTGTGGAGTGTTGATTTAAATAACTGTTGAACAAGATTGCAAAGTGATAACTTGCTAATTAGCCCTCATTTGAAATTATTCCTTCTTTGAGCTGAATGTGGGCCTAAAACCCAAAATCCCACAGTCCACTGATAAGCTCATAAATTATCAAGACAAACATCCAGACCCTCTGCAGACTTTGGATCTAAGAAAATAACAAACCTCCATTGGCTTAGGTTATGCAAAACCACTCGTCAACATGTCAAGGATTTCATCCAAATGCCTCCTTGCAAACAAGGAAAGTGTTGGAAATGAAACAAAGCCTAAGAAAAATATAGAAAATTATTTAGAATGATATTCAGGGTATTTAAAGTGAGTTTTTTCACCATGCTCCTCATTAATTTGCATTCTCCTTTCACAAATAGATGGAATTATGTTGTCTTATTAGGACATATTTCTACTTCATTGAGGTTGATCTATATTGATTACACAAAGTGCTAATTACAATAATAAAAGTTCTACGGAGTTCAAGAAAACCAAAACTAGGTCTTCCTGCAGGAGGAGGGATCCTACACTATCGAACCATCACACACACACAGGTAAATGTTTCAGCAGGATGGGATTCTTTGATTTGCAGATCAGTCTAGGCGACAAAAATTGTTCCATCTCCCCTTGAAATTTGTGAGAGACATGCAGCCCAGGTAGTTCTTTATTTCTGCAAAGCATCTATTAAATCACGTCCAATCTAATTTCTGAATTTACTGGACTCTGCAATACCAGCAATAAATATAAATCATTAGCATTTATGCCTTCAGTAAGAGTTTCTTGGAGTAAGTAATGCAATGCAATGCCTTGCAATGTGTGCACGGCAGTGCGCTTTCCAGCTGTGCTATGGGCAGCCTCACGGGACTGACTGGGGAACTTGGTAACTGACACTTGTACAGGTTTAAATTTGAAATTTCATTTAATTTGTTTATCATTATGTAATCGAGAACATGAACCTTTAAGACAAATAGAGCAGTAAATAAACATCCTGCTAAAAATATTTGCAATACAATAATTAATTTAACAGGATTCATGTCTCTGGAGACTGTTACAAGGCCTTTTTGTGGCAGACTGTATTTGTTCTGTTTATGTGTGAAAGGGAGGGTGCTCAGAGGGTGAGGGTACATGTGAGCTGGTAGAAGTCCAGAATTATTCACTTCTGAAATGACAATTTCCTTTCATGGGACAGGGACAGCGTGGGCAAATGTATAGTTCCTTCTGGGTTCAATGACACTTGAAGCACTTTCCGAGGTAGAATTTATCCATAAGGTCAGTATGACTTCTTTGGGATTCTTTCTTGACAGCTTTTACTGGAGTCTCTGTAGCTGTCACTGAACACATTATTTAGTTTAAATTCATTACCAGATCAAACTAAAGGAACCTGGGGGAAAACAAGTACACTGACCACACAGAGAAAGTTTATCATGCCAAAATTACCTTTGGTTGTCTTGTTAATATCCAGTGTTTTGGTATCCCAATAAATCTTAAAAATTACATAATGTAGGAATACATTTTTAATGAAATAGTTGCTTATGAAACTTCTATCAGTTTGGATTTGGTTCAATTGCCAGGCTTGTTGCCTGACTAGGTTCCTTCTACATTCATGAACTCAGTGGTAGATAGTAAAGTTATGGTGTAACAGTTGCTTCTTGCTTGATTCTATACTATATTTAATTCAGGATTTTTTTATATTACTTTAAAAATAACTACTATAGAAAGGATATAGAAAGTCTCCTTCATGTGACTTTGTCATTGCTGTATTGTGTACGATCTCCAAAAACCCTTAAGAGCACAAGTCTTGTTAATTGTTAATTGGGACGTTCAATGGGACTTGAGCACCCACTTCACTTAATTGCTTTTGAGCAGCCAACATAGTTCTGAGAAGTGAAAGACATTTGTGACCAGATTTACTCCTATATCCTGGGTCCAATTTGTCAAGAGCAAAAGCATCACTTACAAAATACCGTTGACCCTCAATTGTTCAGCTTTTCTGCTGAACCCAGACTACCAATTGCAGGAGTTATTTTGTTCCACCTTGCTTTTTGTTACAGAAGTAGATGGATACGGAATTTTTATTATGTTCTATTTCCTTTGTTGTAAAGCATTTATTTTAATCACATTTTAATTTTAATGTGATTTTTCCCTCACAAAAAATAGTACTTCTGGCAGTGTAATGATAACTTGCATTTGGATTGTACCTTTCATCTCAAGTGATCCCAAAGCACTTTACCAACTTAACAAGCTGAAACACACTATATTAAATACTACACATAGGGATCACTTCACCCACCACTAAAGCAACCACTTATGTGGTGAAATGAACCAACTGTTTAAGGGCTCAGTTCTGCAAGGTGTTGAGCTCTATTAGCCTGATACAATGCCCGTTGAAGTCAATATAAAGACTCCTAAAGATTTCATTGGGCTCTGAATTAGAATTTATTACAATCTTCCAGCAAAGCATTTAGGGACATGCTTAACTTAAGCACTTGAGCAGTTCCATCGACATTAATAGAGCCTGAAGTTGCTTAAAGTTGAGCCTGCAAGGTTTTTAAGTAGAACCAGGTGTCTCAGTGCTGTGCAGTACAGAATGCAGTGAGTGCATTGACACAATATAGAGAAGCAGAAAACGATCTGAAGAACACCTTAATTCATTAAATTCACTTCTTTACCAAATGATCAAGACAACATGACAGAAGAATTCTTGGTCCACTCCTTAAAACATTTATGTATTCACTACATGCCAGTATGTTTATGCTATTACCTCTGTTTCATTACCAGTGCTTTGTTATTTGGAGACTGTAAAATTATGGATCTTTTTGTGTTTGCAAATCATAGATTCCTCTTAATGTAATCCAGTAATTCATTACTTTTCTTCCTGCACTGGTAGGTGGATTAATAAGCGTCTTCTACATTAATTTATTAATTAAAAAGTGGTAGAAAAGAATGGGCCTATAAGCTGGAGCAAAGCATCTGGAAAGAACTATAGCAAAGCAACTGGAAGAATAAAACTGTGGCTGCCCTGTTTAGCATTAAGCAGCTCCAAGGATGCTACTTCTCACTCCCAAAGACAGTAAGGTTTTCTGATACTAGAAAAGATAGTAAGTCCAGGTCAGAGCTGGGACAGTAATAACCCTTCTTCATAACCTGACTGCACCCTTCCATGTTAACATACTGTGAACTGAGCACAAGTGACAAAACCAATCCATCACTGCATCGCCAACACAAAGAAGAATAGAGAGGTTAACAGAAATTGATGACATCCCTGCTTGAATTTTACACTGATTCGGCCAGCTTTACGATTGAAACAGACAAAGATTTATAGTCCAAGCTAGGACGCTGGCTCTCCTTGATTGCCTTGATTTTTTTTTTTTTATGCGCTTCTGCATATTTATTTCCAAGCTCATCACGGGCTTGTATCATTAGAATGCTGATTTGATTTTACATTCCAAGAGGAGTAGACATTATGCAGCCATTTGCATGATGTGAGAGAAATCACCATAACGGTTTGTGATATCGGCGGCCAAAATGATCGGTAATGTTCACCTGCATAAGCAGGATTGTGTAATATTTTTTTTGAAATTCAGATTTTTTCCTTTTGCTTCTCCTTCTGTGAAAAAAAAATAAAAAAGAGGGAATTATTCCATATCCTGTGGATGAGAAATTGTGTTTTGTCATGCCTCCGAGGGCTACAGTGGTATTGAGCTTTTATGAATTCGTTTGATATCAGGGCTGAGCGTTACGAGTTCCAACACAAATTTTTTTCCCCATGACATTATTACTGAAAGCTTTTATCAGTTCATTGTGACAAAAAATTGATTATTATCCTTGACATTTGATGGATAGCTTTCATAAAAGTGCTTTTTTTTAAGGGTTTTTTTTTGTGTGTGTGTGTGTATGTAAGCCTGTAAAGTTTTCTTAGGAAGGTTCTATTTTCCAGAGAGGAAAAAAAAATCAAGTAACAACCACTTATTCCATGGAGTATTCTTGAATCACTGCTATCCGTGAAAACCTTGGAAGTGAAATGAAATCCTGCTTCCTTACAGCTTCTTCCACTTAAACGCTAGGAAAATGTACATTCACACAGCTTAGAGGTAAATTTGAATCAGTAATATAACAGTTCCATAGGCAGCTAAAAAGGGATTTTGAAGTGTTTGAGACAGAAGCATTGATAGACACTCTATAGTTAAGGTTAATTTGGGCCTTTGTCTTTGCCAGATTCTAATACCTCTTTGGAGTTGTTATATTTTAAACAAACATTCAGCAGGTGTCTGACAGAAGAACAAAGCTGCCTTTAAAGAGTTTAACTCTTGTTTATTGTGTTCTAGCAACAAGAAGCAATAGGACTTGACTCATTCTGAACAACGCCAGAAGCTGAAGCTAATGGTGATTCAATTACGGTCTCTCACAAATGGGAATATTCACCTCTATGTGTGCATTAGTGTTGATGGGAGCTCTGTGCTTGCCTTGGGAGGAGAATATACTTTAAGAGAATGTGGCAGAACTGTTTTCTTCTGGAGGAAATGGCTGCTTTCCCTGGTTGCCATTCTCATTGATGGATTCGTAGGAGTCTTCCCAGGGAGCCTCGCTGAAACGAAAGGTGGGAGGATAGTGAATTTTAGAGAAATTTGTGAAGACAGAAAGTCAGCCAGAGGCCAGACCAACCATTCGCTAGAGAAAAGGGGCTTTAAAGAAGATAAGATTAGTTATAGGAACAGATTTTAACCTTTTGAAGCAAATGCTGCAAAGTGTCAGATCAATTAAGAAAAAAAAAAAGTAAAAGAGTTTTCCAAACTGTGTGCCAGTTTCAGACATTTGATGGTTCTCAAGATCAGGGAAGTCAGTAGTAAATAAAAAAAAAAAAAAAACAAAAACCCAAACCAAACTAAAGTGATTCCTGGTTATGGACTGGTGGAAGGGCAATTGTGACACGAGTGTGACAGAGAGAAAGAGGTTGCGAAAGGAAGCCTCATTCCATCATGTAACTCCCAGTATGTATCCTGCACTGAGAGAAGTGATTCAATGGCTGCAGTCTTATTAATTCCTTCCACTTCTCTCCATTCCCAAAAAATCTGTCCTGGGGGAAGGTTCTGGGCCAAGTTTAAAGAATGGTGACCAAAAATAAAAATTAGTAATGCTGAGGAAAGGAAGAATTCTCCAGTGCATACTTAGCATCTGTTCTTAGGAAGAAGGATGATATTAACAACAACAAAACAAGTTTTCTTCCAGTAGTACTGAGAGGAAGAGAACAGCATAGCAGTTAAAAAAATAAAAAAAAAAAAAAAAAAAAAAAAAAAAAAAAAAAAAAAGTTAAATTTAACCATGATGCAATACTATCAAATAAACTTTTTCTTTTTGATTATGTTTATGATTTCATTGGTAAAAATTTCTAAAAGGCATTTGATTTCATTAGGATTTAAAAATATTGCAGATAGAGAATTTATATTCTAACTTATAGTTTTTGGAAAGAATTCTAATGAAAAAATAGTCTATTTGTTTTTCCTATTGGCTTCCTTCTTATCTTATTCAAGTCATGACCTGAGCAGTGATGTGCAAAACGATATACAATCAGTCTTGTTAAGATTTACATACACAAAACAGCAGTATTGTAAATAATGGGAAAGATAGATCTGACAAACAGCCTGGATATTGCAATGATCTGAACTTACTTGACTAAGATTTATTTTAAATTTTCAAATGGCAGTATTACATATCTAGGAATAAAGACTGCAAGTCACAATTCCCATCTGAAAAAGAAACTAATTTTGAAAAGGAGCATCATAAGGAGTTGGAAATTTCTGGGATTCATAAAAGATGGAAAAGCATATGATCAGGAAGTTAAGGGAGCAAACATTAGTCCTCAGATCTGTGGCCAGAAAGAGTAAGTTGATGATTAACTAGTGGAATAATTTATTTAAGGATCTCATGGCTCCTCCAGCTTTTGGTGTTTTAAAAAATGAAAAACTTTGAAAAGATATGTACTGTCTTACCAGCAGGCCTGATGCAAGAGATAAGGTCACGCTGTTCCCTCCACTGCTGAGTTTAAATTATCTTTGAATTGTCAGCTTCATCAAAATAAAATTAAAAATATGTAATTGCCTATAAGTTTCATAAACAAAAGGATTATGTAAACTGAGATGCCCAAATTAGGCACTGAAAGCACACAAAAGGTAGTATTAGAGTACCTAAGTGCTAGTTTCAGGCAAAGGCAAATATATTCAAGGTTGTCTGAGCATTCTTTTATGTGATGTTGCCACTTGCATGATGCATTTTAAATATTTTTGGTTGTTTTATTGTTTCTCCGGGTATGAGAGCAGGATTTTATCTGCAGCTTTCAGAGGAGAGGAAAAAGCATGTTGTCTACTACTTTTCCTGTGTTAAAATAATTTTCAGACTCTGCAAATGGGGATGCACTGCTGCTGAGCATGAAGTCTTGGCTCCATTTGCCAATGCACTTTCTACATGTGACTTTTTTCAGTGGCTGGATTGTCTTTACCTGGTGGGTTAGACTTGGCAAACAGCAAGGATACCCCCAGCCACTCCCTCCTTTCCTCCCTCTATTTAGCAGGAGTGGTGGAGAAAATAGGGTAAGAAACTTCACAGGTTGAAATTGAGACAGTGAGATTTCTTACCGGTTACTATCACTGGAAAAATGATTCAACTTCGGGATAATTAATTTACTTTTCTCTTTTTTTTTTCTTTTTTTTTTTTTTTTTTCCCCAGTTGAAATAGATTTAGGTAGGGAGAAACAAAAGACAAAGACAGATAAAGACTAAGACACAGCTGTTCCTCCCCCTGCCCACAGAGGCTACACCTACAGCATACCTACTGCCAAAGCCTGGCCCCAGACACCCCATGCAACATAATATAAAAAATACTAGTCTAACAAATGGCTTGAACTAGCAAAAGGATGACATTTGAGTTGCATCTGGCCATTGCTTTTATATTTTCTGTTAATATTGAAGGAATATTGTTCTAGCTAATTTTCTGCAGAACACCCTTTTAACCAAACTTGATGGGTATAATTCACTCTCTATTTTTATAGTAACGTTATGAACTTAAATTTAAAAGTCTGAATTTAGTTTAAAAAAATCAAAATTTTTTTAATTGTTCATTTGGTTAATTTCAACCCTCTTCTAATGCAATACAAGATCATGGTTTTATTTAATTCCTGTCACGATGACTGCATTTGAAGTGAAATTGATAAAACAAATATCTTTTTTGGTTCTAGATAACATTTTATTTAAACTGTAAAACTGTTGCTGTGTATATTCAAATAAATAACGTAGAACATAATGTTAGGTTCTTGCCTGGATCTTCCTGTCAACAATTCATTAGTTGTAATGAATCTACTAAGAAACTAATGTACTATCGATACTGGAAATTTGTGAAGGCTGGGATATCTGCTGTATAAATATTTCTCAGGAATTCTAATATATGTCTACCAGCACAAGTGATTTCACAAAAAGAAAATGCTGGTAGAGCAAAGGAGGGGAACTTTGGGTCATTCAGATATCTCGCTTCAGAAAATTAGAAGGATTTGTTTTGATTTCAATGCTTGAGTCTTTGTTCTATTAGATCACTTGTCATTCTGTTATGATTATAATTTGGCAAATTATTTCTAATTGAAAAGTCAATTTCCATGAAGAAATCAAATGTTTAAAATAACCTAAAACCCAGCCATTTCAAAACCATCAGAAATTTTCTTTATATTTGAAAATGAAATCCCAGAAATATGAATCCCATTTCTCAAAGCATTTTTAGTAGTAATATTTTCCAGTGAACTGTAAATCAGTCAACTTTTCTCTTAATGCCTCAAGTCTTAATCTCACAAGTTTCTGTATTCTTCCTTATCAATCACCAGTTTGTCTCTTTTTGCACACAAAGTTTTGTTTAAAAAGTAGATTTTAGAATTAGACTTAAACATAGAACTGAACTGAATACTTTAATTATTTCCCAATTCGAATGTGTTTTTTAGTTAGACAAGGATTCAGGATAAATTAGCTAGTACATTGAATTAAAGTAAGTCATACATTGACAAAATGACATTACACTTATTCTGATTTTGCAGATCAAAAGCAGGCACAGGTAGGAATACAGCCTGAAATATTTGCAGCAATTCCATGAGAGGAATAATGAATTTATTCTCATGAATAAAAGTAAATCAAGTTTAAACTGTGAAGTTGAAGAGTATCTGAAGAGAAAGAATAATAAACTAAAAATAAATTGTTCTCCATTGTTGTGAGTGAATTATGCACATTACTCCGAACAGATTTTGTTGAGGTGATTTAGCCATAATCCACTTGTTTTGTGCTTGCATGCCTAAATTTTATGTATCATTTGTACAAAGATGAATAAAAGACTGTTTCAGAGATATAAATATGCATATGCAAAGCCAAGTACAGTAAGATTGAATCATCTCCATATAGTCTGTAACAGGAAAATAAAAAAGATGACATGGGGCATCAAATTGCCTTATTATACTAGCTTCTTCCTCAAATACATTTTTAAAAGTACAAAACAATATAATTTGTTGTGGCGTGCTTCTCCCTGTGTTGCTATTAAGCTATCCAGGTGATGGTCTCTTGGGAATCCACTCTGAACAGAGGCCTAATTCAAGACTGGATCACAACATCTGCACGAGATAGAATTTGTCATCTTCTCTCTTCAAGCCTATTGGCTGTTGCTTAGCAACTGGTCAATCTCACAGAGTATTTGCCATGACAAATTAGTAGTGTTGTTACCATGACAACCAGCTTTGTTACTTAATTAAATTGATTTGAATCAGAATTGGCTTTCGGGGAAACAAGTGTGTTGTGTGAAGTAGTAAACACGAGCTTGCAGCTAAACCATTCATGCTTTGATGTAGTAGTCCCTAAAATCAACACCATCAGGATGAAATCCACAATCAAATCCTGAAATCACTGTGGACAGCCTTGCTTAAGATTTTAATTTCCCCTTCCAGATTTTTAGACCACTCTGGATATATTTAGCAATGGTTAAAAAAAAAATCAAAAACCAAAAACAAACAAACAAACAAAACCCCCAAAACCAACCAAACCAAACAAAAAACCACACAAACCCACAAATAAACAAACAAACAAAACCAAAAACAAAACTCAAGAACATCACCAAAGAAAAAAAAAATCCATACCTCTCAAGAAAAAGAACCAAAAATAAACCCAAACCCCAGGCTGCTCCAATTTCTTGATTAATGCTTTGCCAGTGTAAGTAGGGAAGTTACTGCTCTTTAGCAACTGATTGTGGAACAATTGTCACTGAAAATTGCACAGCTTCACACAGAAAGAAAAAAGAAAAGAAATTATATTATGTGGGGTAAAGATCTAGGAATGGAATTTCTTGACATTCTTTCTACTACTTCTCCAACGCCATCTTGACTTCTACCTGGGAAGTCTCAGTGTTCACCATAATATGTGACTCTGCCTGGCTTGAGGAAGTGAGGGAAATCCCTTCTTTTGATACTTAGGGCCCAGGCATCACAAAATTAAAATAAGGCAAGCTAGAAATTCAGATTTCACACTACTGGCAAATTTCTTTTAACAGGAACACCTACACACTTTTTAATTATGTTTTCTACCCTTCTTATCCTCTTTGCAGACTGACAGAGGCACAGGATTAGCATATTTATATCATACATATATTTAATGAATGAAACCTACACGTTAAGTATGAGCACAGCTGTTGCAGACTTCAGATACACAATCTCACATTTTTTCAGTTTATCTTTATTTTATCACTGGTAATGTATGTGTGGCTGATCTTGCTGTCCTTCTTGATCTTTCTGCAAATTTAACTGCACAACTCGAGCTGCATTTTTCTTATAAAATACTAAATTAACTGCTTGGAATGATTTGAAATTTTTCATTATGTGTGACTGATTTAAAGCTTGAATGTGCTGTTTTGCATAGACGTTCCAAAGCTTAAGCCTATGTAAACAATAAATGGGAAACATCAACCAAGTGGTGACTCACAGGGGAAACTGCAAAATGTTGACAAATTCTACATTGCAAGGTGCTGTGTGGCCTTGCTACACCGCTTGTGTGCTATCTGTAATTCACACTGCTAACATTAGAATATGCAGACTGCCTACTGCATTTCTCTGAAGTAGATGTTTATTTCTTTAGACATTATTAGCAGAGCTTCACTTTTTAATGCACTTGTTTTGAGAGTTTGTTCAGAAGCTTCTGGAAAAATTAATCATTTAAAAGAAAGAAGAAACATTTACATATGTACCACTAGCAAAATCAGCTAAGGCTATCTTTCACACCTCTGTATGAATTCATAAAAAGAATTTTTCTCCTTAAATTGTTTTCATAAAACTTAGTAATTGCAACAACTGGTTTACAGCAGGTTATACCTTCCAAATATTTTAATGTTTTCTCCTTGTAAATATTATGTTTTATACACTAAGTGATTTCATCTTCAGAAATCCTGTAGAAATGTTATATTGTCCTTCTCATACTTAAAGCAAAATTAATAATAGGAACTGACATATTTATTATACAGAGAGGGAAACCATAGAGGAAAAATTAAGTCACTGTCAACACTTCAGAACTCAGAATCACTATTCACATATCTGTCACATACATCAGTGTTAAGCTTCAAGTTTGACCAGCTAGAATTGCCATACAAAAAAAGTATCTCTAAAAGCTAATTTTCAAGTATTTTTTCATTTCAAGCCCCTTTATATTTTTTGTGGTGTTATAACTGGAGAAAAAAATGGACTATTAGAAGAAAAATAAATTCTGATGAGTGTTTGTTTTTTGATATATTTCACTTGTGTTTTCCTAAGTCTGACTGCTGAAACAATACACTGTCAGGGAAAAAGGTGTTTTCTGACAAATAGTTATCAATGTTAATTAAAAAAAGTCTAAAGAATTAAAGTGAAGACAAAATTCGGAGTAAAATTAAGTCCAAGGGATAGATGCAAGTCTAAAACAAGGAGATTTTTCAGACTATTCACAAAAAGTCAGAAACAGAACAACTTAGAAAAAAAAAAAGACAAAAGCTACTATCTTTTTTTCAAACGTCAGTGAAGTGAGCAGAGGTGCAATACCTCCTCTATTGCACAGTTTACTACTTGTTTTGGTGACCAACAGCAATCAGCATCTTCTAATTCAGGTATAGTTTTTAGAAATGGTAGTCATTTCTCTCCAGAGGAGAGGAACAGACATATCAGCAGTTTTTATCAATTTAAAAGAAAAAAGGTAGCAATACTGTAAATACTTGGATTCCTTCCTAAGAGTATTTGGCCTTCAGAGATCATGAACTAGACAAATATTAGGCAGCTGTCAAAGGCACAAATGTAGTAGTTGAGGACCCTATACAGATACGATTCACCACTGCATGGAGATTCTGGGCACAGACGTAGATTGGTGAATTACACAGGGTTTAAACATACAGTTTCATTAGTGTAATTTCTCGTACAATATAAGCACAGGAGTATTTACACCACAGCCCTGTTGCTTTGAGTGATGATGTGGTCCCAGACACAACTCTTCTGATTGCGAAGAGCAGCTGTTCAGTGGCTCAGACATGGTTGAAATGGAGTCCTTGGCTTCCACGGCCACTTCCCAAGGCAAGAGGTTAGGTCAGTCCAAGGGTGGCTAAGGCAGACAAACCACCTCACCAGCAAGCCTGGGCAAAGCAGGCAGATACTTACTAGATACTACTATTTTAGTGGGTTTGTTAAATAGACAGTAAAAATGCTGTAACTTAGCTTAGCCAGAGCTAACAAATCTCAGTGTCTTATAGTATTTTACTTTTTGTTGAAATGTTTGAAGGATAAGAGCTAAGGTAGAAATTTATAAGTATGGCAAACAGCTTTCAGTTTTTTGCCATCACTTATTACCCTTCTCAGTCCCTACAAAAGACTAAAGTATGGGGGAATATTTTTCTTTTTAAAGGTTATTGAGTACTTTTACATTGAAGATGAATACTTAAAAACCCTTCTATAATGATCAACTTCATATTCCAAGCAAGAAATATTTCTCTTTTGGAAATGTTATAATATTCTTTTGTAGCTGACTATCCTCTTCAGGTTCACCGCAGGAGATGATGGGTTAGTGATATTTTTCCTACTCACACCTTAAGATTAAAGGTACAATTGAGCAATTAAAAACACATCCCTTCTCTCTTCCATGAATAGTGACAGATCTGAACCATGCAAATCTAAACAGATGCAGCAGGACCAATTCTGTTTTTTCTTAAATCTGGGTAGGTAGTAAAATTTCAGGAAATTAACTCTAAAAAACTTTAAGATTCTTATAATGAACACAAGCTACTGTTGTACTAGACACTGTACAAACAGAGTCAAGTGTTATACAGACTCACAAGTCAAAGGTAAGGATATTAGTCCTGTATGTAAGAGGAATAGAAGAAAACAATGAGACATGAGTAGTTAATGTGCTATGCTTCAGTCTCAGAATTACAGTCATAGAATATGCTGAGTTGGAAGGCACCTATCAGGATCATCTAGTTCAACTTCTGGCCCTGCAAAGGATACCCCAAGAATCACACCATGTCCCTGAGACCATTGTCCAAATGCTTCTTGAACTCAGACAGGATTGGTGCTGTGACTGCTTCCCTGGGGAGTCTGTTGCAGTGCTCAGCCACCCTCTGGGTGAAAAACCTTTTCCTGATACCTAACCTAAGCCTCCCCTGATTCAGCTTCATGCTGTTTTCTCAAGTCATATCACTTCACAGGATTAATATTTGAAAAGTAGCAGTCCTAGAGGTTGGTAAATGTCATTAGTGGTAAATGAGGGATAATAAATAGGTAACAACAAGTTTGCAGGTAGAGGTATCACTTTAGGTTCTGTGGTATAAAAATTTAACAATTTTAACAAATTGTAGAATCCCACTTATAGAAATTTGGATGTCATGAAAGCTCAAAATAATTTTAACTATATTAAAGGTTGTGTCTCAGAAAAATTATGTAAAGAGCATTTGGATTCAAGGATTAAGGATCTGTCAGAGATGAGCCAGGTTGCAAGCCTAAGAGACATGCAAGATAGTGATGAATGTGATCAAAAAGAAGATAGAATAAAGAATTTCTTTCTTATAGGCCTATGAAGAAAATAAACCCAAGGTGATAGTTACATCAGTGTAAATGAATGAGGTGACCAAGTCCTGTGATTTGAGGAAAGGAAAAATATCAAAGAGCAAGACAAGTGGTACCAGCATAATAAGCTGAAAGTAAGTGCTAAACAATGGACCAGAGATGAGATGAAAGGGAGGATTAGAGGAAACAGGAAAACATGTAAGAAAATGAGTCATAAAAGGAGTGAAAAAACAAGGTTTCAAGTATGGGATTGATTCTGCTGATGAGATGAACATGATTTTTACTTCTAATCTTTCTAAAAATGCTTAATATTTTTGCTGATTATTGTTTCAGTTGAAAGGAAGATTCTCCAATGAGGGTAGATGTAGGAATGAGAGTAGAAACATCCCAGGGCCATGCTGCATTTCTTTAAAAAAAAAAAAAATATCTCAAATATTAGTGGAAAAGCAAAAGGCATCAGCAGTGGACTTGCTAAGATAAGAAAAACAAAGTAATATTTGTATACTAAGAGAGAAAACATAGACATAAAGTCCCTGAGAATACGAAGAAGAAGATGAAGAGATTATCTAGGAAAAAGCAATCAGTAAAACTCATGGGACAAGGAAGTAAAAGGTCAATATGGGAAAATCATATAGTTACTCCAATATTAAATTGTAACATAATGGCAAGATTATTGCATGATAAGTAATCTTGGATGGTATTTTTAATTGCTTTTCAGTTTTCTAGATTGTACATGGAAATTATACTAGCTTCATAGGTACCTGGGTGCCTAGAAAAGGCCCACTAGAAATTTTTAGTGGCATAAGTCAGATCATAATTAATCAAATATTTATTAGAACAGTTTTATAAAGAAGAAATAACATTGTAAGAGAAAGATCAGCTTTTAACAGGTCTAAGTCTTCACTGGAAAATCAACAAGAGCCTGGAAAAGTGACTATTATTCTTGTAAGACTTTGCCTATTAAAGATTTTATTTAATTCTACTGATCTTCCTACTATCATCTAATGCAAAAAAAATTGCCAATATCAAAATGAGATGTTGCTAGGTTACAAATTCCATTTCCTTCTCCCATTTCTTATTTGCAATATAACCTCAAACATATATGTAAATATTTATGCATGTATATACACACATGCACACAACTATAAGGATACCTTGAAAGATATATTTACTAAGGAAGTAAATATAACCAAGAAGACCTATTACCCTATTTTTATTTAGTAATTGGAGCTTTTTCTCCGTCGTGTGATAAAAACATATAGAAGTTTTTGATTTCTTAGTCTTCAAAATTTGATGTCTTTTCCTCATTCTTTACGAAGCGCTCAATAAATATTACATTACATAGAGACAGTACATCTGAAAGTATACTTTCTTAATAGAGCAAAACAAAGGACAAAGTTAACATTGAATGCATGACACTGAAAGGAAATTGTGTTGAGTGATGACGGATTACAGTGCAGTTAGGAGAGGATGCAAGTTTTCATTCACAGAATCACAAGGCTGAAAATGACCTCAAAAGGTCAGCTAGTCCCCCTCTCTGCCATGAGGCAAAACCAACTATACCTATGTCATTCCTGACAGTTGCTTGTCTAATCTGCTCTTAGACCTCTAATGATGGAGAATCCACAGCTCCCAGACTGTCTTTTTCAGTACTTCCCTAAACTTTCTGTTAGAAGACATTTTGTAAAGTTCCTATGGACTATTCTTTGCCCCAGTGAAGCCTATTGCATCCTAGTCTAGGCAGAGGGATCTAATAATTTCAATATAATTAGAATTTTTTATTCTTCAGGAATTTTTTTAAGAATAAATTTGATACGAGGTGTTAATTTTATGTCAAGCAGGACAGAAAACATGCATTGAAATATTTTGTTTCTTTACAGGTATTTGAAGAAATTATTTGTAGGTGACAGCCTAAAGGTGAAGGAAGGATTATAGAATGATTTATAGCACATTTTTTTCCTTTACATCCATGGAAATAAACATCTGATGAGTTGTAGGAACACAGTTTGCATACATTAAATGGGTAAATAATGAGAAGAATACACTTTTATATGAAATGTAACATTTGAAAGCATCAAGAAAGAGGCCTTTGTTGAGTACTGAGATTTGTATCCATGTCTCCAGCTAATAGAGATCACTGCCCACTGGCAGCCACAGAGAGTAAAGAGCAAAGAGCACCCTGAGGAAGTGTTACACTTCACTGTCACAGTCAACCTAAAATCTAGCAGTCAGTGGTGACCCCATACTTGACTTTTCAGGTTCCTGTGGCTGTAAATAACATCATGGAGACTTTCAGGTAGCACATAGCTTCTGAACAGTGGCTTCAGAAATACACAGTGAATTTGTAAATAGCTACTCTTAATAAGGAGGATATAAACACATTTTATTTTCCTTTTCTTTTTTTTTTCCTAGACTCCATGACCAATCTAAGTCATTTGATTTTGACAATGCATTGATGATAAGAAAGATTAGGTCAAGGATCATTGGAAGTCACATTGGTAATAAGAAATTACACAAAATATGACTGCACTAGCAATAGTAACTACAGAAAATAAAAATATAAGAAGTTAATGTATTTCTAGCAAACCTTTCCTATCCTATTAAGACAAGAAAAATCAAATAATTCTTCTAGAAAAAAAGATCTTTGTCTAACTATCTCTGCTTAAATCATTGTGAGGAAGTTTTTGTACCTATTCTCTTTGGAACTAGCTGACCTGACCTTGGCCAAAGATTTTCAGTAGATTTCTATAAAATTCTTAAATAGTTATCTGTTTTGATTATTTTTCAGTTCATCCCCAGATACAAAAGTCTGTATATTCCATGCACTTATGCCTTTGCACTATTTATCAAAGTGTTTGGAAAAGTTAGGTTTTCTCCAGAATAACACTTCCATTTTGGGACCATTTTCTTCAGTTACTTTCTACTCTAAATTATTCTGGTTTATGTGGAAATAATGTAAATACAGTGAATCCCTATAAAAATACTTCAGTTTTAAAAATTGGGGTACAGCTTCATGTTGATGGTGTCTCATTTAAAACGATCAGACAAAAGCACCCCTGTGTAAGTAGAAGAGGAGGAGAAAGGACCAATCTTAGAAAACTAGAGTGTGTTTGGGGAGTGGGATACTTTAGCTAGTGCCACTAACATTCTTTCTCCAAACAAGCTGAGCGATTACTGAGTTTAGAAGGAGCACTGACAGCTGCTTTCTCACAGCCCAGGGGCTCCACAAACTAGCCTGATTTTTTTGTTTCCTTTGCAATCTATATAACACAATCTAATCTAGTATAGCCAATAAGATTTACTGTCATGTTTAGAACGTGTTTTAAATAGTGATTTACCATCTCTTAAATAAACGTTGTTTGTAACAGACAGTCTCTAGTTTAGTTTTGTTTTCCCTATCTGCGATGAGGATCCCATTTTCCCTTTAGTATGCTGACAACACAACTTCGTTAAGGCTGGTTGGTTCCATTTGCATCGGACATCTCTTCTGCATATAGATTGATGAGTTTAATCAGCGAATCAGGAGAAAGACTTGGACATCAATCAGTGTCAGTGTTCTTTCTTTCTAATTTCTGATTTGCTACTTCTGGTTATCAATGCAATAAAATGATGCCAATTTAAGATAAAAGCTTGGAAATAAAGCAAAGTTAGTGTAAAATTGTCAACAGGCCCAGGAGCTCTACTGCACTATGATCGCAGATATTTTGAAAAAGAGACACTGTATTTAACAGCCAGGAACAATGATGAATCCATTGTTCACAGTTCAGTAAAGAAAACATTTAGTAGTCTACTGATTAAACCATCTCATAGTGTCTTGTGTCTTATTAGTAGAACAAAAATATTCCCTTGCATTTCCATGGACTGCTAATGAACAGAAAGGACAATCTGTGCCTCAAAACCCGGCCTCATCTATCTTTAGAAGTAATATACTCAGTATCATTTCATACTGCCGGTGTACCTGGAACATCTCAAAGTACTGTTTCATGTATCTATTTTCACAGAAAACTCAGGGAGTGGGAAAGATCTACATGCTTGTACCATGCTGCAGGAAGCTAATTCTGATCAATTTAAATACAAATAAGGTTCCCAAATTCCTCTAAGTATCTGGGTCCAACTGAATTGCTCAGTATCCTGTGAAGGCAGTGAATCAAACTAGACCCCCAGGCTAATTCCAAGCATTGCACTGTTCTTTCCCTGATGGAAAACACCATCTAGTTACAGACCTTTGCCAGTAGCAGATTGTTTTCCTGACTGTGGAGGGGATGGAGCTAGTGTTTCCTTATTGCTAGACCACCTTTATTGTCACACTCTAGGATAAAGAGAAATGTATAGAGTACTCCTCCCATACCTACAGGTTAGAGATGGAGAGATAAGGGAACTGGCAGAGAGATCACTCCTCCTCATGCCCTAGCATGGCCATGTAATTTTGGTCCACAATGTGGGCCTGATTAAGGAATTAGACTAGCATCCTTTTTTACAGGGCTGCAGATTCAAAAACAGTATAGTTAGACCAATTATGCTTATACCTCATAAAATGGTAAAAAAAATCAGCTCTAAAGACAGCCACCCAAGAAGATAAAATGTCTTATATAATTATACCTCTTGAAGTATGTTTCTGCTTTTATAAATGCTCCTATGTGTTAATGGAGATTCTTCTTTAGTTTACATGCTAGAAGTCTGTGGTTTTGAAGCAGTAGGTCCTGAGATTCTTCCCTCTACTGAATGTTTCTCATTTAGTTATTTACAATATTTTCATTATAGGTGGAAATCACATACATATTTGTAACATCAAAATTGTTTTATTTTTTTTTAAATCTATAGCTAAACAGTGTCTCCAAAAATATCTGAGGAAATATCCATTCGATTTTAATTTATGTGCATGCAATCACAGAATCACAGAATATAATCACAAAATCCTGTGGTCAGATATGCTTAAAATGGAAACCATTTGCCTCACATATTAATTCATTCCACAGTCTGCAATGTGGCACTGACTGAACATGAACCATCTTTTTTGCCTCACACTTTCTAGAATAATTTTTTAACTTTTCCTTTTTTTTTTTTTAATTCTGATATATCTATAGAGAACAGTAAAGACAATGAAATAATGATGTTAATGAGATCAAACAAGTATCTGCACAAGACCAAACATACTGCAATGTAGATTTCTTGTATATTTATATATGTATTTATATACATGCATAAAAAATGGATAGGTAGATATATGTATATTTATTTATATGAGCATATAAAAATGCACATATATATGTATGCATATCTGAATATAAGTCTATACAAAACAGTCTTAGTACTACATGTATTTCAATATATATGTTTCATAGAGAGAGTGGGAGAAGATCCAACTGGGATCCAACTGCCTTATTTAAGAGTTATATGATCATCCTAGTCTGGAGAGAAAATGATATGATTATATAAACCAAAGAAGCAATAACAGAAGAACAAAGAAATGTCAAAATGTAAGCTATTTACTCACAGCGACACTGGTGACTGGAGTAATTCCTTCCTATCCAAATAGCAGGTAGCTAGGCTTTGGTACTATAATACCTGGTATATAAAGAAGGCCTCCAGACAGGATTCAGAGGCTTTCATCCTCCCAGAAGAGGCTTGAAAACATGCTAAGGTATAGGTCCATAGGACCAATGCTATCTAGACTGGAAGACTTCCAAGAGTATCCACTGCATTGCATGTGGATTTATTTACCACCTCTATAGCCACAGCAGAGTAAAATTGGAAGCTGTGAATGCAAAATGATTAAAAAGTGATTTTAAAATTTATTCAACATGCCAGTATAACACCACCTAACAGAGCAATATTTCTTCAGGTGCTCTGAATTGTATCTCCCAGCACACATCAAGGATGGTTGATGTCTTTCAAGTCCCCAGATTGTATTATGTCTCCTATACATACTCACACTGTGCTTTGCTATCTTCTCCTCTTCTCCCAGAAACGAAGATAGATGCTTAGGGCTCACTTCTACAGACACGGAGCATTGCAAAGGCACTTAGTGTCATTTGAGATGCCCTAAAACATTGCTGCCCAGCCTCAGCTGCCACTTCAAAAATACACAGGTCTGCTGTAGGTGTGGCATCGTATTTGACAGCCGTATGTGGATGCCTTAGGGTGTGTCAGGCAGTGCTTGATGACAATACATAGAGAACCAAATCAAACCCTCCTGGAGAAAGGCTACAATAACAAGTCTTGGCACCCTAGGCAGGTACCTCAGGCAGCCAAATCCAAAAATTTGCCCCTGGAGAGGTGGGGCAGACATGGCTGGATCCTGCTGAGACTGTGCTGCTGTGGCTCCCACCCCCACAGACAGAGGTGGTGGGTGAGAAGCAGATGAAGACAGGCTGCCTGGATCTGCCATTGCCGTGTTGAGCCCTCAGACTGCTGCTGCAGGCCTCATGCTGCAGTAGCCTTTTCTGAGTGTCTTTGCAGTCAATCCACTGCTCAAGGGAAAAATTCTGCTTTTTCCCTTATAGTCTGCTGTGGAGACACTTATCACCCAGGCCATTCAAACTGGCTCAAGGGTCCTGTTTAAAAGCAATCAACTGCATAACATATGGGGCCAGCTGCCCTTATACCAATATCTGATTTTAAAAAGAAAAGAAGCAGGTATTTCAGAAGGGGCTATGCTCTTACTGCAGGGCAGGCTCACATTCAGCAAACAGGATGCAAAGGCCTTGGCTTGTACAGTCTTATTTACAATGAGCTGTAATAATTGAGAAGAGACAGTTGTCCTGGAACTGACTCTGTGGGAACACCTGATCATGAGAACACAGAAGCTGAAGAAACCTCAAGGGACCCACACACACTTTTCACACCTCCCCGATTAGTGACTGGAGTCAGGCCCTTTTGCTTGTGATAGATTAATCAAACCTTCCCTCAGCCTCTAATTGGATGACAATCAGGTTCTCAGGGTATGCTGAATAGAGGAAAAAATTCTTCTTCCCTTAGATTCTATATGTCTTTTATTTCTGGCCTGTCTTTTTTTTTTCCTTTTTTTTTTTTTTTATGTGGTTCATTTACTTTGTTACAGTTTCTCCTCCTTTAAATGAGCTGCATATTTTCACCCAGCATTACTAACTTCCATCAGTTTTGCACTGAAGACACAACCTTTTCTTCTTATTATAACAGCACAGCTTGCAAAGTGATAGCTAGGAATCAGATTGTGTCAGCACTCCCATTACAAACCTCCGTTTTCAGGGAGTCATTTTTAGTGTGGCCACAGAAATATACTCAGGACTTACTGCTGCTATCTAGGTCTTGCTCAAAGAGTGAATTTCTTTTTCCTCCACACAGATGAAAAAGAAGATGTTTGGCCACTTTTAAACTCCGTGAATATAAACAAACAAGCACAGGGAAGAATGTGACGGGTTTATGAGGCCAAGGTTACATCAGTGGTTGTCTGGTCAATCCCTTTTCTGCTCTAGCACTCTCTGATATTAGAGACTTTATCCTCCCTCATACTGATGATATGTTTAGTCAGGAGAACTGCATAACATTCTGTATGAATGAACATACAGGAACCTCTGAGACCATTTGTTCCACAGAATAATTTCAGCTCTTGAATGCTTGTCCAAACTTTCTAGAGATATCTCTTAACTTTTCCTCCTAGTTCACCAGTGTCAGCTGAAGATGAAAGAATCTCTGAATTCAATTTCTTGGACTTTGTTTAATAATTTAAATGTAAGGTTGGGGTTGAGTTTCTGGTTTTGTTTTGGTTTTGTTTGGTTGATCTTGCATTGTGGGTTTTTTTTCCATTGACTGTGGATGATTTGAATCAGACTTGATATTGTCACCTGAATCCAAGAAAAGGATCTATATCTCTCATTAATTTATTTTTAATAAATATAAGCACTCTTGATTCAAGAGGAAACAAGATAAAGGTATTCTACGGATTATTTTACTGCCTCAGAATTAGTGGTAACTGCACTGAATAAATCTGCTGAATGAATTTGTTTTCAGGTCATGTAAAATCACTTCTACCAACTTTCACATTCTCTTACAGCTAAGCAAAAATTATGAAGAGAAAGTGTCTCTAATTCTATATGTGTTCCTTCTTCTGTCTTAGGCCTAGGAAAAATGAGGCATGTAAGCTATGGTGCTCCTGACAGTTGAAGGCTATCTGCACAGCATCTATCTGTAATAGACTATTCTAGGTCCTGTGCCAAACTCTAGGAATTTTCTTTGTTCAATGAGTTAACATTTCTTCAGTGGAAGCCCCTGGTACCACTTCTGGCATGTGAGCTAATACCATGCTCACACTGTCTCTCTCACCTAGAGGTCTACCTAGGTCAACTTTGTACTTTAAATCAAATTCTCCTTTCTCCTCAACACCACTTTAAATGTAAACATCATGTCCTTGTCTATAAGGCTTCACCTAACCAAGCTCCTCTCCTTCTTTGACCAGCCTTTTAAGGTTATTTTTATACTGATGCTTTATATATACATGCATTTCTGCACAATTACAAATGAAAATCATCACCCTTTTTCCAACTTTGAACTCACGTTCAGTTACATAACTCTGAACAGATTCTCTCTAGAATTTCCCAGCTAATAAGTAGACTGCAGTGATCAGTTGACTCCTGATGACCTCCCACAATTCCCTTCATAAAGACATGAGTCTTCCCATAAGCTGGCTCTGGAAGAACCCTGATATGCCATTACAAATGTTACTCTAGGAGGATCAAATTCTTCACCCTGTTTTTCTGCTCCACTTATACATTTCACCAATGAATGAGATTATTTTCTTGACTATGGCATCATTTCAACTACAAGTGTTCAAATCCATGTGAGAAACCATTTCTTTTTGCTATGTGCAAGCACTAGATGATAATTTTTTATGTGGTGATCATCCTATACGAAAATGGATTAACAAACCAACTGTGTTATTAAAACTTATAATTTAACAAGTGTATTAATTATCCTGACCACTATGGTTGTATGATGCACTCATCTAGACCTCTTTAATTGTTTAGACTGTTGCTTATATGAGACAAGGATCTTTCTTTGGATGTGGTGAAAATATATCCAGAAGGCTGTAAACCATAGTCTACAAAACCTTAATTATCATAGCTCATCTTGGTAATAGAAGGGAAATTGCCTTAAACTTAGTTATTATTTCCAACAACCCAACAATTCTTTTTATCTGAACATCACAGTAAGGTGGGTTTTTTTGTTTGTTGGTTGGTTGGTTTTTTTGGTTTTTTTTGCTTTATATCAAGCACTTATCACTTGAGAATTCTCTTCTAAAACTAACTAATAAAAATAAATTTGTATTTTCAAGTTTTCATTTTCCAGATAGGCTTAGCTTTTAAAAGTCTTAAATATAATGTAATTTCCTGATTTCAGCTAGACCAAAATACACCTGAAGTTATTACTGTCATTGTTTACAACATTGTTCAAATGCCTTTAGCAATTGTTATTTTTTTACATGTGGATAAGACTATTTTAGACTAAAATTTGGAGTCTGCTCTCAGACCCACTTTCTGAGATCGTTCAACTGCAGAGTGATGGAAGATAGGTAACAAGGTCGAGTGACAGAGAGATAAATGCACTAATGTACATTTAGGCTTCTTCAGGTCCCAAACATTTCTCATGAAATCCAGCATGTTACTACAGCTTTATTCTAACACACGTAAAAGAAGGTTTAAGAGGTGATGCTTATAAGCTGAACTATTTGGTGAAATGAAGATGGATTTTTGACCATGAAATATAATCTGACATTACTGAGCAAATAAGTGCACAGCTGATATTGCAGAAGTCTTCGTTTTTCCCTGAATAGGGGCTATTGGAGAGAAATGTGTCGGTTTCCAGAAAAGAAAAGATGACCACTGAGAAGCTGTTCATTGAGATGATCCAAGTTACAGTGGCCAGAGAAGCCTTTTACATATGGAGAGGTAATTGAAGAATGGATGACCAGTTTCTGTCCCCCTGAGATGCCATAGGTCACTTCCCTCTGCTATTGTGTTTGCATAATACCATCTTTAACTCAGAATTATCTAAAGACATAATTTGACTTCATACTCACATATTCCCAGGTGTAGCCTTCAGGGTATTTGCCATAGGTTATTCTCATATTCTATTCCTTTGCTTCTGAAATTGACCTTTCGGTCAATTTTTACTCCATCTTCCCTAGCAGCTTTGCACATCTATAACACCTTTCCTCCAAAGGTCTCAAAGTGCATTAGAGCCATCAATAAAATAAAGCTGAGATTTTCAAGGGCATGAAGGGCCCTTAGAATTACTCCTCTTCCTGGTTTTCAGTGAGATCTTAGCATTTATTTTCACTGTTGTCTCTTTAGATACTTCTCTTTAACATGCCTCTCAAGGATGTGAAGAGCTTAAATGTAGTTAGGTCCATTTTACAAAAGGGGAAACTGAGGCACAATTTAAGATGACAGGCTCACAGGTGAAAGTCACAGCTGCACTTTCCTGAAAAGGCACCTAAGAGGTTCAAGTCCACTACCTTAATTATTAGAGAAAGTGCTCTTCCAGACAAACCTTCACATTTCCTTCCACTACTTCAATTTGGATTACGTCTGTGACTTTAAAAGAAAAGACCCTTCTTTAAAACTGTTCCAGCTGCTTCAAGTCCATTCTAGACTATTTTAAAAGCAAACTCCATGGAATGTAACCCCAGAGCCTGGAGCAAGCTTTTTTTCTGAGGTTCTGGTCTATCGGGTTCATATGTATTTAGGGCTTCAGGCATTTTATGTAGCCAGTTGATTAAATATATATTTAGAATTTTCTAATATGCATATTAATTACCCAATAGACTGGAATGACTATGAAAAATTTCTGCTTATTGTATAAAAGCATTATAAAAATCCTTATGAAAAATAGAGACTGCATGTACTTAAATGCTTCTCTTCTTTCTATGTTGGTCCCTGCTTCTGTTCCCTAAAATAACATAACCAAGCTGTATTATATACTGGATTAATCACTGGATGAATTTCCATTATTGTATTCCAGGAATGCAAAATATCATCTTAAATTGAAATTTTTCCTCCTTAGACCACAAACTGATAAACTTACCCAAGTGCAGATTGCTACTAGGACCAGAACCTTTACAAAGTACCAGAGAGTAAATCCATTGTTATTGTTGTTAGTGTTCTAATATTTTTTTAAATAAAGGAAATTGATAGAGGTAGGGCATAATGAGTTTATTTTCCTAAAGTATTTTTCAGTTTGAATCTGGTTGCACTCCCATGTTCAGGGGTGGGGGTGAGAGGGAATGAGTAACAGAACCGTACCAGAGGTATTGGTAAGACCACAGGTATGTCCAGATGAGAATAGCCAGGCAGAGTGGTGCATGGATCCAGGGAGCTGGTGAAAAGACTAAGAAAAACTCTGTGCTATCTTCTTTCCCCAGTCCTCTCACTCCTTCCCAGGAGGTCTGGATTCACCTGCCACATTCATGGTTGTATGTGCAGCCCTTCCTCTTTTAATCCAGGAATACTCTTCTGATGCAACCTTCCTGACTATACATCCCAAATACTGCAATCCTCTTTCTCACACTCCTGGTAGCCCTATAAGTATGCATTCGAAGATGTGTGTCCATGTTTTGGAGACTGTTTTACAAACTGAGAACCACAAGATGTGGAAAGGAGGCTGGCTGCAGAAGAGCAACATAGGATTGCCTAGATCCTTGCAAACACTTCTGTCCTTCTGGAGGCCCAATAATCAACAGAATAATCTCATTCAGGTTTCCCTCTGCCCACTTAAAAGACATATGAGGACCACAATGCAGCATGGTTGACTGGGGGCTCACTCTGTTTTCTATTAGGTTACAGAAGAAGGTCCCAGCACTTCTCACTGGTTTCTTGGATCCAGTTATCAAACTGTATATTTTTGTACATGAAAGCAGATTGCTTGGATGAGATGTGAATGAGCCACTTGCAGCTATGAATTGAGATGCTGTGTAGCTCCTCTTTGAAATAAATCATGCTGGCTTTCAGTCTCAAACCAGGCTCCTGACATTCAAGAGTTAAGTCCTCCCTGCTGGTTTACACAAACTCCTCAACTGACTGATCTGCTAGAAAAGTTTCAAAATTAATCCTGTGTTGTTTTAAAGCCCTCTTGGCTCTTTCCTGAGGGCGATGGGCAGAGTAGCACACTACTCCCTAATACTAGCTCTAAAAGCTGCACCCCAGCAAGTCAAGTATCAAGATAAATGCTCTGTCAACCTGCTCTGCCGTTATTAAAGGAACACAGCTGAAGTGTGTGCTGATGGACCATGAAATCTGAGGAGAGCCACGAGTCACTCAAGGTGAGAAATATGTTCTGGGAGGTCACACAGTATCTTTGATGTTTCTGTGAAATTATCACACCATAAACTGACAGATTAAATATTAGATTTTGACCTTTTAAGTCAGTCATATTGCTTTTTATCTCAAAGATCTTTCATTTGCAACTTGGTCACATATCAGAAAATTCAACGTCCTTTTTGTGGTGAAAAACAGGTGCAAGCAAACCCTCTGGGAAAGGTTGAGCTATGAAAGCCATTCGTAATCTTGTACTCTTGCCACACTATCTCACTTCAAATGTGGTATGTATGTGTTAAGTTAAGGCATAAATAATACCACTTGTACATCTGCCTGAAAAACTCAGGGAAGACAGTATGCACTGTGTTTTTCACAGGCATGTTCATGTTTGAAGTGCAAACGGAAGGCTACAATGAAAGAGGCTGAATCCTCAATAAACAATTGCTAACATGAACTCTCAAGTAGACATGAAATCCAGTGACCCACTAATATGAGCACAAGTAAGAGTAGGCAAACACCTTACCTTTGGTTTGCCTGGACTCCAGTTGCACTCATTTGTTGGAAAACACTAGAAATTCTGATTAATGCTTCACTTTTCCTTGGGCTAAACTGAAAATTGTTAAGGTTGTCCTTAGAGGACAATAAGTAAAAGCATGAAAAATTCAGATCTGTAGTACTAGTACCATTGTCAACATGATGGTTTACGGGTACAAACAAAATAAAAAATGTACTTTAAGTTCACATATTTCACAGGAGAAAGTAATCAGCTCATTATATAGATGAGATAAAGTCACTAGACTTATCCCATTAGGAAAATTGAGTGTCCATCATTATTATGCTGTCTTATAGGAAATGGCCATTTTCTTTTCCTATGAATACCCAGAAGTAGGAAGACAATCAGCAGGTGGCGAAATGCATATAAAGAATGATACCTCAGTAGAACCATCACCTCAGACACTGATCTGCTCCATAACTCTCACTATCTTTTTTCCTGCTCTTTGACAGAGTAAAGTTGTAAGGCTTCAATTGTTGTAAGATGAAATTCTTTGATCATGAAACCAGCTAGAACTCAGTGACTTAGAATTCACATATTCTATGATGAGTCAGTGAATCCATAGACAAGGGACATTTATCTCAAAGTAAACCCCAAATTCACAATATTTATCATCATGCTAAGGTGTGATGTCCAGGTAGGGAGAATGATGCTGTACATGCTATAATTTTTATAAGATACTTTATAATTTCAAAGACCCTTTAGCCACTGAATTAAATGCAAGATTACAGAATTTCAGACTTAGAATAAATTACTGAATTTGGAGTGAAATGCAAGAAAATTATTTTATGTTGTTTTGGATAGCTAAAAATGAAAGATTTATAATATAAATTTCATTTATAGCATGGATTTGACAGTTACAGTGTAATTAAAGACACTAAATAAAGCAAAGAGAGAAGTAAAATGAGGAGAGGAGAAGCCGAGTGAATTGAAATTAAGATCTTATGGTAGCTAACATAGACATGAATTTTTTTTTTTAGCAAGCTGGTGCTTTTCTGTTGAATACTATAACTCAGAGAAAACTTTAGGTCAGCTCTACAGAAGACGATCAAACTACTTGCTTTTACTTTTATTTGTAGAAAAAAATAGCCATCTCAGATGTTACCTTTCACTCAAGGGTGGGAAGAAGCCATCAGTATGTCGATGATTCCACCAGTGTTTGGTAAAATTCCATATAGGAACCACAAGCAGTAATGTTTAGTGAACACCAGCATTCACTCTGTTATGTCTTCCCATAGGAGCTAGAGATGCGTATTACAGGTGGGAATTCTAAAGCACTGCCCAAATCTACTAATCAGCCCAGGATCTACAATGACAAACTTTGACTAGGTTTGAGGTTAGCATCACTGAATGTACTACGTAAGCTTGTGAGCTAAACAGTTGTCCCCATGTTATTTTAAAACCATTTGAATGGCCCATTCTTTGATCAGCTGCTCAATCACCACTGTTCATTGCTCTTTCTTCTTCTAGCTAGGGTTAGTCTCTTCCAGTTTCTGTGGCTTGCAGGTTGAAAAAAAAAAACAACACCCAAAACCAAACATAACATTTAGACAAATGCCTGCTTTTCATAAGTCGCACAAGAAAGGTCACTTCCTATCCTCACTTTAATTTTTCTTCACATCTTACAGGATAAGAAGCATTCTCACACATGCATGATTCACAGCTGCTCATAGGACAGTCCTGAGCTGTCCCACCTTTCACTGAGTGATTGCCAGCGTCCTGGGACTGTGTGACAACAAAAAGCAGTAGATTCAACAGTTTTGAGGTCCCTCGTAGCAGCAGCACTTCTGTTGGTCACTCAGGGATGGGTGAATGTTAGCTGCTGTGGAGAAAAAGGCTGTGAGAATGCAGGGAATTGTGGTGCTGGGGTGGGCTTGCTGGCAGGGAAAGCTCTTGCATAGTAACTGCAGAGAGCCAAGTGGGAGCAGCACTGAAAAACTGAGGTCATGGAATGAGGAGCTGAGTGACCAAGTTAGGCACAAGAGAAGAAATAGCTATCCAGGCAAAGAAATAACCAGAAGTCAGGAAGGTGGAAGATATGAGATGAAGGAGCAAAGGGGAATCACAGCCCCCAGGTAGTTTATTTAAAGAATCTGACAGAGAGATGACCAAAATGTTTGTTGGTTTGCACTTTTACGTTGAAATTAGGCTTAAGGTAGCCTTATTGGCTTCTAAGTTGAGAACACATATACATTATGGAATGACTCCCCTTCAAAGCAGATAAAGTTGGCTATGCAAGTATTACATAAGATGCTCAAAAGCACTCGCTACTTTGAAGACTGTGCCTAGTCGAGTCATTGCTGTTTTCTGTCAGGCTCAAGAGTGAGGCAAGGCCTGTGAGAGGGTAGGCAGCTGTGGGGTCCCCATGTGTGGAGCATGCACAGCATTTGTCAGTCTGACTCAGAACAGGACAAGCATTGTCACAAGTGAGGGTGCTGGGTCTTCTTCTCATCTTCACAAGTTCCAGTGTGAAATGAATAATACTACTTTTTCACTTTGAGGTAGCAGACCATGAGTATGGCCCAACTACACTGGCTACAAGAACATCTATCCAGACCATGCTGTTAAAAAAACAACTCACAAACTAAAATTCAGAGAAGAAAAAAATCAGTCTTCACTCGCAATTCCTTTAGGTAGCTGAAAGGAAAATAATTTTCCCTCCTACCCACAAGTATTGCATGGTTGGAAATAAAGTCTAACGGTGGACGTTATTGTATCATCCACCTGATGTGAGCTCAGGGATAGGGACAGCAAGTGTGAGGCCCTTTTATTTTGAGTTTGCTTTTACATCCTGAGAATAGGTTCTTAGGTGCTGCAGTCATAGATCCTGGGAAATAAAGCTAGTGATGAAGAGACCTGAAAGCCCATCTGTTACATACAGATGTCACATATTGTACAGAGATGAGAGGCTTTGCAGGGTGTACTTTTTTTCCTTTAAACTAGTGGGAGGAGTTTCTTATAATTGAGAACAGATGGGAAAAAAACAAGGGAAAAGCACCCAAATCATCTTCCTTACTGTCATGCTTCAAGAAACATGGTTTCTTTTTCTGCATGCTATTCATGTACCTGGGTCTCTACCTGACAGTGTGTTGTCCAGTGTTTAATTACAACAGATTTTTACAGAAACTTTTTATTTTAAGAGATGTGAGAAACTACAAATAGGCAGTATAAGGTACATGAACATGATTGCACAGGAAGCCAGCTCTAGCACAAACTAGGCAGTGCCTGATCCATCTGAAGCCAGAAAACCTTACAAACCAGTCATGTGTTTCTTTAAGCAAAACTAGATGGACTAACCTAAATGCCTCAGAAGTGACCTTACCTTGGTGCAGAGGACAATGAAAATGAACCAAGTTTAGGAGAGAATATCTTGGATGTTCAGTCTATTTCCTGGTGGAAATCTGTCCCCAGTGCGAAATTTCAAAAGCCACAATCTCATTTAACTAATAATTGTCATTGCTCCTAAGGCTGGCTTCTCAGAAATTGTTGCAGAGACAGAAGAACAACTTCTGACTGTTACCTCAGACATCCCTTCTGTTCGTACATTTGGGTTTCAGCAAAACTACCCTGATTTATCTTGTTCTACATCAGGCCCAAAAGCTGTCACTTTGGAGTGCTGGAATAGGTATCTATGTTTAGAAAAAAAATACATCAAGCTCAAAGGCTGGTTGAATACATAGGTGAGGTATTAAGTGTGTGGTAATTCAGGAATGCACAAAATTAAAACAATTTCTCACTCTCCTTTTCATTGGGTTTGGGTTTTGTTTGGGGTTTTTCTGTTTGTTTTTTTCCAAGCTGAATTTTCTGCTCTTATCGGTTAAAATAACCAGAGCAAATCTATGCTGTCCAAGTAAAATCAGCATGCAAAAACTGGACAGTTAGGTAGCTCTCCAACAGATCGGCTGCATGCCCACGCTAAAATACACAAACACACACCAAAAAAAGAGGTTACAGGTTCATGACTATATTGTGCCGTTAGCTTATGGAAGGTAGGACACTGGAATGAGCTATCACTGTCTACTCCAACATCAGTCCCACCTTTTCTAGCTGCGCTGGGGGCCAAGGCACGCACAGCTCCTCATGTTTCAAGACATCCTGGTGTGAGATGGCAAGCAAAGAGAGCAGCCCATCGCAGCCATACCGCAAGGAGCCGTGCTAGACTTGCTGCTGGATGTTTCCTTTTGCACCGCTTACATCAGCTGAAAATAATCGTCTTTAATCCAAACAGGAAATGGTTTGCTCACACCACCACAGCCAGCATGCAGGGCAGGGCGTTCCTGTTAGAACGGAGCTCAACAACAAGGTTCAAAATAAAGATAGAGGAAAAGATACGGTTCATCACCTCAGGTGCAGATATATGTGTCAAAAGAAAGCAAATCATGAGACTAGTTAATCAGAAAGTCTGTTACTCGTGCAAATGTGGCCTTATCCACTTCATGCTCTTTTGTTCATCTGTTTTAAATCAGGGTTGCAGCTTTCCAGCCTGTGTCCTCTGTTTCTGTGGGACTGGCCATTCTTCTGCAGTGTAGATTTGAAGGCAAATAGCATGGGGGAAAGATCAGTTAGTGATCATTTACAAGGCAATCAAGACCTGATTGATTACCAGCAAATGACCCTTAAACTGTGTATCTGGGAGAGGAGATGGATCCAGAAATTTCCAATGCTTATCTGAGTTTACTGAATAGCCTTCAGAAGTCAATAACTGCATCCATTTCTCAGGATACCGAGTGCACTCTCTACTAAATCTACCTTATATAGGCATGTCCCTGTCATGACACAGACTTACTGGGAAAAAGAAGGTCCGAACTCCCAGTTCATTCCCATATTGGTGTGATCAGGTGCTCTGTTATTCCGGGGCTGTATGCACTTAATATTTTAAACATTCTAGTAATGTGCAGAATAAAAACCCCATTTTTTGAGAAACTGAGACAATTAAGTACCTGTACAGGTAGATGCCTATGCAAATTGCTAGTGTGAGCTTTAGGATCTCTAATTGATTTTCTACTTTTTAAGTCCTACTGAACACCTTCTGTGCATTTTAACACCGAAGAACCTTTAAAAATTTCAGTATCACTTACAAATGAATTTATGAGATCACAAGCCTCTGAACGTACAAACTCTGAAGCTCTTAGGTACTCATGAAATTTTACTTCCTCTCAAAACTATGTCTGTTCTGAAAGGACTCTGCTTTCCACTAGGCACGATCAAAATAGTTAAGGTCTCTGACTAAGAAACTTTTTTTCCTATTAATAAAGAACTGACTCAAAGCTTCTCTATGTCATGCTGTCTGACCACATTCATTGTCAGTTATATTCCTGGAAAAAAGTGAGCTTCAACTGCACATTTGGAGTGGAGAGCACAACTGCAATAATTCACAACATCATCAAAACACTTCAGCAAGCTTTAAAGTCAACCAGGTTATACATATCTGTTTCAATACACTAAATCTGGAATCCCAGCTTTACCAATCTTCATTAATTCCCTATTAAACATGTTAAAACATTTTATTCATGTTTGTATTTCATCGGGTTCTAACCTGCTATGTCAATTTTTATTGTAGCTTTTGAGTCTTCTTTATCTCTAGAAAGATTAACAACAATAGTCTAGAGATAAATTTTAATAGCAAGTGGATCTGTATTTCTCCTTCTATAGCTAACATTTATAATCACAAAACTTTAAAGGGAAACTGTCCTTACATGAAAATTCTGGCATTTGTCATTTCATGTCTACATTTTTTTTATGAGTTTTTTTTAAAGGTTTTCTAAAAATCTTCTTTCTCAGACTAGGGTAAATATGCAGATTTTTTGGTGTGTGAAAGAATGAGAAAAAAGTAAAAAAGTTGAGAAGATGCTTAATAAAACTCAAATTACGCAGACAACAACCAATTGTTTGATTCAGTTTTTCCAGCATTCATTTGAAATAATTTTTATTTCAGTTTTACAGGCTGGCTTGAAATTCTGTGGTCTTTGGAGACAATATATTAGTATGTTTTTCTTGTCTATGCTTCAAGTGAATCCTATTTCTTGGAATTCTCATTCATTCTGGAAATTTTAATCCTCCTCTAATAATTTACCCTCTTCTGTATCCTAGTTAAAGCTCCCTTTGAAACCATTGAATCCCTGGATGAATAATGGTGAACATGAAATCAAGGGCAAAATACAATTTTTATTTACAGTGGTAACTTTTCAATAGCTGGGATTTTTTATTATTATTATTTTATTGGCTTCCTCATTGAATAGTTTGAACTAATTTAATTGCTGTTTTGTTTGATTATTAGTTGTATTCATTCTAAGAAGAAATATAATACTAGTTTAATCATATTTAATGACAATATATGGATATCTGGATGGAAATTTTGATGTAAGTATATTTATTAAATGTCAGTGGTGCATAATTGCGACTATTATAACTGAATAATTCAGTAATGTGAAAATATTTTCTTTCTTGTTTTAAAGGTAGAAACAACAGTTTTGTATGTTTGCTGAGGGGGGTTATAATGTAAGGATCTCTTGGAGATACCACAGAAGTTTGAAGTTTAAATTATTTTGTGTATTTTAAATGGAATTTTAAATATACAAATGCATTAATGTAGTTGCAGAAATGGCTGAAAATAGCAAATATTTTTCGTCATTTTTCCAAATCTCATTCTTTTCACCCACACTGGCATTCCAATTACACTTGCAGATCATTTTTAAATTTTGGAAAATTTCAATCACCTTTTTCATTTGCTTACATTAAAAATTGAGTTGAATTTTGTTAAGTTTTTATTCTGCATCACGATACTGTAGATATGAATATATAAAATATATATGTTTTAAATAGGTCTCAGAGTAACCATCTTCTTAACATAATATGATGAAATTCCTAGTTACTCTTTTTAGAAGTAATACGTGTCTCAGAAAGCATGAAAAAATCCAAAACTATGAGGCGTTTGGGCAAATCTTAGCTGAGCCACTAACGTCTTTCAAGTAAAAAAAGAAACATCCTGTAGTTACCTCACTTATCGTATTTTCTTCTGAACTCAGTGAGTAACATTTTACACATTTTGTTGTAGACCATTCACCCAGTAAATATCTTTGTCAGAATATCTTCCTCTCTGTACATACACAGATTTTCTCAGCATTGACTATTGTTTAATGTGGAATACAAAATGCAATGGAATTTAAAGCTCAAAAAGAGTTTGAACAGGGTAAGATTGAGCATTTTGTAAAGCAATAAACATAGGCACCAAAACAATATATTATGAGAGTAAGCTTTAAACATGGACAAAAATGTTGGTTTTCAACCTCCCACACCTTTTGAGCCAGAGGCTGACTTTGCTGGAGCAGCAATGTCCCATCTCTATATCTTTCTGCTCGGAGACTGCTGGAGGGTGGAAATAAAGAAGTAGGAAGAGTGGAATTTCATGTTGGAAGAGGTGGAAAGAAATTAACTGCAAGGGGGTGAAGGGTGTTGGAGATGCTACTCACAGAGTCACAGAGAAAAATAGCTGTGAGAGGTGAAAAGGGGAAGGGAAAAGAGAGGAATCAGGATCACATGCTCTGAAAGACGGGAGGGCTGCTAGGGGAGGTGAATTTGGAGGAGATAAAGAAAGAGAAGGAGAAACCCTTGCTGGCACAAGCACACCTCCAAAACTTCAACAGCCTATATCAACCACTGCTAAAACTTTACTCAGGTACCGTAACAGAATTGATTTTGAGGTCTCAACAGGAAGAAAATGTGTGCTCTTTTGGTTTGATCTTTGGTATGAGAGACCCCAGTTTAGTTTGCATTGTGAGCAGCCTGGGAATAGCTTGCTACAGTTCAGTACCTTCTTTCTGAGCCTACTCTTGGAGCATTCACAGAAGCAAAGAATTACCTATAGAGCAAAGAAAAGTTCAGGAAGAAAAATAACTGCTAGATGACTTTGAGAGTGAACAATCTGAAGTTCTCAAGCAGATATTCTATCTGATTTTCTGTGTGGGAACACAGTTTCACCTAAATTATTCATATTCTCATCTAAATTCCCAAGATCGCATCCATGGATTTTAAAATATGGGCATTTATATACCAAGCTGACCACAAGGAAATTTTCTCTGATGCAATGATATATTCAATAGTAGCTTCAGAACCCAATTTTGTAAGACTGCATTCACTGATAGATGAGACAGTAAATTATTGAACAAGAAAATTGAATAATTATAGGAGTCCACATGGATGGAGACTAAGTAAAAAACAGAGGATAGTAATTTGAGACTCTTGTTTTCCTTCTACTCATACCAGAAGGATAAACGAAAAAGGTAGGGATTATGTGAATGAAACAACCAAGCAAGGGCTCAGTTTACTTATATTAAACCATTTGTAATTAAAAAAAAAAAAAAGAAAAGAAAAAAAGTCTATTGATTGGTAAATTGCATTGGAATTGCTTTCAGTTCTGTATAGTTGTCTTTGTTTTTATACTAAAAAGTATTCCTATTTGAATGAATAACTGACACACAAAATTCTGCTATTTTTGTGTTTATCAACTCAAATGTGATTTTGCAAAACAAATATACCCAATAACAATTTTACAAATGAAGAATATCTGTAGCCTAAAATGAATATTTTTACCAGAACTTTCTATTTAATTTATCAAAGCATCTCACAAGTGTGACAACACTTCCTTGATCAGGGTTCTTAACTATTTCAGTTTGGCCTAGCGGAAAGCAGAGACATTTGGCCTTTAGATTATCAGAACAGTTAAAGATTTGAGGGGAAGTAAAAATTCTTGATTATCTGAGAGCCTAGGAGTTTGTACATTCAGGGGATTATGATTGCCTAGATTCCAAAGTAACTTATAGAGATATTTTTCGATAGAACGTGTGTGAATTGAAAATGAAGAGGACCTGGAGATTAGGAATATAGAAAGGGCTTTAAAAAGGTCAAGTGTTCACCTTGACTGGTTTTTTTTTTTTTTACATAAAGTCTGAGCAATGAAAACAATCAGCATCCATTCTGGTAAAAATTACATGAAGCTGAAGTTAAAACTGAGACTCCCTTGCATTTGCACAATTGTTGTGCCTGGATCTATCCGGGACAAGAAATGTGCTATTGTGTTACCACCAGTTTGGCTAAAATGGCTTAGAAGAGGAAAACATGTGAAAGCACTTAATTTTGCCACTCCCTAACTTAACAGAGATGCCCAGCTTAGCTCTGTCAGCTGAAGAAGATATTCTGGTAGAACAGGATTAGTGAAAAGAAATTAGCATTTTTTTTCCTGTTAGCACTTTGCACTTTTGGCTAGATACAAATAAACAGCTAAACTATTTTCAAGTTGTACATGTTTGATATTCATGGTTTTGAAAGCATCCATATGAGTTTTAAAACTGAACATACAGTCTTCTCATTTTATCAAGTATACCTATAAACTAAAAAGATCTGTGAGAAAAAAAGGTCAAGCTAAATAACAATAAAGTTTTCCAGCAGCCTGAAGTGAAGAAGACAATGGACAAAGTAACCTGGTAGAAGTAGCTTGATTCCTCTCTCATAGCCAGCTGTTATCAGATATGCATCTGATAATAATTATGAGATTTATCAAAGAGCAGATTGACATCCTAGCAGTCATTATTTTCATTTCAAGTCCAGCTGGAAGCCTCTGGAATACACATTGTTAATCTTTTTTCCCATTATCTCTCTCGACTCCATCCTCAAATTATTCAGACCCTATGTATGCTTTTGTGGGAAAATCTTAGCCTCATATGTATGGCAGATGATACAGACAATACTTTCATGCATTTTTTTAAAACTGGCTTTAATCCAAACAAATCGCAATATTATTATCTATCATCAGCAGTTGAGATAGTGACTCAGAAAAAAGACATGCACTGTAGGTTTTTACTACTTTGCAGAAGTTGAATAATGATATAAAGTTCACCTCATGATTAAAATAAATGTACTTTTCTGTTTAACAGTAAGCACTGTGTCTCTTCCTGAAAACTGCAAAACATAACACCGAGTGTGGGCTTGACAGAGACTATCACTTTTCTCCTGGGCCTCAGGTGGTTGAAATAAGTTTGGATTGTTTACCAGAATACAGTATTTTTACAGTTACAGGAACATCTACATTCTCAAGTACAACCCCAGTGTTGGCTGAAAAGCAACAAGGGTTTTCTCTCCCTCTACTATTTTTTTTTGTTAGTACTAATTTTACAGATAACACTATGTGTTCCATAGCAGAAAATATGTATTGATGTAAGCCTGAGGTGTCTACTCCAAGCTATCAGATCTTTATTTTCTCCAAAATGATCATTATTTTCTCAATCATGGCATCCCATGATATACCTTAAGACTAAGATTAAAAAAAACACTATTTGCAACATTGCAGGGATCTTTGCATTTAGGACAAAAGAGTGTTTAGCCATTGTTCAAGGCTTAAAATCCTCCTATCACAATAACTTGAGGTCTTTCTCCTCTGTAAAATAAATTTTATATCTGGTAAAGAGTGTGGATTAGGTCTATTCCTTTAGAATTCAAATTAGAATTTTTTTTGAAGCCTAAGTTTTATGAGTGTTCACTGAGGTTTACAAACCCATTCAGCAAAACTCATGGCTGGTAAGTGAAACTGTGCCCCTCAGAGCTTCAACCCACTGCTGAGACATGAAGAGCTCTATGAGGCACACAGAAGCATTTAGTAGAAATGTTGCTGGTATTAATTACTACAAGAAAACCAACTTGCATTTTTTAGGTTAGATCATAAACCCTCCAGCTGCTGAATACATCTATAGGTATCTTCCTATTGCATTTATTTGCCTCCTAAAGTAGCACAGTGTTGAGAAAATGGCAAGAATTAAAATGAGCTAAAGTAATTTCTTGCATCTGGATGGCAACTGAGAGTCCAGATAAATAAAGTTGTGAAGATCTTTTTAAAGATTCAGCTTCTGCGGTTGTTTGTTCAGCAGCAGTTTAGGCACCAGGCAAACTAATTGTTTCTCTCTAATGCCTTAAATTAAACTACAGACATCACTGACCTCAGGGTAAGGAAGAGACTTTTACCAAACTCACAGACTCCAGAAGTGAAAAGAATTCCTTAATGCTGCTGTGAAGGAAGCTTTATGCCACAGTGTAACACTCAACAGGAGTTTCATGAGCAAAGGAGAAGGAAAAAAAGTAGAACCCCATTGCTTCTAATTAGAGATTAATTCTGGTTTATTAGAAGCAGGTTCAAACCAAAAAAAGGAGGAGAAAAAAAAAAAGGAAAAAAAAAAAAGAAAAAAAGAAAAAAAGACAGAGTTTTTCAAGGACCCCAAGTTTGTTAGATATCCAGACTTGTGCTCTGACTTCCCCTGCACTGACTATTGCAGCTTTTTCCATCCAGCCTTTAAAGTAATACAAATGAAAAAATCTCTTAATTTCCGCAGAGCAAAGCTGTCTTTTTGCATCCCTCAGTTACACAGTTACAGCTGATATATGTAGTAAATGACACCAGAAACCCTGCTAGTCAGTGAGGGGTAGAGTTTTTTGGACTCCCCAGTGTGTCCCCATCCTCCCAAAATGCAGGAATGGCTGAGAGGGATCTGTTGCCTTTTTGTGAGTGCAGCCGAACATCTGCTTCAATCAGACACTCTCCTGTGCAATCTTGAAAGAGCTCTGTAAAAGAAGACCCCAGAAAGGAAATTGGGCCCAAATTTTTAAATTCTATGGATGCAAGATAAGGTGCTTCGATAACAGCTTAACCTCCTAATTTCTGCTACCCACTTGGTGATCTTACATAAGGCTAATCCTCTCATTTAATAGTGATGAAAATTTCATCAACAAATTTGCTTTTGCTCTGCCAAGTCATGACAACCTCAATTAGAGCTGAGCTGGAGAGACATTTGGGTGATTACATCAGTCCAACTGGATGTCCTCCTCTCCCTGTGATGGCTTTTTCTATGCCATTCCCTGAGTATTTGATCTTTCTATCTGGATTTGGGCAGGCTGAGTAGTGAGATGAAATAAAGAGTAGCTAAAACATTTTAGAAGAATCTGCCCACAATCATGATTTTCATTCTTCATTCTTGTTTTAAAGCCTTAAGTTAAACATGCTCTAAACCACACTGCAGTCACATCCAATTTGGTAAGGTCTTTGCTGAAAGTTTGATAAATCTGATGAATACAACAGTGAAAATGCATTATATAAAGCCTATATAAAGCCTATCTTCCTCTAAAAGATTTGTTCTGATGGTCAAGTGATCTTATTTTTCTTTTCTCAAATCCACCTTGAACAGCACTTCCTTAATCTTCTACAGTTCATAGATACTATGCTTTGGTAGTTAATTTTAGAAATTCCATTCCACAGAGCATTTAACAATACAGAATATTTAGCTTTTAATGGGCTGTGTATACTGGTGTCTGATAAAATATTGATACCCAGAACAGAAAGTAACAGAAGGATTTCACCCATTTAGATTTTTTTCTTGTAAACAACCCAGAGAACTAATGTGATTTGTAATGAAAACTGTACAAAGTTCTAGTTGCCAATCAACCTATATAATAAAATCTTCATTTCATGTTCATCTTAAAAATTGTCTTAAAAGAGTGAACTTCAAATGCAAGAAAAGGTGAAATGGTAAATGAAAGAAAGTGAAAGAGATAAACTGAAAGAATAGGTCTTAAAGTGAAAATTTTGAGATGCTCAGTCTGTTCCATTTTTAAAAAGTTAAAGGGCCATTTGTTCATGAGCAGTCATCCCCTTACAATGGGGAAAAGATAATAACAAATTAATGTAAACAAATCCAAAATATGTAAAATTATCTTAAGGCTGAACAACGTAGTTAGACAATTCAGGCCATGGTTTTAAAACTCTGAGATAGTCACTTCACCAAAGATTATGACTGAGCCACCAGATTTTGACCTGTAACCAAATGAACAGAACTACCCAACAGATACCCCAAACTCATGCAGTTAAACATCAGAAGTTTAGCATCACTTTATCAGAAAGTCCAGGAATATTGTATATCTTGAATATAACATTGCCACTCTCTTCACAGACTGTCCACAGGACTATTTTTACATTCATTTTAGCTCCACTCCTTTCAAACGATACATGGCTGTTCAACTAAGTGTTTTACCTTTACTTGCTTTAGCCCAATAGATTATCACCAGTTTATTTCCCCCACTAATTTGCTCAGCTTTCATCCCAGCAGTAGCAGAGGAGTACTGCAATGGACTAGGAATGTTTATCCACATCCTTTGAAGGTGAATTGCTGCTACTGAAATTTAATTTCCTGTCTTCATGAACAAAGGTGTAACAGTCTTACAAACACTGGTTAGCTGAGACATAAAACCCCAAAGGTGTGTCCACCTTCTAATACATTCAATGGGTTTTTTTTCAGGCAGTGACAACCCCGGGTAAGACTATGAAAAAAAAAAAAAAAAACAAAACAGGATCTGCTATTGCTTCTGGAGATTCACCTTCATGAGGCAAAATAAAAACTGGAATTAATGTGTTTTTTGCCTACACACCTGGTCTCCTCTGAAAAGGTCTTGAGTTGATTAGTTATCCCTTCTAGACAAAATGTTTCTCTCTCATCCTAACCCTTGAGATATTTCATTATTTAGGAATAAATGCTGCTTGGCAAAGCATTGGTCCGGCACTGAAAGAAAACAAAAAAATGAACAGAAGCACCTACTTATCTTCCTGGAGGCAAATTAATCTAAACAGTAGACTTTAAGGACAAGAAACAGGCCATAGCTAATGTTGCTAGTGGCTTCTCCCAGTCAAAATGAGCTTGTTAGTGGACTGAGATACTAGTTATAGGAAGCAGTTTGTAAATTTTTAGACAGCATGTATTTATTTTGCCATCATCAGGTATCCATTTTATGACCAGTCCTGACTGTACTTGCAAGAGATACGTATCTGCATGAACATTTTTGCTTCAGGTATAAACATTTTGGCCTGCAATCCCTTAAACTCTTAGCATATACCACCATGCCCTGAGACGACGCAGAACAGCATTGCAGTTTTGCTCCTGCCACAAGAAGGATTAGGAAGAGGACACAATATTTCCCTAAAGTTTAATAATCATCCTACAGTATGGTTTATTTTTTCCTTCTCTGAAGCTGCCATCACCAGATAAGCAGAAGCAGCAGCTTTCATTTGCACTGAAATTCTACTCTTTTGTAGTTGAACAATAGCAAAAACAACAGAAAGGCAGTGCCAGGCTCAGTGTGTGTAAGTGTGACTGTCTTCTCCAACTCTGCCATCTCTCTACAAACATAATTTTCTCTTTTTCCCATTAAGGGAAACATCTCCTGAAGCCAACATAATCTATAAAGCAGCTTACTTTCAGATTTGAAATCCAGAATGCAAACCCATGACCAGCTCTCATTTTCAGTGTCTCTGTTATGCAGAAACGTTGCACTGACTGTAGAATTGCACTGTTTTGTTGAGCCATTATGACTGCCATTATCACTGGCAACACAGTATTTGGGCATCCTAATGTAGAGCAACAAGATTTCCTTGAGAAAAAGAAGCTGATCTCCTGCTGTCCTCTACTTGTTAAGCCATTTATTTCCTCTGGCAAAACCCAGTCCATTTCATAAAGCCGAATCGTCTCTGACTCCTGGTGTCTTGCAGATTAAAGGTCCTATACCTGCAAAATGTGCTAATCATCACCCTTTCTGATAAGAGTCCCCAGCCAACCAGATGCTTGCCAGATGTCAGGTTCTTTTACAATAAAAAGAACCCTGACTTAGTCTGCTTTCATTCCATTTCATGAGCAAGCAACCACAAAGTGTGTTTTATAAGTAGGATGTCCAGCTGCAAGGAAGTGACTCTCAGACTCCAACAGTGTTGTTCAGGTAGAAATACTAGCTCCCCTGTATTACCAGGATAAGTTGAGAATTGTTCCTGTACAGTAGTGCTGTGGAATGTGATGAGACGGCACAGAATGAGAATGGCACTCCCAGACACCCAGGAAAGGTAGTAGGTGCTCATTAACACAGAGGAGACATCTCTAAGTTTTAGTCTTGCAATTAGAAATTCCTCCCTATGGAAATATTTCAAAATAGAACTGAAGCTAGTTTTAGAGCTATAAATAACATGTGCCTTGGCAGGCCCCTGAAGAAAGATTTCTCCATTTGTTTTTCTTCTTCTTAACCTAAAGTTACAAGTGTAGATACATTCTTTCCTGGTTTATGCTCCCTGAAGATCTCAGGAGACATAATTTAAACCCTACACTGCATTATGGATCCCTTTATGGCCCAAGACTTGGGAGGGTCTGACCCCAAGAGGTTCCGAAGCATTTTTTCTTTTACTCACCGAGAAATCTCACTAAAGCTGCTCTGGTTAAACAAGTATTTTCATGCTGGAAGGTTTGAGATGCTTGGTACTTGGCATTCTGAAATAGTAAGCACGCATGATGTACTGCGGATCCTGGTAGTAAGCTATTTGTTGTGTCATCTCTTTCAATCAACAGCCTTTTAAGGTCAGATTTTTCTTCTGTTCTATGTATCTCAAAGGATGTAACAAGAAAGTCTTTATCTCATTTGAAACAATCCTGATTTACCACATGATGGGCAGATCATAGAATCATAAGATGGTCTAGTTGGAAGGGACCTTAAAGATCACCTGGTTCCAAACATCCTGACAGATGAGAATAAATTTCTAACTAAACTAAATTTCATTGTGTTCACATTTTTAACACTAATACCGATAACATTCTTCAGACCATCCTATTAACTGTTTTTAAGAGTTAATATATATTAGAAGACTCCTTCTATAATGTCTGTTACGTTCAGTAAGTCACATTGTATAAAAGAGAATAGGTTAATTTCCTATAAGTTCTAGACCTATTTAAATACTGAAAACTGACAACTGAGTTTCTGGATGTTTACGTAAATATTTTTGATTGCATTAATAAAGTAACTATTAAAGCATAGTCTTGATAAAGCATTTTCTATTTAAAATACATATTTGTCCCGTGGTAAACACAGAACAGGGAAATATTCTATATTTCTAGTTTTCTCACAAATATACCTAAGACTGCAAGGTATCAGTATAAAGCTTAGAAAATGCTCAATAGTGTCATGGATTTACTGCTCTGCTTACAGTGTGGCTTCAGATGTGTACCCTTCTTCAAGGTCCTCTTCCATGAGCATTAGTACAAAGAGCGGACATGCTCTGTTCAACACAAGCAAGGCTTTTGCAGAGATAAAGCTACCATTAGACATCCTAATGCACATAGTTTAAATCACATCCAAAAGAAACCAGTTCAGCACAACTGGGTAAACTGATGTCCTTTATTAAAATACAGACATGGAAGGACTCTGGAATGGGTAAAGACTAAATTATTCTTCTTGCCAGATGAGCAATCCTTTTAAGTCTAGGTTTAAGTTCACCGGTGCAGCGATGGGAGAGAGCCATGCCTGTACAGTACCTCATCTAAAGACAGATAAATCTTCAGAGCTCTGCAGGGAGCCCAGGTGCCATGGTATATTTTATCATCACTCTATAAACCATGCTCTGCCTCCATGCCTTTATAATGAGCACAAGGACATGAAGACGAAGAGCCTTGCTGCATATGCATCATGTAAATCTATCAGTTTCATTGCTAAATTTGAGCAATTCTGCTAAGGTCAGTCTGGGTAGCAGCAACTCTTTCTGTCTCTTTACAGAGACTGAAAATTACCTGTTTGTAGTATTTTGTGTAATCCAGTGTATTCAAAAGTTTTTAACATATACTATGTAATATGCATTCAACACAAAAGGTGAAAGCATTCTTCCTTTTTTCTTCCCTTTTTCTTCCTTGTTTCTTCCTTTATTCTTTTTTTTTCTTTGTTCCTTTTTTCTTTTTCTGCCTTTCATTTTCTCTCCCTACCTGTCTCACTCTCTCCCTCTTTCTGTTTCATTTTGCTATCACCCTTTCTTCCTTCCCTCTTTCTTTTACTAATAGAAAATGGTTATATTCTGTGTGTGAACATGAAATGTCTAAATATCTCCTGAGCCTGAATATTTCCTCAGCCTCGTCTCTCCCTTACATGGGACAATCCCAAATGTGATCCCAGAGCGATCAGAGAGTGAGAAATAGCTTACAAAGCAGAGGCAAAGATACCAGGGAGGATGAGTTAACAAGTCAGTCTAATCTGAGATGGAAAAGTCATAATGAAAAAGCTACTGTGCCTTTCTGAAAAGATGTGTCACACGGCCTCTCGCGCTGGGGCAGACAGCCTGCCGCACTCTGCACCGGGTGTTCTGACACCACCTCCGACTGCCACTGACATCCCTAATGTCAAAAATTTTTTTTAGCCTGCATGTGGAAAGCAGTTCATAATTGGAGTTTCTATGAAACTGAAGCTAAAAAAAAGAAAAACCCAAGCCACAAGATGTGCAAACCTGCAAGCAATATTGTTGTCAGAATTTTTTGCTATCACTTTGTTTTTAAATGACTAATATTAATGCTATGATTTGTTTGACAGAATTTACCACAGCTTCCAATTACGCTGGGCCAAAAAGCATCTTTTTGTTTCATAGGAGACATAACAATTATTAGCATATGCAGAATTAGGTAGATTAGATAGATAGATAGATTAGTTAGATAGATTAGATAGATAGATAGATAGATAGATAGATAGATAGATAGATAGATAGATAGATAGATAGATAGATAGATAATCTCTCTCCCCCAGCTATTAGTATTTATTTTTATTCCACATTTGGCAAACAATGATCCATTTCGAAATCTGCCATGAAAATCTGCCCATGGCTGGAGGTCCTCTCTAGGGTTTGCAGAGGCTTTATTAAGAGCACCACAGTCGCATACCAGGCTGGGCGAGGATGCAGGATCACAGAGCCATGTATGTGACCATGACCCCAAAAGGCCAGGCTGGTGCCTCTGCAGCACTTTTATGAGCACCGTCAGGTTGGGGTCACTGTTCAAAGAGCTGTTGTACCTCTGCATCCAGAATTTAGACATTGACCCCAGACTCCTAAATCTAAATTCAACACAGATATTTTTCAAAATGTACACATATTTTTTTAAGGTCTGTTTAGAGGTTTCTTTCTATTACAGGTTTCATTTAATGAGCTAGATGAACACCAGAGGCCTCGATAGAAACATTTTCCTTAGGGTAGCAAGAAACCTTACGCTGAAGCTACATTGTATTTTATTATCAGACACAGGATTTTAATTTATTTTACTGTTGCTTAAGTGCCCAGGGTCCCGTTCTCAAGGATTTACTTATTTATTCTAGTCAAGGATAACTGAATACTTTTGTGATATCTTGGCCCTCTGCCTCCTCAGTTAACGTATTGGCTTTCCTTTGCTTGCTTGTGTATCAGCAGAATACTTTTAAATCTCTGTCATCTTAGATCTTTTTGTCCAAATCTTCCTGAAGTACAACTGTCTTACTGCTGTCTCTGTTAGGAAATAAAGGCCACAAGGCCATGCAGTGTAAGAGTAAAGCTGGCTGCAGGAAAATCTGAGAACATGAAAGTAGCAGTTACTCACCCTGGTTCTAAGGGGCTAAGCAGGTCCCTGAGTCCCAGTGAGCAGGGAGTCCACTTGCCCTGGTACAAGCAATCCAGCCCCTTAGTAAGAGTGGAATCTGGGGAGACAGGATGGAGAAGTCACAGGGATTTGGGGAGGCAGAAAAGAACAGTGTTTGGATGCCATCTGAGAGCTGAGTGGTACCAAAGCACATGACTGCAGCCTTTGCTTTATCTGAAGTGGCACAATGAGACACAGCCTTGAAAATAAGGAATAGCTTTGAGTAGGTGACAGCCTGAGTTAAGATCCGTTTGCTGATTATAATGATCCTGTGAAGTACACCTAAAAGAGCCTTGAGTGTACTTCTTAGTTATATTGGCTCTCTGCAGTGATTATCTGTTTGTCATCTGTGTCTATTTTGGAAAATTATATTTTAGTTACTGTGAGTTAGTCAGCAGCTTGCACAATAAACAGCTAGTCACAATGAGAGTGTCAGGCTCCTACTGGGTCCAACTACAGAGATGTTTCCACCAACAGCATTTATAAATGAAACACACAAAATGCCAGTCTCTTAAACACATGACTGTGTTAAGGCTGTTCGGTGTAGCAGCAGTGGAAGCAATTGCTTGGAAAAGGCTCATCAAAGAATCGAACTAAACTGGGCTGTTCTCACAGCGGTTTGAATTCTCTAGTCTGGAGGAAACAGAATCACCAGTTCAGGAAGAGGAAGGATTAGCTTTACATCACACAACTCAAGGGAAAGATGACAGCAGAATGTCAGGGAGGTGGCAATTTGACCCAATGCTATTTCCAGGGAAGGCAAGGCCTGTACTGCAGCTTCATGTGTTCCCAGTACCCAATACCAACACAGTTTTAATCCAGGAAACAGCCTTTTCAGAATGGCTGCAGTAAAAATGAATCACGATGATCTATTCTGGAAAAATATATCAATTAAATAACTGTAATTTTATACTAATGTCCTTTATACTAATCTCCTTTATACTAATTTGGGCCTGCTTTGGAAGTGTTTCATCTGCATCAGAAGCCAGTACCACTAGCTTGAGAAGAAATGTGTTTTCCAAGGGCTGTGGGGGGGTAAGGGTAAAGGAGGCTGTGCATGTATGTGATTGCATCTTTTGGACTGGGCTGGAGTGCTCCTAAAAATGAGTGACATGAAATAATTTTCAAGCAGCCATTTTGTTATTTAACATCCCTCAAAAGTGCAAGGTCTTTCTTATAGATTTTGTCTGTGCCACATCCTGTTAATAGCACAATCTCATTACCATAATGGTAACAGTCACTTGATGCTCATTTAACAGAAATCTTTCAAAACAACAGTATTACATTTTCACAGTTGGCTTTGTATGATACAGGTTAGCAGTTTCTTAACTCTGCTTTCTTAGCATAATTACATAATTTAGAATTAGTCAGTCATGTTGACCTTTAAATAGAATCAAACATTCAATTAAGATGGTTGTTTTGTCATTAACAAACAGAGAGTAGCTGAGAACTTATCTGCCATTGGCTGACAATGTCTTTATGAACATGTTCGATTCCAGGTAAAGTGCAACATCTGCATTAATTATGCCTGTCCTTTGATTTCCGTCTGGATCCTCATCAGTTGTCATAATGGTTAATGTCCAGTCTCACCCTCCTGAAAGAAGTAGCTTCCATCCTTGCATCAGAGGCAAACTCAGCCTGTTTACAAAAATAATAACTCTGACATACAGAAGAGGAAGGGATAAATTCTACCCTGCAATACTTCTCATCAGTTCTTACTGCTACAGTTTTACATGTGGAGGGTGGTAAATCTGAGCTCTGCATATTAAAGTTCTTTTATCTCTAAAGTTTTCCACAGGCAGAAATCACTCTGACCACCAAGAAAGTTGCCCCACATCTGGGATAGGATTCAGCAGCTGTTTGCACTTTTGTGCTTAGTTACCTGGCTGCACCCTCTTGGAAATCAAAAAGTTCTGCTGGGGTAACAGAGAGCAAAATGTTGCCTGTAGCTTTTAGCCGCTCCAAATCCTCTGCGCATATATCCCACACACAGTGGTTTGAGAAAAACAGGAAGAAGCAAGATAAGCCAAAGCTCCAGTGACTACAAAATATACCTTACTAAGTCCCTAACTGATACCGCCTCTTATCAGATGAAATACCTTAGTATTAATTCCTTTTAATTAAATTCATATTTGATTCTCCAGTGATTTTTGATGCATATTTATAGGCACTCTTTGCTGCAGTATGATGCACTCTAAGCTACAGAACTGTTCAAAGTATTTAGAAGAGCATTGAAATACGTGTTACAAGAACATGAATAAGGGTATATATTTCTGTTTGCAAACACACACAAACACAGAATCACAGAATCACAGAATCACAGAATCACAGAATCACAGAATCACAGAATCGTTGGCGTTGGAAGAGACCTCTGGAGATTATTCGCTCCAACCCCCCTGCCGAGGCATGGTCACTTAAAGCAGCTTTACACAGGAGCATATCCAGGTGGGTTTTGAACTTCTCCAGAGAGGGAGACTCCACGATCTCCCTGTGCAGCCTGTTCCAGTGCTCTGCCACCCTCATTGTAGAGAATTTCTTCCTCATCTTGAGGTGAAATTTCTTGTCATTTGATTTAAAGCCATTACTCCTTGTCCTGTCACTGGACACCACCAAATACATTTGTGCACACACAAACACATCAGCAGCATAAATGATACAAGACTAGACACCAAGGAGATTTGTTGACTGTTAATTTTACTCTCTCAGGAAATTTTCTTCCACTTACAGTGTTTAATGTGCTCTTTTATGGACGAGGTCAAATTGTATAATAGTCTGCTGATAAATTGTAAGGTGCCTGTGAGGCAGACGATCTTTACCAATAATTATGAACTTTTGACACACAGCAAACATTAATAAAAGATCATGAGGTTAAGGAATAACATGAAAGTGCTGAAAAAGCCATAGCAAAGCCTAAGACAGATAAAAAAGATACTGTTTCAAAATTTAAAATTTTATGCAGTAAGTTTTTCTGAAACTTTTCCTGGTTTTGTCTTTCAGTTAAAATACAGGTTCTTACACTGTTTTAAAAGAAAAAAAATATAGGAAGATACAGGAAAAAGATACAGGAAAATTGCTTGCAGCTGTATCTGATACCTATCTCCAATGAATCAAAATGCATTCTTTCTATTAATATGCCATATATTTTTTATACTGTGAAAGAATAATGAATAATTAAAGAAAAATGCTTCCTGTCCAATATAAAAATATATGTAACAGTGCAATAAGTGTTTTCCTTTGATTACTTAAGCAGTTGAATGGTAAAATTTACCATTTGATTCACCCTTGCCTTAGCAAGACACCAGTCTGTTGACTACATGGACTAACAGTCCTGGCAAACTCTCAGAGAACTATCACTTCAAGAACAGCCTTTCTTAATATACCATCTCCTACTACAAGTGCAAAAGTCCTGTTCCATACTATTACACACAACAGAAAAGAAATAAACATGCATTCCTGAGCAGCTATATGATAAACCAAGGAATTAGAGCTCTAATAGCCTAGACAGTGAGTCAGTGTTATGTAGAAAGGTTAATCATGGTTAAGGAATATTATTCTGTGGACAGAAGACCATACTTAACCCCATCATTTGTGGCTGTTTTTGAAAGGGACTCCATGATAGACCTGGCTAAAGCCTTACCACCATGGTTTGTGGTCAGATGGGCCAGCTGAAGCACCAACCAAATGCATTTACATACTCAAAAGAAATTTCTGGTGAGATTTCCTCAAAAACAGTTAAACCAGCTATTAAAGAAGCAAATGGATTATAAGGTTAAAACTAATATTTCTGAAAATAACACTGTCCTTGTTTGGGGATAGGAACAATCTGGATGACACACAAAAAACAGAAAAATACAATCCAACTCCATTACTCCTTAGTACACTGTCAGTTCTCAGTGGTGAAGGAATAAATTAGAAATAGAAAATTAGAAATGTGCAGCCAGCCTTTATATTTTTTTAACATAATTTTTTTTCTAAAAAAAATGTCAATTTCCAAAACTCTGAATTTCTCAGTAGTTTATCAAATTGAGTGGATATTTCACCAAAAAAAGTCTTTACAGGATCAAAAATAAAACTAAAACCTGTCTCACAAAAATGTAGAAACTAGATATTTCATCCTGTGTATTGCAGACATGGTTTTGAATTCAAAATCAAGCAACATATAAACTCTTCTGCTAAAGATATTCTGCATCTTGAGTCTGTGGCTTATGTAGTCATTCTCTGCTAAGACAGATGCAGATAAGGGGTGAAATTACTATTTCCGAAAAATCCCTCTAACACTTTAATTTTTTTATTCTGATGAATTACAGAAACAAAATAAATTGTCCCAATTTGGAATTCCAGTTTTCTAATTATATTTAGCATATACCTCCCAGTAGAGATTTATATTAAGGCCAAATTAGTCCTTTTGAGGGCCCTGTCTACATCCTGAAGAGTAGTTTGTTTTCCCTCTGCAGAGGGAATCAGGTCTGCATCTTAGAACTGGAAATTCAGCTTTCTCTAGGAATTTGTCATTGTGGTAGCTTTTATCAAGCTGGGTGTTTTAATTTAGTTTCAACTCTTAAATTTATCTGACTCATATTTAGGCGAATACACATTGCAAAATAATTAAATATATAAATGAATGAATCTTGTCAGCCTGACTTAGTGTTGTTTAATTTATCAGATGAACTTTCTTTGTGTGTGAATGTGCAGGAGGTCCAGATTTTTGAGAAATCAAGGCAATTCCTATCTATGAGAAAATTAGCTCATACATTTTAGATACCATTGAGGCTTGTTTTGGGGAATTTCTGACATAAATCAGGGCTCTCCATAAGTCAATCAAAACAAACTATAGCAGATTATTTGAACACCTATGCTCAACACAGGGCAGTCAAAGTGGTTTCAGGCAGCAGTGTATTCCCAGGGGCTGGAGCAGTTAAAAGAAACCAAGCCTTGCTGCCAGCATGCCCCAGTTGGCTGATTAGCAAGCACATAGTCTGCTTTTGTGTTTCTATCATTTCATCTCGCAGTGTGTTTTCTAGGGTGCTGGTCAGTGTTTACCTGTACACTGTGACACTTGGAAAGCATTTATTTGGTGAGGAGATAATTGTCTATAAATCACAACTAAATAGTAGGCAAAGAGATTTCTGATAAGCACCTAACAAATTATTTAAGGGATTCCTAGGATCACGTTTAAAAATTCAAAGAGTAGTGTCACAATATGTGTCTCACATGGACAGAAGCAGTTTGGCATAATAATGTAACTCTGAGAAGCTCTTTATCTTTACCTGACAGAATTCAATGCGACTCTGTAAGCATTTTGATTATTATTTACAGAACACCATGGGCATGTATGCTCTATTCATACATGTCTGTGAATGAGTGCAGCATGTCCATGCCTCATTGAAAATGCATTCTGTGAAGGAGGGAGCATTTTGTTTCAGTCTTGTGTAAGGGCTGGCATGTAGCAGCAGCACTCTAGGAGAAGCCCCAGAGGAACAGTGATGCGACGGTGAGTCAGAGAATTCCCATCTCCTCTCTGTCTCCTAAGGGAGTCATTTGTTTTAGTTCTTTACTGATTGCAGTTAATTTGCCTCCTCCACCCACTTCCCGCAACTTGCCTGCCCAGTGCACAGATATCTGAGGACTGTATTCCCAGTCCATTCCTACTGCCTTCTTCTTACCTATGGATGTTCTTATATGTGTTCCTGGCATCCTCTACAGGAAATTACAGCAAAATGTGGCGAAGAGGCTACCAGTGGAACCAGACAGAAAATGGAGACACTAATGGCAAGAAAGGACATATTTTGCATTTAAAGAATCAGCACTCCAAGTGCTGATGCCAGCTCAAGAAAAAACACTCACAGGGAGCATCCTTTCATGTAAGGAAAAGAATGTCCCTAATGAAGTGCCCTTATACTGGTTTTATGGATGCTGTTCAGCTCCCTGAACTTTCAGGAAGCCTCAGGTTAAATGCAAAAATGTGCAGGTAACAGCTCTTTTTATCCCTTCTATGACTGGAAAGGTGGATGCAATGGATGTAAATTGAAGCTGTGACTGTTCACATGCTGTTTCATTGTTCTTGGTAGGCTACATTTAAAAGAGCTGTCCAAAGGATGTGAAAACAAAGTCAAAACAATAGATAATATCAGGTCCAGGAAACCCTTTCTCCCAGTCCCCCTAATATTAACTATTACCTAATACTCCCTCTTGTGTTCATTCACATGCTGCTTATGGCTATGTAGGAGGGATGCTCTTCCTGTATACCTTTTAAACATTTGCATTTTAATAAAATCACAGGAGGTCAGTTACTTATCAGAAGGAATAAAATGGCCCAGCCCTAAGTCTTTTGTTGAACTTTAGAATCATGGGAAAATCAGTAACAGAACTAGTTTCCTACTTCATGGCACAGCTAAGGAGACAAGTCATACATAATATCGACTCTGGGGTCAATATAAGGATAGTGTCCAAAACTTGAGAATATATGAATGACAGCACAGGAAGAGGATACTGTTTGAAAGGCTAACTTTTATTCTCTAAATTAGCACACTAAAAGCTATAGAAAAGAAAGAGGATCCAGTATTTTGGGAAATTATTTATGAAATGTAGATGGGCCTTCAAATGGGAATAGGGCTGGGCAAAATGTTAGTGGTTCTTTGTTCTTGCAGCTGGCCTGTCGAATTACACAGAGCCAGCACAGTAAATAATACTACTATTGTCTGCCTGTGTCAGAGACAGACAGAAGGTACATTTGGACTTGGTCCAAACACCACAAGGGCCACTCATAGCCACAGTGTCCAATTACTGTTTGCTTGACTATAAAATGCACTTTTTTTGCTGAGCTAATTTAAGAATGGCAGCTTTTAATGGGGTTTGTATTAAAAGGGGACTGCTGCTCTGGCTTTTGCCTGCAGAAAAATTTCTATACTGTACGGGAAGTAAAAAACACATAAACAGTGAAAATAATCAGAGTATGATAACATTAGAACAGTAATAACAGTGATAACAAAGTCAATGCTTTGCAAAGGAAAAAAAGACCAAGCTCTTCTTGAAACAGCCCTTTGCAAAATCCAACTATATTATCTCAAGCGATGAAACAAGTGCATCACTCAGTCTCTGCAGATGTGCACATATTGCAAAACTTCTCTCAGTCTTTCAAAGAATCACTGACCACAGTTTTCCCACATTTCACACCGATATTTTTCTTAATAATTCAGTGGCACTTATTTTCACTCTTACTGCTGAATGTTTTGGAGAGCAGTAAATTTTGCTATTCTCCTTGCAAGTGGTCAAAATTCATTTGTATTAGAAAATGGTTTTTTGTTAAAAAATTATTTATAGAAGATTATTCACACAGAAGGAAGATCCCATGGGATTAGGGATGCAGAAGCTCTCCCCTCTAGAGTAAATGCATATCAGGGCTTTGATTTTCTTTGCCTATCTATTAGCTAGGGATAAATTTAGGTCTCCTGTTTAGAGCAATCTGCCTACAGTGCACAAGAGATCAGTAGTTGTCAATGATCTATGAAGACTTACTGTGTTTCTCTCCTCTGCCATGCTGACAAGGTGTTAATTTCTTTCTTGGAATAGCAGGCAAAAAAGCCCCAGCAAACTGATAAATTTAGGCGAAACTCATGCAAGGACCACATCGCTTTTTAAGGCTTCCTGCTACCACCATTCCATCATAGAAGTCTTATAAGTCTTGCATAACAACAATCAATAACAGAATGTGCCTGTTCTCTAACTTTAAAATCTTGTTCTGTTCTGCAGTTTTTATACATACACATGCACACACTATGACTGTTCACAAAAGTATTTGCTCACAGTTGTAGAAGGGTTTTAAAAAATGTGCCACAAGTACAGAAACACTATCAATCAAATGTTAAAGCCTTCATAAGCTCTAGGTAGGTGAGTTCATTCTCCTTCTCTTTTATCTTTGGATGTCTTGCAGAGTGCTTCATTTGGAGAAAGACCTAAAAGCCACATTGGGTAACAAGAAGGGATAAAAGGGTAAACCTGTCTGTTCATATTTGCCAGTCTTCAACATGGAGAACACAGCAAGCATTCTGTCAAGGAAAATGAGGATATTCTTTTTTGCTTCTTTGAATCCTCAAAAGATGCATCTTCTTTGTAATAGAAAAGAAGTATCTCAATACTTAAGTCAAAATAGCAAACTTTTCAAAGGCCAGAAACTTGAATCTGGTCATGCAACTTGTGAATTGCATGCTGCAGGATTGTTTGATATGGCATAAAACAGAGAGAACCTGAAAAATTTTGTCTTCAAAATGATGGATATGGACAGTCCTTTCTCCACAAAGCAACCTTCAATTATTAACAGCAGGACTTGTGCTCAGCAGAGTAAAAAAATCTTCCCACTATCCAGAATGAAGCTCTCTCCAACAGTCATGGTTGATTCTCTTCCTCTTATCTTATACAGAGGCATTAATTCTTCTCCAGCACACATAAAACTATTCACATAGAGAGAACTCTTCACCTACAGAGAAATATTCACATACACACTGTTAAAGTCAGGTTAAGGATGTCACTTACCCAGACACACAAAATGAAAAGAGAAATATTCAGTGTTAAAGCACCTGCTTGTTCCTTAATTCATGCTTTTGCAGGAAAACATATTGGTCTGTGGGTTACATAAGCTAACATATAACACCAAGACATTTGTGGTGCTGTGAGTGAGTACAAAGACTAAGGATAGTATCCTTATAAATGAGGCTAAAGGAATTGCTCTCATGCAACTATCTGAAAATCCAACCTTCAGGATTACACAAGTTAGTTTGTCCTCATATTTCATGGTTTTATGGGTTTAAGAAATAACAGAGGACATTTTTTGTTAACTTTCTTAGTTAAAACTCAGGTAAAGATTCTTTTCTTTTTGCAATGTAATATTCAACAATTCCTCTGTATGGACTGTCTGCTAATCTAAATGCCACTCCATATGTATCAAGTCCAAGTTCTGTAATGTCAAGGACTATGGTACCACAGGGGCTCCTTAGTATGCAAATTATTGACACAATAGAACATAGAAACTCTTTTGAAATCGTTATGTTTTATTGTGTCAGGGTCTCATTGAGGACTCTTTAATCTAAGGATTCTTGAGAAGATAAAATCTAATAGTTCCTCTGGAGCTATAAAGTTCTCTGATGTCATAGGCTATTTGGACACTCCTTATTACAGTATGAGGGTTATTAATACACTGACTATAATGACTTTGTGACTCCTTTGTGGTCTGTTATGACTATCTAGACTTTTATAAGGCTGGTCATCACCATGGCATGTGAGTCTCTATCACAAGAAATTATCTTCCTTTTTGTTTCTCTCTGCCATCCTCTCTGTACTGATGCACCCACTAATTGCTGCTCTTTAGAGGGAAAAAAAATGCACAACACATTGTAAATGTAGAATCCAGCGTTTTGAAACACTTTACAAGAATTTGAGTCAGACAGCCTCACTTCGCATTTAGTTTTGAGAGACTGTGGTGGCCAAACATATTTCATCTGGTGGTGTCAGTGGAAATTTGCCCAGCATAACACTCTTCCCAGGCAAAGAAACTTCATTCCCTAATTCTTTTTATGGAAATTACTTGCAGTGTTGTCCGGGTGTCCGTGTCTGTGCATGTCAACATGAATGTTTTACTACTATTAGCGGCAAGTTTCCCCCCAGATCAGACACTGAAAAGAGGAATAGCTAAAAAAGAAAACCAAATACAGCAATTTGCATTTCAGACTGATGATCTGCCTCAAAACCAGAAGCTCTGAACTCTGTTCCATCTCATAAGCTCCAGGAGTCCTTGCTGCGTTTCCCCAGTGAATATGGAATTTGCATAGCTATGGACTCACAACCCTTGGCTTACCCTATCCTAAATCTCTTTGGGACTGATACTCAGCTGAGAGCCAGGATTACTAGGATTTAAATATATATCAAATGCAAAAGTGGGGAGGTGCAATAATTTCTACAGCAGCTACACAAGGCGAGCCCTCATAATGTGTGACAATAGAGTCTCTGCCATTTCTGAGCTGGAGACATATAGGGCAGGATTTTTTCATTAGTCCTTAAGTGGACCCTTATGCCTATAAAGCTCTTTTTTATCTTTTTCATTATTGTTGTACCTTACTCAGCAAATGTTGTAAATTCATGTATTTTTTTAATTGAATTTCTATAAAGTATGTGTCCCAATTTGTGCTGATTTCTTTACTATTTTACCCAAGATGACACCTGAAAATATACAGATATTGTTAGATATTATTTACATACCATAGGGCAAGCCTTTATACTACATGAGTAGACAATCAAAAAACAGTCTCAGAGCCACTTACAACAGGAAAACAGAGAAGGCAGTACTGGTCAGCAAGACAAGAGATGGTGGGAACCCACCAGAAGCTTCCTTGGTTTCATTCTTTTTCATAATCATTTTAGAAAATGTGTTTCAAGAACCTGAAAGAGGACAATGTGAACACTTGAAACACATCAACCAGGCAGGAATAGCACCAGGAAGGATTTGTGTTCAAGTTAAAATAGTAATTGATGGAGTTGATGTTCTAGGCCAGAGATAACATCCCAAAAGAAAAATCTATGAAGTAAAGGAAGCTGTAAACACCTTTGAGAGTAATGAGAAACACTGAATGCAGAGAACATGTTTGGAAGGATCCAAAGAAAGAGGGAAGATGGTCAGTGCATTAGTCTCAGAGATAATCTCTGAGGAGCATTTAGGTAGATACTATTCTGGCAAGATTTAATCTGTCAAATCCAGAGATGTACACTGCATTAAAGAGGAATACAAAACAATAGGAACAGGAGTGGAAGTTTCACAGTGTGAGGAGCAAGGAGAGGTTATAATCTGAGGACATTATATAACAAGTGTTTGTAAGATTTGAAACATACAGCTAAGGAGGTGGTGTTCACTGTTCTTTTATCAACCCTTTTTACATTGCGGAGACATCGGAGAAGGAGCCAAACTGAGCCCTTTCTGAGTGATCTGCAAAGCCAGCAGTTAAATCCTTGCTGTGCACAGCTGCTTTGGAAAGCCAGGAATATGGGTGTTTGCTGTGATTTCAAACTTAAGACAATTTTCAGCTGAAGGTTGATGCATACCTGCAAACTTCTGCATCATCAATGTTCAATAGGAACTGTCAGTGTTTTCTATAAACATTCCTCGACATAGCCCCTAAATCATATTGACATCTCATATCCACCTAAATGTGCATAGTGCACACTAAAAAACATTAGGAAATTAGTGTTCAGTTATATAGTAGACTAAAAAAGGTTGTATTTTGAAGGAAATTATCAAATTCCTTTCAAATATTTTTCAAGCCATTTAATAGCACTCAAAGCGGTGTATATTTGGAAAACTTCCAGAGCAGCAGCATGCACGCACTGCATGTGGTTTACTGTCTGTGTAATCCTTATTTAATTTGCAAAGGTCAACAGATAGATTTGGGCTCTTAAAAGACTCGACACATATTATATGCATATTTATTTAGGTTCTTTATACATCTTATACGATAGCTTCAGAATTCTCTGGTTTTTTATATATTGCTAAATACGTGTTGAATCACTGAAGTAAAGAACAGTTTTACCTGTCGTTTCTCTTTCAGAGACATAACTGTTCTTGCAGACAGGTCTGTATAAGCTCACATTCTCCCTATTTGTTCAGAAGGTTGCAGACACAACTTCTGTACCAGGACATTTAAAAAGGTATCCTGATTTCAGGACCAGCTCCTGATAAGTAGATTCAGCATTTTTTCATGATACTTCATTTTAAATTGTGTTGACACTTTGCTAATTTGTTTTTTCTTGTTGGAATAGGCAACTCTTTTGCAGACCCACAGACTGCGTAAGTGATAATCCTCCTTTTTCTTATTTTACTATGAAAAACATATCCTTTAGCTGAGTGATCAACATCTGCTTTCTCTCAAGCTCTGCTTATTTTGATTAACAGTATGTTTCAATGGCAGGTCAAAAACTAAATCTAACACTGCATAACCATATAACCCAGAAGATGCAGAGAAGAGGGGAATTGTCTATCAGTAATTTTGGTTTGAGTTGTTTTGGGTTTTTTTCCACTCCAGTATTTTATTCCTTTGTTTTAATCTAAATAGCAGTATCATATATAATCATGAAGTTTGTCACCAATCCAGGTTATATCCCAAATGAAATGAAATATGGAAAAACCATCCCAATGCCCAAATTCTTTCTTTTATGCTCCTCCTGAACTTAAACGTAAGAAGACAGGTGGGGAGGAAGCTTTCCATTTCAATGTTTCCAGCTTTGTTGCTCTTTTTGGATGTGTCCCAGCATCAAAATCATGCAGGCAATGTTAGGTATGTGCTGAGTTCCTTTCAGAATTGGAGATGCAGGCTGCTGGAGTAGCAATGGTCTATTGGTATTACCTATTCACTACTTGAATTTTCACAGAGTGAAAAGAGATGTCTGGTGAAAATCAACAAAGTTATCTAATGCAGTTTTGAAACCTCTAGATATACCAGGGGTGCTCTACTACCTAGATGCTCTAATAAGACTCAGCTCACTCCCCATTAAAAGATTCTCATTAACTTTCTTGGGATTAAGGTCAGACCCTTGACTACCAAGGTCGTAAATCAGTTCAAATAATGTTGCAGAAGTTTGATGGCATGGCCTAATAGGAGAAATTTACTAAATTGATTTTGAATAATTAATTTGAAAGAAAATAATTAAAAAATGGAAAACATGAGTAATTAAATGAAAACCATTCAGTTTTACTACATGACATCATGCTGCCTTTGCAGGTAAAAAGTCCACTAACAGATACCCTATAAAGTACCTCATCAACACAACATAGCTCTCATTAAGTCATATTTCTTTAATTCTTTGTTCTGGAGGATAACAGAGGTTGCTGAGTCATGACATGTCTCTTTTACAAAATCTGTGAAGGTTCATAGCTGTAAATATCATCTACCAACTCCCTTTATTCATACTTAATAATTCTAATCCATGCACAGTTTAGGACATACAGATTTTTTTTCTCTTAAAAATTACTTTTTGCTCTTTTAGCATTACATTGTAAAAATATAGCATATCAGAAGCAAACAGAAAAAATTTTTCCAGATTTTGATAAAAAACACTTTCATGTTAGGAATTTTTGAATCAATGAATATAATTTCATCAGATAAACCATGAATGCAAGAAAAGTGAGAATGACACAATTATGGAACAATCACATAATAATCGATTTCCAAGGTTAAAAATATAAACTTCTGAATTTCTAAATAAAACTTTTAAACTATAAAACATCCCCAAGCTTCAGTTCTCCATGTGTTATGGATTTTGGCAAATTATGTGGCAACACAGTGAGCTTTCAGTCCCTTCTTCACTGAGTAAGGGAAGCGATTTGTAAAAATTTGATTAAGAGAAAAAGGCCTTCTGATGTCCTGGAAAAAAAAAAAAAAAAAAGAATCTACAGATGTAATATAGCAACTTATTCAGTCTCTGAAAGCAAAGAAATATTCTTTCCTTTGCCAATTTTGAATGCAATTATTCTTATTATTTTTACTTTAGCAATGCCTCGGGGCCCTAAGTGAGATCAGATCCCCTTTGCAAACACAGTGGGAAAGTTCTCACCTCAAAGATTTTTCAACCTATATATGCTATGCAGACAAAGGATGAAGATGGGAACAGAAGCACTGTGGTGTGCTCAGAGATATACAATAGCCTGCAACAGATCTGCCAACAGATTTAAAGTTTTTGCCCCTGTATTCACAACCTTGACCAGGTTGGCTCAAGAATAATGTTCTCTTACAATAAACTGCAGAAATACATGTCAGTGTAATACTGAGATTTAATATGAACTGTGCCTCTAGTGAGAGCCCATATTCATACACATGAGCAACATAAGTTCCACATGGTCATAGGCATTTTCAATTTAGGGGAATAAAAAATGTGTTACAGACTTTCAGCATTCAGCTCTTATGGCTTATAATGGCTGATGAATCCTAAAATGACACTTGGAGCTCAGAGAACCAGTAGCAAGCAGAGATTTGCTTTCAAATAGAAGCCTGTGGATGTAGTCTACCTGGACTTTAGCAAAGCCTTTGACACTTTATTCCACAGCATACTCCTGGAAAAGCTGGAAGCCCATAGCTTGGACAGGGGCACTCTGTGCTGGGTTAAGAACTGATTGGATGGCCTGGCCCAGAGAGTGGTGGTGAATGGGGCTGCATCCAGTTGGCAGCCGGTCACTGGTGGTGTTCCCCAGGGACAGTCCTTTTTATATTTTTACTGATGATCTGGATGAGGGGATTGAGTCCCTCATTAGCAAATTTGCAGGTGACACCAAATTGGGGGGTGTATTTATCTGCTGGAAGGCAGGAGGGCCCTGCAGAGGCTGGATCACACAGGCTGGATCAATGGGCTAAATCCGATGGGATGAGGTTCAACAAGGCCAAGTGCCGGGTCCTGCACTTTGGCCACAACAACCCTTGCAGCGCTAAAGGCTGGGGACAGAGTGGCTGGAGAGCAGCCAGGCAGGAAGGGACCTGGGAGTTTGGATTGACAGGAGGCTGAACATGAGCCAGCAGTGTGCCCAGGTGGTAAGAAGGCCAATGGCATCCTGGTCTATATCAGGAACAGTGTGGCCAGCAGGAGCAGGGAAGTGATTTTTCCCTTGTACTCAGCACTGGTGAGGCTGCACCTCAAGTACTGTGTCCAGTTCTGGGCCCCTGAGTCTGGAAGTACATTGAGGTCCTGAAGCATGTCCAAAGAAGGGCAATGTTGCCACTACAGACAACAAGGCTAGTGAAGGGTCTGGAGCACAAGTCCTGCGAGGAGCTGCTAAGGGAGCTGAGGTTGTTTAGCCTGGAGAAACCTTATCACTCTCTCCAACTACCTGAAAGGAAGTTGTAGCCAGGTGAGCATCAGTCTCTTCTCCCAGGCAAACAGCAATAGGACACAAGGACACAGTTTTAAGCTGCACCAGGGAGGTTTAGGTTGGACATTAGGAAGAGGTTCTAAACAGAAAGAGTGATTGGCCATTGAAATAGGTTGCCCAGGGAGATGGTGGAGTCACCATCCCTGGAGGTGTTTAAGATGAGATTGGATGTGGCACTGAGTGCTAGGGTCCAGTTGCCATGCTGGTATTGGATCAAAGGTGGGACTCGATGGTCTCAGAGGTCTTTTCCAACCTAGCTTATTCTGTGATTCTGTGAAAGAAAGCCAACTGATTCCCGGGGTGTTCTCTCTGAACACTGTGTAAGTCACTCTTATTACCTGGCAAAAAAAGCTTCCATATTTGTTTACAAACAGTTATTTTCTTAAGTCCACACTTTATCAGAAAGCAGTTCCAATATATCATAATTTTTTCTACACAACATGCAAGTACTCTTAAAAGGATGTAACTATGTGGGGATTTTTTGTTCTTCATAAAACACATAATAAGATTAAAAGGATGACAGATTTTTTCCAAGTTTGTACTAAACTTGCTTTATACAATATTAAGGACTAAACTATAACACTTCTCTTACTCTGGGGCCTGCTGCCTTATTGCAAGAATCCTCAAGTTAAATTCAATGAACTGTTTTTGAATAAGTCTTTTTTATTAATCAAACTTATTACAATTTAGTCCTAAATTTGCAGTTGTGCTTTACATTTGGTGTTATTCATTTTTTGAAGACTGGAAAGATGCATTTCTGCAAAGCACTTGTGGTACAAGAAGCCTTAAGAATGAATCCTATAAAGTTCTGAAAAGGAATCAAAGAAAGGATTTCTAGGCTGAGAAAACAGCCGCCTCACTTTTAGCAAACAGTGCATTGAAGGCTGGATACCCAAATTAAACAGGGTGGTGTACCTTGCAAGCAAAGCCTTTTTCATTTGCTTCCTTAGATTATTTAGTTTAATGAGGTCTTTGCTAGCAAGAAACATTTACTAGAGTTCATTAAGGAAGTCCCAAAATAATTCCAAATCCTGAAACAGGGAAAGGAGAATCTCTGTGCCAAAGCCATGCACTGTCAGCTCCCACTGGTTTCATAAGGTGCTCAGAATCAGGAAGAAGATAATCATCACCTCACACAAATGGGACTTTTTTTCACTGGAATGCTGAGGTTAGCTTTCAAGGAGTCAAACTCTCCACCCAGGTTACTCCCAGGATTCAGCCTGCAGCTTCATCTAGAACTGGTTATTCCAAACTCAGCACTGGAGGATAAAGTCTTCCTTTTTCTTATTTCCCCTGTTAAATGCTCCTGTGTACTTTTCCCAGACTAAACAGGCAACCTTGACCTGCAGCCATTTACTCTCATACAAACAATTAACTTAAAGCATGTGTCCTAACATGAATTCTGGCTCCACAACAACCCAGCATTCCTATGGGAAACAACCCAAATTAATAACAGCCTTCTTTCTGAAATACCTGAAGTGCCCTCTCTTAAAAGAGAGAGATAAGAACACTTTTTTCCCCTCCACTTTGGACTAAACGAATTGATTTTTGGCTTAAAATGGTTCTCCCAGAGAACACTTATGATGCTTACTGTAATGAATACAGTCAACATCTGTGTTCCTGTATCACATCACTGTTTTCCCTAAGAAAATAAGACAGTTAAAACTAATCTGATTTCCTATATAATAACCCATTTTCACACACTCTTACTAGTCAGTACTCTGCTTGGACTCTGTCCAAAAGAAATGTAAATGTGTTGAGTTTGTTTCTCCCCATCTCCTTGAAAGCTTGAGTCAGATCGTTTTGTCATTTCAAAATATATCAAAGTAGAGTGAAAAAAACATGCATTTGTTCCCATAATTTAGAGAACAATTTCAAAATTATTTTATTCCTCTACATAAGTCTGCTGGCCTAATTGCGTTAGTGGCCTCTCCCATGAGATGAACAAAAAGCCTATATCTGCATATCTCTCAGGTGCCAGTCTTACAGAGACAGGTTTCCTTTTCTGTGCACTGCTTGGTTGCACTTGAACTCACAGTTCAACTTGAGGCTCATAAATTTCACAGGAGGATCAATGACAGAGAAAGCATGTGCTCTCCACATCTCAATTCTAAGCTATAACCCCTTTTTCTTCTTCAATAAAACACATAGATTATAGATATGATGGAGTCTCCTCTACCTTCAGGTCTCTTCAAGTCCCTTTGTGCAGCATCAGCACTTTCTTCTTCTATTTAATCTAAAGAACAAAATGTCCTTTGCACTTACCACAGAAAAATTCAGATTTGTACCATTCTACTGCACCTCTTAATAAAGCCAAGGAATGAGCCCAGGAAAAGGCAGTAAGAATGGGTAATTTCCAATTTCCTAGAAGAACACGTTCTTGCTCTTTTTATTCAACCTCTACCGATGAAAATCTTGGTCTGTTGAGGTAGGGAATGCTTAAGATCTTGGGACATGATTCTCTGAATGTTTGGCTGGGTTATTCTTTGTCCTGCTCTAAATTCTGATAAGTTCAAAACCCAAAAACATCCACACAACATGCAATGTTCCCCATGAATGGTATCAGCTCTTATATGTAAGACAGGAGAAAAGAGATGAAAAATCACCTGGAGGTCCCTGCAAGGTGCTGGGACACAGAAACACTTCCTTCCCTACAGAAGTTCCTGCAGAAGTCACCATTTGCCATTCTACCATGATTCACCCACGATATCAATGATGTCATAAATGGCAAGCCCCTTGCATTACGTAGAGGGGCTCAAAACTTAGGTGTTGGGGCTGGGATTTCACAGGAGTGAAATTCTCTATAGTTCCACCTTTCTCCCAAGTTCACAATTTAACAGGGAAGAGAATTTCCTTGTGAATTAAGCCTTCATTGTTCAGGATGTGCAACACAGATACTGGAGACTATCAATGTGCATCAAGGTGGTTTATAATGAGATGGATTGTATAACTTAGTCACAAAATATGTGCAAAAATTACACTTAATCTTCAGTTCCTTGTTCAGAAATATTCAGGTAAATTCCAGTAAACATCAGAGGAGCTCTGGGAGGTGAAAGATTCCACTTTGGCCTTTTGTTTTAAATGCTACTGGTACAAAGTTACAATAAAAATGTTAAAACTATGACTGCTTTTGAGTCCTTGGGTGATGTTAATTCAGGTGCCAAAACTTCTAGAATATTTTTCCCTCAATTTCAAAAGTTCCACTATTTGCAGTCCACAAAATATGGTGCATTTCTATATTCCAGCTACATGCTGCTTTGCCAGCCTTTGCTTTTGTGTCTTCTAATGCCTTTAATTTACCTATGCAACCTTAAGTTCACATTCCCATATATATATATCTCTATCTACTTTTTTAATTCAACATATTAAAATCCTGCTCCAGGCTTCTCCTGTGATCATCCTCTTCCCATTTATCTTTCAGACAGCAATAAAAATATGTAAATATTAAGCCACAAAAACTGTATTACTGTAATTTTAAGGATGTGACTAACACCCACAAAACGCTAGAGGTTTCAAAGTCAAGGCTGTGTGTTGAGCCTGCCTCTTTCAACACTCATGTTAAGTAAAATTCAATTAAAAAAGCTCTGATGAGTTGCAGATAAGATTATTTTACTACCACTACTACTTGTAATAGTTGAATTATGAGAGTGTTTGCAACATTAGCAGTGTCCATGCACCATGGACCAGAACCACAGTTTCAAATGAAATAAATACATCATGGTTTTGGGGAAAGCTGCAAAAACTGAAAAAGTAGCTACCACCCATCTCCGTCTCTATGGTTCTGTGACCCCTGAGCACAGAGTGAGCCTCTTGATACAGCAGAGAACAGCTTAAGGCTGCTCTAGTTTATGACAGTTGTTAAAAGACAAAAGAAAACAGAAGGATCAGCAGTGTGTAGGTGAAATCTAGCAACAAATTGAAGCTCTGCATCACTAGCAGCTGTTCATAGGACTTGAGAACAGCCACCATTAAATAGGCAGGTTAGGATAATGGGCAAACTTTCCAAATATCTGTACTGAAAGACCTTCAGATGTAGGTAATTAGAGGATATTAGAAGAGCCTAGATGGAAAAGACTTAAGACTTACGCATCTGAATATTCATTTACAACCATGCAAAGTGAGCAAATAAAAGATCACAATGGTAGTGTGTGATAAAGTGCAATGCTCTCTCCATAGCTATCTCAAATGCTTTACAATATTAACTGATCAAGCCTCCCACAGAACATTTGCAAGTACATATCACTATCTGTAGTTTACAAATACAGTTTTACATGGTTTGCACAAGTTTGCAGAACTAGACTGATGAAATCAAATGCTCCATCCCAGGCAGCACATGGCAGTCCTTTGCCACTTAAAGTACATGCAACTACTTCCCTTTGAGTACTTTGAGTACTTTGAGACATCTCAAAATCCCAGTGTGGAAAACATTAGAACTGCATAAGGAATGATATATAAAGAACTTTCTAGAAGCAAACTAAAGGAGAATCTTGCCAATATTTGAGGATAGGTTGATAATTAAAGCCTGACTGACCAAAATGTGTCTTATCTAGAAGTCCTATTGAATTCTGTTCAAATTTGAGTAGGTGAGAAACCTTCTTGAAGTGTATGAGTTTTAATTTTCCCAAGTGTTTTATAAGTAGATTAAAAGACACTCTTCCTTCTTCACTGGAAAACAGCCATAGTCACCTCAGAAAAATTGTTAAAAATATCTGTGGATAATTAAAAGCTTACAGCTACTGAAAATACATTGCTTCATTTACTCTTAAAAGAATTACCAATAAAAGAGTTTGGCAATTCTCTATCGTTTGTAATTTGCTACAAACTGCCCTCTTCATTGGAGGGAAAGCTTTGCAGAATCAAACTGAAGATAATAATTTATTGCTTTTTATCAACCATCTTTGAAAATCAGGCCCCAAATCCTAATTAACTAACATTAGTGGTTTAGTACCTTATGGATTAAACAGTATTAGATCTGAATTACAAATGGGTATATCTCTGTCCTAAACTTGTGCTCATTGTCTGATAAAGAGGGAAGCTGCAAAGACAATATTAATTAAACTAAGGTACTTTCATTATATGGTTCTCCTGTTGTATGTGCACTTAGTAGAAAGAGATGGTTTTTTTCTCTAAAGGTGAATGTAAAGAAATCAGAAAAAAACAAGGAAAAGGGTGTTCCAAGCAGAAATATTTATCCCTCTATATTTTCTGTTACTTTTGATGTTTATGCTTTGGAAACCCTTTTGGCATAAAAGAAATCTGAACAATGATATGAGAACCAAATAGCTAATTCAAAGGAGCCACGTAGAATTCTGTCTAGTAATCAGCAAATTGTGTGTAGGACTAATTTCCAATGAAAGTAGCAACATGTTCTTGAACACTGCTTCACCTACATGTGGGAAACAGGCAGCAACACAGTCCCCAGATAACAATATGACACTCTATTCTATTTTATTCCTCCATTACCTAGGAAACCCACCCTTAGACTGGCCCAAAGGCTTTGCAGGGAAGAGCAGAAAAATTACGTACAGGCTCTATTTATCTATTTATAATTTACTTATTTATTTTTACTCTGCCTCATTTTCAGCAGGCAAATCAGCCTGTATGTTGTCATTTTGATAGGGAATTAGTATTTTAATACTGAGACATGAACATAGTGGCAACCAGATACGGACCAGTAGCTGTGTAATCACCAGCAAGGAAAATTACAGGAACTTTTGCTATCAGCGTTGTGGTGTTACAGATACAGGCCTGTAAGCTCAATCAAATAGAAGATTTACTCCATCAGTTACAAAGTACAATGTATTCATTTGCCTTGAAATATAAACAAAATGCATGAGAGGGAGGAGCCAGTTTGCAAGGACTTCTATGAAATTCCTTCCCCAACAATCCCACACAGTGTACAATTATTGGCATTGTAGCTGTGTAATCTTGTCTGTTCTCAAACCACAATAAATATCTTGGTCATGACCTTAATGAAGAACATAGTTCTGATTTTGATCTTATATTAACTTTTCACAAGTCAGGAGTTCCTCTTGATTTAAGCTAGCATGTAGAGAGATCAGAGTCAGACATATATCTAGAAATCTGTTATAGATCTCTATGAGCATAATTCAGTACTTTACAAAGACACACAGGTTGTCTTTTGGTTTTGGTTATGGTTTTTTGTTGTTTTTTTTTTTTTTTTTCTTCTGGCAACCATTGTGGTCTCCTTCATAAAAGGTTGTGAGAGGACATAGATTCAGACATGCTGGAATGTAGTCTAATCTCCTCATTTTGATCTTTACAAAATTAAGATGTCTTTATTTACTTTTCTTTTTATACACATTGTCTTTCAAAATATAAATACTTTAAAAGAAGGAGAGAGAGGTTGGAAATTGAGAAAAAAAAAAGGCATTGTTTTAATTGTCTAAACAGCTCAACCTTTGGGAGAATAACCCTAACCTTTGGATAGATGCCAACAACTGCCATTTAGGTATTTACATCTGTTTATCCTCTCCGTCAAATATCTTTTGTCTTAGGTTTGACATGGGAGTACAAATGTTCTGACCCCTACAAGCAGTTCTCAAACATTGGATAAAAGACTTCTTTTCCCTTTTTCTAAAAGGATGAAGACATACTTTTATCCTCCCTTATTCCTCCTTACCAGCTATATGCTTCTGAGGCAGTTGTTGACAAGACCTGCATAATTCAGTTTAAATGTGTGACTAGAATTTCTCAAAGGCTCTGCTGGACTTTACAGCTAGCCTGTTAACTGTCTAAAACTCCATTTCAGGTTCTCAATATATTCTTTTACTTTGCAAGTCATACCATCATGGTAACACTGCCACAATATACAAAAGTTACTGCCCTTTTAGAATTTGCTGGAAGATTATTGTAAGACCTAGAAGTCTATCCAGACTGCAGAAAAATTCCATTTAACTATGATTGTCTTGGGTTTCTTCTTAAAAAAACAACCTTTTTTTTTCATTGTGCAGGGTTTCTCTTGTCCGCATGTAATTCAACAGATAGTAAAGGCAGTAAAAAATAATTATCGGAAATAAGAAACTTTGCAATCCCTCTCTTCCCTGGCATCTAAACAGGATTTTTCTCAATAGGTACACCACCTTGCCACTATTTAAAGCCATCATTTAAGTACCTAAATAATCATAGCTCTATTGTGGTTTTAAAGAACTCGGTGAATATCATGTTTCAACAATCACTGAATGTTTTCTTCAGGTTTGGTATGAAACACAGCAATAAAGTTATCTCTCAGCTTTATAGAACCAAAACTATTTGATGGTGTCTCTCTAAGATCAAATGGAAATTAAAGTCTGCGGAGGAAGTTCAAATGAAGCTTCCAGCTAGAGCTGAAACATAAAAAGCTTCAAGTTAATTGATAAACTCCAGGCAGGGAAAGAAGCCTCTAGGCTTGGCTTGGCTGTTCTCTCAATCTACAGCAGTCCCAAATACCACTCGGCTTTAATCATATCTCTAGTTGAGAGTAGAACCAGGAGGTCTCCCTGAGCTCTAGCTGATAAACAGGAGCTTTGGTAAGGTTTTTTGGAGCTAACCTACAAGAACAATAAGACTCAAATTTCTGTCTAGGGATCAAATAAACAAATTTCTCTCATCAGTAAGACCAGTGACCTTTTTTCAAAGTTTGTCAAACTTTTCAGTAAAAAAAAAAAAAAGAAGGCCACCATTTGCTGCACTGTTTCCACAAAGAATCATACCCAGAGTTATGCTAGTCACAGAAATTTATTCTTGGAGAAGGACTATCTGGGGGATTGTGAAGGATATGATCAACAGTGCAATAAACCTCCTTTCTCAGACAACAGAAGCTGAGTAAGAAGAATTCATAGCATGAAACTTAGCTGGCAGACTTTCCTTTTTTCCCATTTAAATGTTGAAAATGTAGATTTATTGCAATCTTTAGTTCTGATTTTTTTTCACTCTCCCCTAGGTACAATATTTGGATTTCCCATTAAGTTGAAGATGTCAGTGGCGAGCTTTAGTTGGCCAAAACTCATAAATTTGGTGTTACAGTGGAAACATTGTTTCTGAGTACAAGGTCTTTGGATATTTTTCTGTGTCTGAAACAGTGCTAATATAAAGAACATTACTGTCACCTATATGAGTAACCTTGCTGACATTTGTACTTAGAGAAAGTAAAAGGGGAGGTTAGCAGGGTGTTCACCCTAAATGACCTGGTGCCCTAGAGGGCCTTTTTGATCCAAAATAATGTGGAATTTTCATTTTCCTGTTTGAGAGTCATTCTCCTCACCAGACCATTATGAAAAACTAAAGCTCTCAGAAGTTTAGGGCAATGTGCTGCTGTTTTGTTTGCTTCTTCATTTGAAGTTGCTGCCAAGAAAGGCAAGCTATTTGAAATGTGGAGTTACTTCTGTCATTTAATAATTAGCAAGCACTCAGAAAATATACTATTCATTTTTTGAAACATAAATAATTAACAGGTAATAATGACACTTTTATAAATAATGTTTAATTCTCTGTGAATACTCTCCAGGATTTCCTCATATCCTAAATCTACACCTTGCTCCCAGCTAGTAAATGCCTTTTCTTCAGCACTCAATAAAAGCGAATGGGATAAAGGGATCTCAACTTCCTTCCCATTTAGATATCTGTGGGAACATCTTTAAAAGCTCTTTCCCCCCATACCTAGAAAATTAGTCCTTTTTAAGCAGCCAGACTCTTAAACATTCATATTATGCAATCCAAATGAGTTGCAACCAGAATAAAATTCTTTACATGTAAAAGCATATAAACATCGGACACCTATCGTTTTGGGAACCCGAAGTTTACAGGCTAAGAAAATGGGTGAGTACTAAAAGTGACATGTCTATGTTTCAGTTAAAAATGTTCTAGCTTATTTGGCTTATTTAGAAGCGAATATTATATAAAGACACAGCCAGATAGAATTCCAGAAAAGTATGTTCTCTTATTTTACCATCAAAGACCCCAGTTCTGCAAACACTGATTGCTGGATATAGTGCCAACATGCTTCAACTTCCTCTCTCTTGCACCTACCTAGGGCCACTGGACCTCAAACTATGGCCCCTTTCTTGCTGCATAGTGGTAACATAAGTATACACTGCTTAAGAGCTCTATAAAAAAGCTACAGTATAAATGAAAATAATCCCAACTATTTTAATAAATTTACTCCTGATTTATACTAGTGTAAATATAAGGAAATCAGGACTAGTTACTTTCTGGGAATACTTGTGGTTTTAAACTCTTCAGAATTTATTATTCTCTCTTTTGATAGTATAAAGCTGACTCAAAGCCAATGCAAATGTAATTTACACTAAGCAACTTTCCTCTGTCAGTCTTGTGTAAATGTATATTAGCATAGATGGGAAGCACAACTGCAAGTTTTACGTTACTGTGTCAGGAATCAATGGTGTAATTTTGTTAAGTTCTCTCAGTTATAATGAGGCAACTTTTTTCATTACATAAACTGAAAAAAGTAAAAGTAGTGGGTAGAACAGAAATTTGCCCACTTACTAAAGTTCCTGCAGCTCTCAAGGAGGTGCAGAAGAACAATACCAGAGTCCTGTGAGTATTCCATCAGGAAAATGGGAAGATAGCAGACCATGCATACAGGGAACACTAAAGGTCTCTTGCTGTGAGGCAAAGAGGGTACAAGAAAGTTAATGAGTACATGCCCAGGTGAAACCAAGAGCATTAAGGTTAGCAAGAACCAAACCCCATGGATTGGGTTATCATGACTCTCAACCACATGAATGCTTTGCAGAAAACAACAGAGGGAGGCGGTGGAAAAGTTTGCCGATAGTCTGGCATATTAACTGAACAATGACTGCAGTCTTGGTGCAGCTCTGTCTAGCCCAACCAAATGGTTTCCTGCACTGATGCCAGCTACATTATCAGTTATATCATAACCATATCAGTTGTAACATGTACAGAATTGCTGAGATCAACAGAAACCCAGCACTTGGAAAGAGTTAAAACACATGATTAGACACAGGGCCAAAATCAAAGGGCCTTCACCCATCCTACGGGTGGTGCTATCTCAAAGTATAATCACACCCTGGGGTGGCATAAGGCTATTTATCAACTAACTTGCCTATATTTGAGATGGGCAAGACAGAGACTTTTGTTTAGCATGCATTTAAAATGCTGCCAGGCAAGAACTGCAGCTGTGACAACCATCCTGTGAAGTTCTCAATTGGGAAAAAAAAAAAAAAAATTAATTAATGAATAAAAGGTGTGTAAAAGCATGGACACATGGAGTCATAAGACCCCCTGTCATAAATCCTATGACACTGAAAGAAGATAGGAACAGAAGATAGGAACAAAAAGCATTGTAGGAGTCAGCCATCTAAAACTTTTACTAACTTGTTTACATCTATGTTGTTTCCACTGCAGAAATCTAAAGACCAATCTGAATTAATTAGTCTCCTAGTTTGTGATACTGCCACAATGAGGACACTGGAAAGAACACAATTTCTTCTCTTTTTATTCTGGTCCAATCCGCTGTGACTAAAGGAGAAGGAAACTGTAAGAATTCCTATGCCTTTACATGGTACCCTGAGATGTTGCGCTTGGCACTATTGATATTGACTTTATAGTCAGGTCCAGCAGGGAGCTCTCAGAACATGACTATTAAGGATGTTCATTGAGAAATGGCTACCAAGATCCCAAACCCTTTGACAACCCCTTCAGAATTTTGCTTGGAAAATAGAGTAATTAGAAGGAGTAAGATTGAAAAATTGGGGGCTGTGAACAGCATTAGTAAAACCAACCCTTTGTTTTGCCTTAAACAAAAAAAAAAAACAAAAAAAAAACCAAAAAAAAAAAAAAAAACAAAAACAAAAAAAACCAAAAAAAAAAAAAAAAAAAAAAAAGAAAAAAAAAAAAAAAAGAGGTATGAGATCCAAACCTCCTTCCTTTGAACTAGAGGTAATACACACTGAGGGAAAAAAAGGACTTGAATTTTCACAGTGAATTGGCATACTGTGCAATTTAATGCCAGAATAGGTCAGTAAGTCAAATACCATAACTGGATTTTTTAAAGGGCTGTATGTTCATGACAACTAGCAACTTTTGGAGCTATCTGAACTAAGATAATGAGGATAATCAAATCTCATGCTTCATTCTACAAAATGATTACCTATAGACTTGAGCAAGGATTTTTCCTCCATGTGCTAAGTGTGCTGTTGGTAGGTTGATCTATTTTCTTGCAAGGAGAAAGGTTTCCCTTTCCTTTGCTGCACAGGATATTTCCTGTACTAAAAAGAGGATACCAGCTTGCTCTGCCAGGTATGTCAAAACCTATTTAAAGATCTGACTTGGAAGGGAAATCCATTGTATGTGAATTTAAGCTAATGCATTTTATCTCACAAATGGGGCAGCTGAAGAGAGCTTAAACAGTTGGTTACAACAAGTCAGCTGATTGGCACTAACTTGTTAAACTGCTGTAATGCAATTGTCTCCCATACTGTGCCCATATCCTGAGGAGGAGAGGGACAAATAGCTGAGCATGCTGAGATGCCATGAGGTAAAGCCAGTGTGGTTTTTTTCCACAGCTTTTGCGATTTTTCACAGACTGCCTACACTGTGCAAGCAAATGTGTTTGTCAGTACTTTTTAAAAGCAGACTGCTGTGTAATTTTGGAGTCTTCCTGTTCTTCTCCTTTACTTCCCTCTTCTTATAAGCACATTCACACACTTTTTTTTAAAGAGACAAATCCTAAATAACCATATTTGTTTCTCAAGGCTGACTAATGTGGTGAATATTAAAACTCAGATGGAAAATCTCCTTTGGGTGAATGATCTGAGAGTGTTGGAAATTCTTCACACACATGTCCACAACATCCACAGCTTCACAGACAGACACAGGTAGGCTGAAAGAGCAATCAGGATACCATCTGTGTTTGGCAGAAGATTTCTAACCACTTTGCTGCTCTCTCTCTCTCGTCTCTCTCAGTGTGAAGAGACAGAGGAACCCATGGAGATTTGGTGAGAACTTAAACAGAACATATTGAGGGCTGTACTGACAACTGTGGATTCAAAGTAGATGAAAAATGAGTGCTGGAGCAACAATGGTGCTATGGATTAAGAAGTGGTCTCTGAAGTGGCTAGCACATGCACCAGCTATAAGAGCTCAGCCTGCTCCTCACTTGCTCCCCCATCCCCAGCTCTACTTCTGTATGCAAGATTTTGCTATTCAGAGCAGCTGGTTGCTGGTGATACCAATTTGAACAACTCTCAGAAGTACAGGACAAAGCAAATCTCATGTACTTTGAATGAATAATGTTGAATTCCTCCACTTTCTGAAAATGCACCCCTTCTTTATGCACATTTATCTTTAAAATTGTACTAGCACAACCTAGATTATAAAGAGGAGTTGTTTTTCTTGATGTCTATCATGTTAGCATCATACACATGTAATCTCATCTTTTCCTATAGAAGGATTCTTTGCATTTCTTTTGCATAACTAAAATGTGAGCTATGAAGTTTGGAGCCTTCTGGTCAAACTGAGGGCCTAAGAAGGTATCTGCAGAGCTCCAGAAAAGAGAAGAAGGACAATAAAAGGGAGTACATTATTTTCTTTCTGGATATTTAGAGATGAAAATGTCTGGCAGTCATGATACAGGTGTTAAATTCAAAATCTGGCACACAAAAGGCCAAAGGAGGAACTCTTTTGTTTTCTTAATACTGTGTTTCTCTTCCACAATTCCACCAGCAGCAGAATATCACGCTATAGACAAGTTAACATTACTCCATCATTCAGCAAATGTCTAAAAGTGACTTGTCTTTTTCATCTTTTGCCCAGGTGTTAGGGCCTTGAGAAAATTAAACATAATGTCCAGGAAGTCAAGAATCTGTAGAGTCTTTGGATTATATGGTTAATTTTTGTTGGGAAATGCATACAGTTTGTGTGATTATGGATATCAATGTCACTTAGTAAAAGGAGCTAGAGAAAAGTAAGATCAAGTTAGACCTTGTTCTGCCTTGTTAGCAAAAATATCAAACAAATTCTGATGATAAAATTTGTAATGGGCAATTATTTTTATTTAGTTGTTAAAATAGTATAGAACAAGTTGAGATGGACTCTTAAACAACTAGCATAGCTCACAAAACTGGCAATAAAAAATTCACAAACTGTTCCTGGGATGTGGCCTCTACAGCCCAGAGTAATATTTTTCTTTCCAAATAATTACTTTAATAACCTGTAATATCAAAACTTCTTACTACCCTTAAGGGAGGAGAAGGAGGGAGAAGACAGGAAAGAACAGCTTTTTTTCAAGATACATTCCTGAGTTTGCAGAAAGGATGATTTGATAACATATCAGTTTACTTACACTCCATAATTAATCCAACCATCTTAACACTCAGGACAGTTAAGTATTTTATAGAGCGCCAAGGAGAAAAAAACCTGATGCAAAAGACTCTGTGAAATGAGGCTCTTTAATTTAAAAATTATTGAAATAAATAAGGAACTCCCAAACATAACTTTCATAATTACTTCTTTTTTCCTCTTAAAATCCACTAAAACACTAGAGTCTGCATATCTCAAACACATATTAGAAGCAAAATTCTGAAGGTGTAACATCCGCAGAGTAAAAAAAATTTAAACATAATACCATTTTTATTTTATTAGTAAACAGATGAAGGATTGATAAAGGATGTTACACTTAGTTGGAAAACTGACCCAGACTACTATCATCAAAAATTAAAGAGAACTAAGTGTCTTTGTAACTCTGCTGCTTATTTAAGTGTCCATGTGGGAGTTACTCTTGTTAAAAACCATCTTGGTCACTTAGAAGGTGAAAAGGCCAAAAACTTCATTGAGATTTTACAAAATCAAATCCAAATCATCCCTATCAAAATGGTTTGAAGTTTATGGGTTTGGGAACCCACTAAAAATCCTCCAAAGTAAATTAAACTCCCACTGAAATTTATGTTTATATACAATAAACTTCTTTTCCTTAGATTTCTCAGTAGTCTATAAACAAACAAAAGCTTTTGGACTACATATTTGGACAGATATACAGCAGAAGTTAGGAATAAATGATTGTTCTTGCAGTGGATGAAGATCACCTGTGAAATTCTGTAGAAAACAATATTGTTCAATATTTGTAGATGACATGGACTAAATGATGTGTTGTGATAAAATGTGCTATATGTGCACAGATATAAAGAGAAGCACACTGGGAAAAAGTGTCTTATATTCACACCATTACTGCTCAGTGGAGAAAGTTGATCTTCAAAATATTAAAGGCACTTCCACGAAAACTATCAACTCAGTAGTCATCACAAAAGTAAATGAAGTGTTCAAAATCCTTAAGAAAGTAGTAGAGAATTAAAACCTCATCATAACACAGTAGAAATCCATGGTTAACCCATTCTTTGAGTATATAAGGTTCAGATCTCATCTTGTAAAAATAATATGTTATAATGGGAAATGTTTCAGACATATGTCTGAAGGATCTCATAGTAAAAAAGCTTCTCTACAGGAATGTCTGAAGAGGTAAGGACTATTCTGTCTAGTCTACAAAATCTGAAGTGGCCAGAAGAGTTTAAGTAAGGGCCAGATATTCCTTGTTATTTTCCAGTTCAAGTCAAGAGACTTTAAAGAAACCAGACTCTAAACAAACAAAAGGAGACGTTTCTTTATATAGCAGATACCAGCCCAGTGGAGCTCCTTGCCAAAGGAAAAGGATGAGGAGCACTTTAGTGGTTTCCAGAGGTGGAAGAAAGAACTGTAGGTTACTAAACAGACAAACAAATTAAGGCTAAGGAATTCCTCTTAACTGAACATGAGAGGATGTTTGAGGAGAGTGATAAGGGAAGATCATATATATTTACCATATCTTCTCCTAGTCTGTCCTTGCTCTGTTTGAGAAAGAATACTCTGTTGGATGAACCCTTGGATTGACCCAAAATGAATGTTTCTTTTTAGAATCACTGAAATGGGCAGAAATGGCATGTATTGTCAACATCACATTAATTAATCAAATATGCACTTAAGACACTCTCTGTGACAAAAGACCTTGGTTGGTCTTTTGGTGTATACAGCACAATGTACAGAAGAATGTTGCAAGATTCAATTTGTTGAGAATATTGTGAATTACTTGTGTCAAATACCCCAAAGGAAAGAATTTCAATATCAAGCTTTTGTTCAAACGTAATTTCCTTTAACAATAAAATAATGGAAGAGTACAGAAAAGAATGTGAGGTGTTTATTGTTAATATAAAATGTGCTTTATTGGAACTCCCATGGTTAGATATCATAGCAGTACCTTTCATCTCAGACTGTGATGGAAGGAACAATTAATGAACCAACCATAAAGTGTTGTATTTAACAATATTTAAGTGCAAAATTGGAACTTGGCACTTCATGGGGAGGGGACAAATTTGTCTTTGTATTTGCTGGGTGCATTAAACTCATCGAAATTTTTGTGTCAGCACTGCAGTATGCAATCAGATGGAACACAACAGAAATGTTTCTAAATAATATATTTGTTTCTGAATAATTTCTCCAATTTATCTACTTTTCATGAATTTTAGAATAACTACCAAAGCTATGGGTTTCATATCATCCTTGTGTGCATGCAATGGCAGCTGCATAATACTGCCTAGTACTGCAACATATAACTGAAATTAGTTCTTAAGAATATACTAATACAAACCTTTTTTTAAGTTCATGGGCCAACTTCAACCCTGATGGAAGCCCAATGAAGTCAGTGAATTTGAATAATGTTGACTTCATGTGCTGATTTAAAAATGTTGACAGGATAGCATTTCAGATATCAAAATGTCATAGAAGTTGGAGAAAGAGCTCTGGAAATGTCAAAAATGGAGAACTGCCAGTGTTCATTGGATTAGCAACATTTGCAAGCTTCAATCCAGCCAACAAGAGGCTATATGAAAGAAAGCTGTGATCAGAAGAAATGTCCTGGCTTAATCAGCTAAAATCGTGTATGGCTAGTGACAGAAGTTCCTTTTCATGCACTCAAAAATGCTTGATAGGTCTACAACGGAACATAAGTATAAGGTTTGTTTGATTTCATTTAATTAGACTGTGTCTTGAAAAATTCTAAACTACGTTTAGGCTGGGGCAAAAACAACAGAGAAGGAGGCAAGTTTGAATAAGCTCAGATTTGGAAATGTAATCAAATAATTTTCTGAGTTAAGATACCTAAAAGTATGGGAACGCCTTTTGCCTATCCCTTTGTTATCTCATAAAAATGAGGTTCCAGATTTACACAGAAACTTTTAAAATCTGAGGTTAGGATTTCACCTGGCCATGATGTTTTTCAGGTTCTAAGGTGCTGGCACTACTCCCTTGCCTTCATCATCCTTCACTGATCTAGATCGCAGGAAAGGTTATATTACCATAATTGAACAGGCTGGAATGGGAATGTGTATTTGAAAATTTAATTTCCTTTGAAAAAATGCAGTATAAAGTTAAGGAATAATTATCCCAAAAACTCCACCAAATTCTAAATGTTACCAAAGTTACATTGATCTCCTAATATGACTTCATTTCCTCATAAATCATTTCATCTTACTGCATTTCATCATGCTGCTAAAACATGATGAGCTTGATTGGAATTAATAATAATGTTCCAATACCTTCCTATCTCAGTATCTGTTGCTAAAAAGAGGAAGCATTTTTAGTGCTGTGAAGTTGTGTTTTAGCAAAAGAAACAATAAGATAGTCATAAAACATACACATGTTTGAACTGCCTCATTGAGAAAAAATAACATGGTGTACAGGGGAAAATGAAGTAAAAAACATGGTGGTTAAACCACACACCAAGAACACTCTGATTGTTCTGGTTAATTACAGAGAAGCCAATTGTTTCATGTGAAGGATGGCTCATTATTTAAGTATACTCAGAAAATGGTTAGTTAATTTACTTAACCAAGTGTACTTTTATTTTGTCTTATTCTTTCTGTTCTGAATGACATTTAATGTCTTTTACTTATTCCGTGCAATTTTATTAATTTTCCTTTAATTTTGTTACAAAGTATCAATGTGAATCAATGAATCATCTAACTACATTTATCTCTTTGGGGTGAAGAATAAGCAAAGGAAAGTAATTTAATTTTGCATTAATAAGCTTCAAACTGATGTTTACAATAAATCAGCCACTATTACCATGCTTAATAGTTGTGAATGAGACAGAGCAGATGTGGATACGTCTCTCTTTTTCTTTTCCTTACTCTTAGGGGGTGAATCTCTCCTACACTCTTCTAAATGAGCACATCAATTGTTCAAGGGGGTGTACAAAAGGACTGCTTTGTAAAATAAGAGCCAAATAAGAGTCAAGGCCAAAAGTCTTTTAATTGCTCAGGTGTATTTTCTTACACACACACACACACACACACATACAAACAAAAAAAAAAAAAAGGAAAGATGGATGTTCAGTTTCCCTGCAACATTTAAACAGATGCGACAGTCTATAAACAGAAGGAAAGGAGAAGAAAAGAAGAAAAGGCCCTTACAGGTTAAGCATTTTCATTCAATTTGTCTTTTGAATAGTATCCTTATACAATATTCCAGTCCCCTGAAAAAGAACTGTAGCTGCACAAACATACTGATTTTCAACAGACATTATTAGAGATTAAAACGTTGCTTTTCTGAAAAGTTTTTCCAAACATAACCATAGCAGTTAATGTTCTGGACATCCAGCAGATGCCATCTGCATTAGCCACTCTGTTTCAAGAATCAGTCATGTAAAACATAAGAACCAAGTGAGAGAGAAATCGTTTCCAAAAATTCCTTACTATCAACAGACTCAGAATATCCAGAATTCACCTGATGTTTTTAAAAGATTGCTTCCTAAGTAGCTTCATCTCTGGAATTATACCCAGGGTGAGTTATACTCTCAGCATATTTTTAGAAACTTTATAAGAGCTAAGAAAGGCAGAGGAGGAGGAGGAGGAGCACACAGAAAACCCAAAAATATTTTATGCTTTTGCAAGTAATTAATTCCACAGTATAAAAGTCTGAAAAGGGAATGGGTCTGAAAAGCAAATCTGCATGCTAATGCATGCCAATATTTAAAAACTACACAGCATTTTTTAACCAAGGATCTTTGCAAAATATGAGTATTACATATACTGTGTTTTGCTAAAGGTCACTCAGCAAGCTGAAACATGAGCAGAAGTGAGGTGTTCTGTCTCATATGTGAGTATCCTATCCACCACAAGACACCATGGCCCTGTTAAGAAGAACTTCTATAAAAAGTAGCTTTTGTCTGATTAATCTTTTGTCCTGTCAGGTTCACAACACCCCTTGGAAAACTGTAGTTCAAGGTCTTCTGATGTTTACCTAACATATCATCACTTATTTCTCTGAGGTTTTTATAACTCAGGCATGAAAAATTTGCTCCAGGGTGAAAGTTGGTATGAAAGTGTCTCCAGCCAGGAGTACAGCTTTTTTTTTTTTTTTCTTCTTCTTTTTTTTTTTTTTTTTAATTTTTTTTAACTAACTTAGGGAAAGGGGGAAAAAAGCTGATGTATTTCCAAGAGCTTGCAAAGCTGGAAACACAACAAGATCATTTACTTGAACCAGTTTGCCCAGAACTAACTATAATGAGAATCATACCATGCTCAAAAGTAACCCAAAAAAGTTACTCCTCTTCTCCAATAGAGTTCAATAGGATTTGAAGGGGTTTTTGGATAATTTTAGGTTTTATGAAGTAGTCCACCGTGGTAAAACACTAATAGCAGGAATGTTGTGCAGGCTTAAAATCACTGGAGTTTCCAGCTCATTGTGATTTGGCTGAACTTCAGATAAGGGGACACCCAGTTCATATCTCTCAGATTAACACTCAAGTTCATCTGTAAATGATGACTTGTTCCACAGGGATGGTTCAAAAATTTGCCCCTGCTCCATGTATTTTCCAGGATGCTTCAGGGATCCTGGATCATTCAAGATATCCTTCTTTGAAAAGTTTCTCAGCTCAGCTATGGGCAACGCTCTTTGCCCAAGGCTGGAATGGAAATAAGTTTTACTCTGATTTAATTTTCTTGTGTTTTTGGCTGGGCTGCAGCCCAGACTGCTTCAAGTTCACCACCATCCTTACAGGCTTCAGATGGTCTTTCCATAGTCCATACCCCACCTTCTCTTGCAGACATGGTGTGAATGATAAAAGACAGCTTTCAGAGGTTCCAGAGTGGAAAAGAGTCCTTTACTAAATCTGCTAATATGGAAAATATCCTACACACTGATGCATTAGATCACAGATTAAACATGCCCTATCTGATTACTTTACGTCAGCATGAGAAGTGAAGTAGGGATTACCAGATAAAAAACATAGTCCTTGTACAAAGAGATTAAAATCTGACCCAACTCACATGGAGTGCTGGCAGCACAAGACTATTTTTCAGTCCAGGTCTCAACTATGAAAGCACAAAATGTACTCCCACACCTTCTTCTACACAAAAGGAGAGTTGTCAATGCAGAAAATGTGTCTCTAATAAGCATCCAGCGGACTTCTAAAACTCAGGACTTCAGACTAGGGAAGTCTGGCTTCAATAATAATAATTCTGGAAGGAATTTTGGGTAACGTAAAGGAATGCAATATTTAGGTCTTTGGGAAAAAAATGGGTTGTGTTTCCTCACTTCTGTTTGTTTATTTTGTCTTATGTTTTCCTGTTATACTGACTTGATTCCCAAGGTATTGAAAACCCAAGTAAGCGAGTTTATTTTACAAAAATGTCCCAGTCTGTCTAAAATGTGGTACAAGATTTGGCACCACTGAATAATGGTGTTGTCAAAGTTAAAAGAAGTCTTTCCTCACAAAAATACCTTTCAGTCCTCAAAAAAATATAGGGTAATAATCTCTCTTAATGTCAGTGTTCCTGAATAAGAGTCCACAGCTTTTTTTATTCTTTTTCTTTAAACTACCTTTTGAAAAATCTGGGGTGACAGGCCACACCAAAGTGCCTACAGGGAGAGCCAAATCTTCTACCTTTTATTTGCCTGAAGATTGCTGCTTCTCCTCATGTTTCTTCCTTCAAATTCCATAGGGCTTACCCACCCTTATCTTGTCACAGTGGCTCTCGCAAATGCCTCTAAGGATCAGCTTTTGCCAAATTAAAGACTATTTACTTAATTCTGGAGGAGTTATAAAGAGAAATGTTCAGATAATTTGATATTTACAGGGCTGGACCACCTTTCACCCATAGTTGTTTAAAACTGTACAATTATATAGTGGTCTGAAAGAGGAGAAAAATAGTTGTTTACAGATAAAACTGCAGTAACTTTATAACTAGTTCTAGAGTTACAATGCAGTTTCCAAATGTGAAAAGTTACCAGGCAGGGAGGATATGGAGGCCTACAAAAGAGGACAAATGTGAATTTGTAGTGAGGTAGTAAAAGATTATAATCCTTTTCCAAAGTCATTAATCAGGGACAGATTTAGGGCAGCCAGTGTGTGTTTTGACACCAGCTTCAGTGAGATGAGAATTCACCTAGGCCTTACTCTTTTGAGCATGGAGATCTGTAGCTATTCCTGCTTTTACAGATTATGAAAACAAAGCTTTTTAATATGTATATTTATAATCTTCAGCATCAAGAAGCAACAAGAAAATAGTCTTTGGGTTGCTGATAGCTCTGTGGTACAAGAGCTTGCAGGCTTCTTTATATTTTTCCTGCCTAATAACTTTGGATTACTTCCTGTTTACTGTCAGTGCACCTAATGCGTGTGTCAGCCTGGTGCAGCACTGACATGATATATGCATTAGACCACACATTGATAGCAAAGACAAAGTTATTCTATTCTGACAGGACAAGAAAATTACCCACAAGCGGTAAAATATAGGGTTGCCATGTGACTACGTTCTGCTTCAAAACCATGTATCACATGGTGATAGCACAAGAATTAGGGGAGTGTGAGGGATGCTGAAACTGCAAAGCCAGTTATCTGGTCCCTTTGCCTATATGTGTCTTGCATTAATATTACATTAATATTTAATCTCCCTTGTGTCCTGACATGCTGCTGAGCTCTGCTTGGTGTTATTGTGCATTGTTTCTCACCACAGTCACCCCAATCGCTACACACCTTGTGCATTGCCTTGTTTCCCTTGCAGCACCAATTCCTTCTATTGGTAATGGCTCTGCTTGCTCACCTACCCCCCCACACACCTTCTGGTCACACTGCCTACACTACCCTTAATCTACATGCTAGACTGGGGGAGCTAAGGCAGCCTGGGGATGGGAAAGAAAGAGGACAACAGGCAATTTACTCTCAATGTCAATAGTTTAGTTTTCTCTGCAGAAAATGCAGGCTTGCAATGAATTAAGACTGCAATACCTTGCAATCTTGTTAATATCCTAGTTACAAATCTGAAGCACACAATTCACCAGCTCAGGGAAAATAAGGAAGAACCAAATTATTATCTACAGATATAACAATACAGTTGAGGTAGTTGAGATCATGCCAGTGTGTTTCCTAAGCAAATCCTGGGATTTTATTTAGTTAATGTGAGCTGCTGAAAGGTAAGTCATTGGTTAAAAGTTCTATACATATATTTCTGCCTTTACTGTGATTTGCATAAATGCCGACTGTGCTACCTGAAAGCGTCCCTGTCCTGATTTATGGGTGTGTTTGTATTGCTCATATCATAAATCTTCTCTAGGACACTTCTGTTCTGGTATTTATTGACCAAAGACAATTTGCGTTAAGAATGTTTTGAGATCTTGCCAGATATGCACTAGGGGATATTTGAGAAAACATTCAGTACTCAAGTGAATGAATGTAGGCAAGTGTATGATCTCACTATCCAGATAAACATTTTGCCATAATATTTTAGTACCCTATTTTATTAAGAGAAACCTATGTTTCCATATGCATCTATTTACTATAGAGTCAATTCATTTAGGCCAAATCAAAATAAGTGCTGGAAGAAGATAATTTAGGTTAGCAGTCTCAGACTGGTGATTATGGCTCACTGACAAATCTTTAGGGTCAGATCTTCTTTTACTGAATCTAGCTCAAGCCTGATTACTACCCTATACTGAAAAAAAAATTCCCAAACATACCTTCTGTGCCCTATTTCCAGGAATTTTACTTTGAGATGATTCTTTTTTAATAATTACTATTATCAAATTGTAAAATACCTAGAAATCTTTGATTGAAATGAACACTTTGTACAGTTGGAAGATGTATGTCTTCTTTTTGAGAGGTAGACACCAAAATAAACAGTCTGTACAACCATTGGGAGAAATACTTCAGGAAAAACTGAGGCACAACGAGATGAAGGGGCATTTGTGCAAGGAAAAATAATCTCTGTACTACCTGGTGGCTTAAAGGTGCATTTCTTCATGCATGTCCCATGACATAGCTTTCACAAGATCTCCCACCTGGAACCACAGTGCTAGGAGCATGGATTCACCCTCTGCAAGGCTTTATATGGCTTGATTTGGGACATAGTCAATCTTTCCTCTGGCATTAGGCACCCTTCCTTCTTAGGGCAGAGGGAGACGGTAGGGATTCCCCACATTTTTTATCTCCCCACCTGACCATCCCTGTGCAAGATAGGATCACAGCACCCACACCTCCACTGGGAGATGCTCCCATCTTTGGAGGATCTCTAGGTGCCAGCCGCTCCTGATGGGGAAGCCTTCGTGGGAGCCCTCAATCTCTGCTGCCGAATCTGTTTCACTTTGCAAGATACAACTAGAGATTCATTTGGCCAAAGAAAAAAAACAAGACTGAGCACGAATCTCTATCCTACTGGTTAGGGCACTTACCTGGAAGGAAGGAGACCTGTGCTGGAGTCTCTTGTTTCAATTAATGTTTATGTGATTTATATTCAATAGCCATTGGATAAAATACTTAAATAGCTATTAGAGCAGGGATGGCAGCCTGGATCTGCCCACTCCACTTCCAGGTGAGGGCCCCGAACCACCAGAGTCATGCTGGGTCTTGCTATTCCCCTATCTCTTTCTAATGAATCTGCAATTATTTGACGCAAAGTGTAATAGCTTCCCCAGCAAAGATGGGGAGAGCATGTTTCCCTTTCCCCTGTTTTTGAAAAGGTGGGTTCAAAGGCTCTCAGATAGAGCAGGAAACTTCACAGAGGTCTGCAGCTCCCAAGCTGTGGGTTCACTGTGGGACTGGTGGCACTGCTTCTCTGGTATGTACACCCAGCAGACTGAGCTCCTAAGGGGATAAAATAATACCTCATCTGTAGATACCCAAGCCAGCCAGGCCGGAATTAGGTTCTGAGCTTCCCAGAATTAAGACATTTGGTGGCATGACTAGAGGTGGAGTCACTGAGGGATCTCTCCATCGGGATATGAGAAACTCTGGGGACGTGGCAGGTGGGAGCTGGAAGGGGGCTTTGTCAGGACTAGAGATTCCTCCATCCTCACCTGAATCTAGTCCAGGGTCACCTGCCAAAGACCACACAGGGAAGATAGGGAGGAGTGAGTCTTGAGCAGCTGTCTCCTGAGGCACAGCCCAGCCCTGACAGCCAAGCACCTCTTCACTTTTACGTAATCCTATGCAATTTCTCAAGGAAAGAAAAAATCTGCAGTGAGGGTGGACAAGGCAGATTGTTCATCACCCAGAAAGATCACCTCTAACAGTCACTGCCATTTCTAGCAGATATGTGTAATTGGCAACCATTCAGGGGACAGTCCTAAATGAAAATCACAAATAAAGCTGGTGAGTTCCTGGTGGAAAGATTTAGTTATCTTTATAGAGGAAAGCAATATGCATGTGTGTAACCTTCTAACTCTTCTTCTCTTTCGTCTTCATACTCTTACACTGAGTAATTATTTAGCAGTGTTTAATATAATCATCTTTACTTGGAGTGGTCTGAGATGATGAAATCTGTTCCTGATGGTAATATTTAATTATCAGAGTAAAATTTGAAAAAGGACACTGACTTAAAGGGATTGACTTATGTGGGTAGAGGGTAACTGATAAATATGCACAAGCCCATCAATACCTGTCTGTGAGGCAAAGTTGTGCTGATCTCCTTTAAAACAAGGTGTTTTGAGGTTTTTGAGAAGGTTTACTGAGAGGTACTAAAAGAATTGACCAAATCCACCCAGGAGTTTCTTTTCTGGTTATCACTGTGTTTTCAGAAACATAAAGGGAGTTGAACTGGATCCCTATCCCATCAGCTCAACAGTAAATGCATCTAGGTAGAACTGGTGCTTGGGAAGAAAATGCAAACAGGATATGCTACAGGGACCCAAGGTAGGTTATCTTGCTGCCTGCTACAGCTTCACATTACAGCACAAGTTCCACCTGCCTGCACACAAGCACCAGTTCCCTGTACATGCAGGCCTGGTGCACAAGGTCACTGCAAGAGTTAGCAGCCTCATTTCTCATCAAATGCCCAGCCATGAAAGCAACTAAAACATGTATCAGTGGTTCACCCCCACAGCTGTCCAATTCTCTAGTTTGTCTGATTCAGAGATATCCAGCATGGTACCCTGTGCCAGCTCCAAACCCTGACAAATGTCTTTTGTTTACATTTGGTTGTCAGACATAATCTATGCAGCCACAGACCTGCAGTAACATATATTCCTCCTTCTACTGGAAAGATGAGTAAGACTCAGGCTCATTTCCCCAGCGGAAAACCCTAGCTGTCTCAGTTAGGAAATGGGTCTCCCTCAATTCCTTATCTAGTCAGCTGAGTTTCTCAAGAGAACTATTCAGAGCATGTGAATTAGTTTCTCCTGAGAATGACCCTTTAAAGAGCCTCTCTTGTGCAGAAACAGTACAGCTAATAGTTTACAGTGTTTTAAACCCTACTCAGTGTTTTAAACCCCTTTCAATATTCACAGATTAATACTCTACACATTTCTGTATGTTCATATGTTAAGAAATAAATTTTCCTCTGAATCTCTTAATTTTTCCACCAGAAACTATGCCTGCTAGTATAGCCTTGAATAAATCCCTTAGAAACCATATAATGTACAACAGTTCCTACATCAGCTTTGAAACTGAAATGTTGCTCTATGTTTTTAAGCTCACTGACAGTTTTATGATTTAAAGGCATTTTTTCTGCCTCTTTCCCACCCTCCCATTCACGTATTCTTCACGGTGGTTCCTGTGCAACAACACTCACTAATAAGCCCTTTCCCTAAGGGATCAAGGAAGGAAATTTGACAAGTCACTGCCTCTCCCCTTTCAGGTTTGGTTTTTTTCTTTTTGTTTGTTTGGTTTGGATGATCTCTGAAATGGGCTGGAATGCAAATGGAAGATATTTGGCAGGTTGACATTTGTCTGCAAAGCTAGGCAGTGAGCCAGAAGCATGGAGCAAGCTGGAGTGGGTTTACATAAAGTGGGAGCAATAGTGCCAGAGCACTCCAGCACATTTTCCCCTGAGACTCATAGACAGCCCACTCAATACTTCATTAAGGGTGAAATCCAGCACTATTTGAAGAGCCTTAGGAAAGGACCTGTGTACCAATTAAGTTCTTGAGACCTCTGCATCGGTCTGAATTCCACCCAAAGTAAGAATTGTTAGCTGAGGAGAAGATGTTATTATCCAGATTACACACTGCTCTTGTGAGGAAAAGAAACTGTCGGCATATGGTTGGAAGCAGAATAACCCTCTACACAATCTTTCATAGATGCATCCTTGCAGCATGTTTGGTGCATGTCTTACCTGTCCATGGAGAACCCTTACAATATGAAAGAGTCCAGGCAAGCAAGAAAGCAGGATATTTCCAAGAAGAATGCTAGAATCTGATCTTTCTGGAAATAGGAATACAGGAGTCACTTCCACACTGCTGGGATGTTACAGATTACCCAGGGCTGATTGTAATGAGGTGGCTCAGAACAACATCCCAGAGTCTGTTTTACAGACATAGGTATTAGATTTTCTGAATCTCTTTCTGCATGAATACAGGAGGAACACAAGGATGACAGGCACAATACAGCGTTTACTGCAGATAAGAAGTGTCTGCTATCACTTCAGTAGGCTGGAATATAATTTTTGCTAAAGAAGAAGTTTACCTAAATTATTCTCATATTTATATCTCTAAGGCAGGCAGGCATTTAGTAGCTCTCTACTGCAGTAGAAAGTTAGTCTTAGATGGAGGATATCTCTCTATTAACAAGGTCAACACCATTATTTTGTATGGGTTGCATGAACACTCATTTGTTTGCATGCAGTGCGGGGAACACTGAATATTTTAATTTCTAAACAATGGGGTGGCACAATGTCAAAGAGACACAGAGGGACAGGGGGAGCATGGGGAATGCTTGTAATGCCCCAGAGCCTTTTCACAGCAAACCAGTGATAATACAAGCTAATGCTTTCTGTAATATGAACCAGGATAAGGTCAGTTTAAGACTGATTTTTAGCTTCCATCAGAGGGCATCTGCTCCATAAATAAATCTCTTTGCATAGTACGTTAAATGGAAATGTAGGGTTGAGTGCTGAATGGTGGAAATATGTTTTTTAATTAAAAACCTCTTCACACTTATATAGACATACCAAAGAACCCGAGTACAGGGATGGCAACTTACCAAACAATTTGTAAGTTCAACCCATCAATTGAATACTAGTCCCTCGATGCACATGCTGAACTCCCATTAGTGGCACTGGGAGCAACAAGACTACATCAATAGAGAGAATCAACCTCATAGTCTTTACACAAATGCATATGCTTTCCATTGAAACTAAGGTACTTTTAAGAATTGGGGTTAAGAAAAATACAGTCTACACAATGAAAGTGAATCAAATGTTTACATTATATAATTGCTTTTGCTTGCTTGGATAAGGAAAATTAGCTCTGTAAAGTGCCAGTTCTAAAATGCATACTTGAATACACTTGATGAGCATAAGATCCCTGCACACCTAAGGCTAAATTGATTAAAAAAACCCTAACATATGCAATTGAGCTCACTTTTTTTTCCTCTTGCAGTTGCTATCAGGAGCCTATGAGTTGAGGAGGTAATTCCATAATTTGCAAAAGTGTCAAAAGAAAGCAAATATGCTCTAGCATGTGGGCATGGTGTATCCAGCAAGAGATTGATTAGAGAAGATAGAAGAGGTCTTGCTCCAGGCCAGCAGTTGCATAGCCTTCAATCAGGACTTTGGATTTCAGGGTTAAAAAGGGTTGTTGTGATCATCAAAGATACATTGCAGAACTGAGGTCTTTCTCAGATTAAATATTTTTTAAAACTTTTTAAAAGTTTTAATTGAATGGAGAATTCACTAGAGCACATCATAATTACTGTACTTATCAAAACAACAAACAAACAGATATTACCTCAAAATGTGTACCATTGCAAAGTGAATTTGTCTGGTTTTAAGTACTGTGTTTTATTACGACATGGTCTGCTGAAATGAAGAACTCTCAACATGAGAACCCAATGCAATTTTTTTCCCAGTTGTCTAGTCAACAGCAGAGGGAGAGAGAGGACATTCATTTGAAAGGTGGGACACACAAGTTACATCCCAGTTTTATGCCAAATTAGAGTGAAGGGATTTGAGGTGCATTCCCACCATAAGACAGTGGGTTACACGAGGGACTGAAGTAGCATCCAGCCTGTTATGCGCTATAACTGTGTCAGCTAATAAATGCACTCTTGGAATTCTATTAAAAAATTTTCTATAAGGATTGTCGGGGGAGTTTGCACAAAAATCCAGTGAAAGCATAGGCGAAATCAATTGTGGTAGAATTGCACTTTCCATCAAACTGGGTTTTTATAAGCAAGTAAAGCTGAGGAGAGGAAGTGGAGTTATGAGCTCTTCAGTAGTTTCAGTCCCAAGGTTATGTTTTGCAGCGACGCAGAGGCTTGTTTTCTAGGTCTGCCTACAAACACTGACAAAAATGGCGCAAATTACAAACAATGAGTGGGAGAAGTGTATGTACAACCTACTGTATTTTCTTCACAGGTTTTGTCTGTGCCTATTTCCTCTGTGATGTTTTGTGAAAGCTTTCTCCAAGGTGCCACAACCTGAATATTTTTTGTATCTTTATTTGTAATGTATTTCCTCAGAAAGTAACGAAACAGAGAGAAAAATGACAACAAAATCTAACAGATCCTAAAACATCAGGAAACTCTATTATTACTTCGAAACCGAATGCAGTCCGGGACAGAGTATTTTCAAATTTGGGGGGCTCACAGAGAAAAACACTGATTTGTGCCAGCTATGAAAATGCATTGCCCTAAGTGGGATCACAAAAATACATGTAGAGAGACATATTCCATGGATGGCTTATTTAAGCAGATGGCTTCGGTTTGGGGGTGTACTGTTTGCCTAGCACATTATAACTCCAGCAAAAGAGATTTGTGTCACTTTTCTTATCAAGTTATGACCTGTATTTTCAAATGTGGGTGCTTACGGTTAGCAGTTAAATAAGTACCCTGATTTCCAAAGCTACAGAAGACATAAGGATGCCTCTGTCTTTGTTTTCTTTTTTGTTTGTTTGTTTGTTTCTGGGATTTTTGTTTGTTTGGGTTTGGAATTTTTTTGTTTTCAATGTTTAAAGTGTCAGTGGGTTCTGTAGAATCATCAGGGATCTCAAAGATAATTTTCTTGACCAAAACAATTATTGGACTTCTATGTTCAGAGCCATTATTATGAGCAGGTAAGTGGAATAAATTCACCACTCAGCAGTAAGGGTCATGCTGCAACAATGATCTAAAACACACAGGATGAAAGAGGACAGTCCATACATTTGCAAGTGCCTTTGCAGAGTCCTCACTGTCTCCTGACTTTATTGAAAGGCTTGTCATAGAATACAGGACAAAACTCTGAGAAATAGAATCTATCCAAGTTAGCTCAGCATTGACCAGTATACTGGACAAGATGACCTGCAAACATTGCTTCCAACCTACATTATTCTGTCATTCAAGTTAAAACTTAAGCAGTCCAGTTGTGAAGATGATTTGGGAAAAATCAGAAATGTTAGCTGAATGCTGGCTGCTCCTGAGCCACCAAGAAACTTTGCAAACCCCAAATAGACTTTTAATTTTGAAAGATCAAGAGAGGCAACATAAAGGATAGTCAAGGCCTCAAGGGTTGAACCTGACGATCTCAGAGGTCTTTTACAACCCATATGATTCTATTATTCTATGATAATTATTTATAAGAAAATGAAATAGAGCAAAACATTTATAGAGGGTGGTGCGTAGGAAGAAAAGATGGGAATAATCTTCTAAGACCTTGTAGTGGCAGCAAGAATTCCTGGCAAAGGATGCATAGTAAATTGATCAGGATGTGGGTTGACCTTGGCTGAATGCCAGTCACCCAATAAGCTGCCCTATCACTCCCTCTTCTCAGCTGGACAAAGGACAGAAAATAAGGCGGGAAATAACTTGTAGATTGAGATAAGGCAATTTACTAAAGTAAAAGTAAAAGGTTGCAGACACACAAGAAAAGAAAAAACCCCAAGATTTTATTCTCTGCTTCCCGTCAGTAAACGATGTTCAGCCACTTCCTGGGAAGCAGGGCTTCAGCACATATCTGATTTGATATGAGTTGATATGAGTTTATATATGAGCTGATGTTATATGGTATAGAATATCCCTTTGGTCAGTTTGGGTTAGCTGTCCTAGTTGTGTTCGCTCCCAAGACCTTTCTCACTCCCCAACTACTGGTGAATGTGAGAGCTGGAATTTTGGAGACAGCACTGGTTCTGTTGGAGCACCCCTCATCAGCAGCCAAAACACTGGTGTGTTATCACTTCTCTTGGTACCAATGCAAAGTACAGCACTGTGAGGGCTGCTAAGGGAAAAATTAATTGCATCTTAACCGGATCAAATAAACAGGGCAAAATTAAGACAGAATTAGCTGAACTTGAAAGGTATCAATTGTATTAGATCTCTGAGGGTAAAACTTAACTACTGAGATGATTACACTGGTCAGAAATCAGATTAGAAAGCACCCTGAAACGACAAGCAGTAAGCAGCTCTCCATTAGATGTTTAAGAAAGTAAAGGTCACTGTGCTTCTTCACCGGAATCTTCAGTGGTACATGAGCTGAGAAGCATCAGCTCTGAAACATAAACCTCCATGTAAGAGAAACAAGGTTGCTAGGTTCTTCTGAATGATCAGTGCATATCAGTGCAGAGCGAGCCTGCTGATCAGAGAGGCTCTTTCTTCTCTTACCCAGAAGTGATGTGGCAATTCAGATTATAAAATGATTATAAGAAAAGATACGGAATCAACATCAAAGAAGGAACCTGGGAAGAGATATCTGGAGTGTGGTCACTGCTCCATATGGTCCCATGAATTTCAAGCTCCCTGCCACATATTTTATGTTACTTAACACGACATCTTTCATTAATAGAAGGCTGAGTATCATTCATTTTGCTCATGTGACTTAGCAGAAAGTGTTCTGTTTATTGATGCATGGAAAGTCTGGTCTCATAAATTATCAGAAAAGAAATCAACAGGTCTGCATTCTGCTTTCTGCAGCTCTAGGACTATACCAGCTCAAGAACTGATGGTCATTAGTCATGAGAAAAGTGAATCTCACGGTCACATTTCTTCAGAAAATAAAAATGAAATGGTTTCTTTTGGAAAAAAAAAATGAATTAGTAATATGAATTAGTGATATGCTAGAATTTCTGCAAATTTCTGTTATGTACTTTACCATTTACAATCATGAGTTATATTAGCTGTATTTAAGCATGGTATGCATTTTACCTTTTTTCATACCATTTTATTCCATGAAAAACCAATATTAATACAAGTGAAGATTTTTTCAGAGAATCATATGACCACTAAAACATTACAGATCAAGTTTATACTGTTGAAAGATATGAACTCAACCTTACATTAAGCTAGAGCTTTCACCAAGTCCTAGAAGTCATGGAAGGAATTAGATAGATGTAACCTGACTCCTCTTTACTCAGATTTCCATGGAAACCACTTTTCATTACTAGACCAGGTCCCAGATTCACTTTCTTTTCCAAAGATGCCAAGGTCAAACCACAATAAATGTTTAATCACCAGTATTTTTTTTTTTTTATTTTTAAATAAAAAACCACAATATTCCCTCTAGTTAAAAAAGTATGAGAGAGATATGTTGACTAAGATGTGTTTATGAGCATTTAATACCTCCAGATTTAATAAAATAATGATAATTTCTGTTAAGCACTATTATACATGCTAAGTACCATCACTGATCCAGTCCATGTTGAGACAGCTGACGTCACAATTATTTCTGTATGTAAGCATATTTGAAATTTAAACTCAAAAGAATTTAAAGTATTAAACATGCATAATCAAGTTTTAAGTGTACCAGGTATAAATGGCAGAAGCATATTTTTCCTCTCCCAGTACTTCTGTGATATTCTTAAATAAATCTTATTCTAGGTATATCTGTTTGGCAGCATAATATTGATAGATAAAGTCAAGTGCCAGACACATTTGATTTAAAGTCACATTTTCCCTAAAGTTAAGTACTGTTCGTCCCTGTAAAAAAAAAAAAAAAAAAAAAAAAAAATTAGTACAATAAGGATCATTAAATTCAATATCTCTCTTTTTTTGTCCTGGTTCAAAACCTACTGAAATTTGTTTTCAGAGAGAAAACTGAGTTATCACTGACAAATCCAAATATCCTTGGTCTGTTCTTTTCTGAAGAATCACTCAGAAGTTCAATTAAACTTGTTGCAGTCAAAATGAGATGTCAACTTTCTTCAAAAACTTGAAAGTTCCCCACTTGAAGTGGGGAATTTTGTTTGCTTGTTTTTGTTTTTACATTCAGAAGCATCTGATTTTAAAATGAGACTTTTTTTTTTGCCAGATTAAAGAAAAAAGTAACACCAGGGAAGGGAAGGATTCTCCTTGGGTGTAAATTAGTAAAGCTGATTTAAAGTTGATGGAGAAATGTTCATTTATATCAGCTGTCAATCTGACACAAGCTGTATATACTTTAACTGGAAAACATTCGTGAGTTTACAAATTATTCTGGTTTATATCTAATGTTTTTCATGATTAACAGAGTTGTCTCATATAATAGAGGCTGCTGTTTTTCTTGTTGGAAAATATATTGCTTAAAGTCATCACAAGGAAAAAAACAATATCTTGATATAAAGGAGATCACTTTATTTCCTTCATGGCTATTAAAGAATTCAACAGTGATAAGGCATTTTGAAACTACACTGTCCAAATAATATTAATATGCAGAGGTGGGAAATGAACATCAAGTTACTCAAAATCAACACTGTCCAGGCAGAAACTTGCATCTCAGAAAATAAATTACTTGTAAAACTAAATGTCTATATGAAATATTAAAGTTTAAAACCATTCTGTACTACCCATTTTAAATACAGTCACCCAACTTATGCTGCTTCTTCTCCAACCATATCTGAAAGTGAGCAGGCACACTGCATCAATCAAAAGAAAACTGCAGTGAGAAAAATAATCCCCCATCAAAGCAAAATATATAAATACATAAATAAGGCCAGTGTTACATAAAATATTAGCAGTACTGAAAAATATTTAAATGAGTGTTTAAAAACTTAGGGGTATTTTTCTCTCTTTCCTTCCGCCTCCCCTCATTCTCCCCACAACCCCCTCCCCAACCTGAACTTGTTTTATTTGGCACTTAAAGAGTCTGGTTTATCAGGCAAATATTTATGAACTTGACTTTAACCAAAATCCTGTTCACAGCTGCACCTGAGAGTTACTCCAGCCTTGGATTGGAGCAACTCTTGGGGATCAGCAAATTGTTTGCACAGCCACGGAGGGGGAATTAAAAATCTTGTTGAATCAGGATTAGCAGTCTGCATGAGGAGGAGGAGGAGAGCTCATTTTCATAAGCTCTTCATCTCCCAGGATGCTTCTCAACTCTCTGTGGCCTGCAGACATGTGTGACCCAAAAATGGGAGAAAAAAAAAAAAAAGAGTATATGAGTGAGAGAGAGGGGAAAAAAGAAAATAAAGAAAGAAGGTTCTTTTGCAATGACTACATCTTTGCTTTTTCTGCTGGGCAGGGTTTGACCCAGCTTCCTGCCCTTTCAGACAGACTCATATGACTTTCCATACTTGGAAGTATATAACAGTGTCAAGATAGATCTCAACAGTACAGCTAAACCTTTGTTCCTGCCTCAAGCAGTGTTGTCAAGCAGGTTAAACTTTGTGGGGCCATGTTTATTTCTACCTTCTGATGAATGGTAGAAGAGGTGTGTATGCTGTGTGAAGTCCCACATCTCACATCTGTTGAGCCGCCTACCTATCTAATGCCTCCCAAAGTCTGGGCAAGAACAGGTTCTCTGATCATTTTAGGTTCATTAGCTACTTGTTATTTGCGTGAGCATCAACAGCATTTAAATCCAAAACAAAATACACTACTCTAGCATGCATGAGTATCTTTCATGTTAGATGAATGGATAAAGCTTGCTGAAGTTAACAAACTGTACTGAGAATAACTTAGAGCTTCCCTAAATTTGTAGAAAGCTGCCAGGGTAGTGATATGAACTCCATTTCCTCATTAAAAACAAAAGCACGTGGCCTCTCTCCATAGGGGAAAAATACATGTCCACAGCTCTCACACTAAAACCTAAATCTGGGATGGTTATTGAGTCTCCATCACCTACGCAAGTTCCTTCATGACCACAGTCACCACGGGCACAACTTCCTCTTTGAATGTAACCAGGATGGTTGAAATATACCAAGTTTATTTTTGTATAAATCAAACCTCAGGCAAATGAAAATTTGCATATTTAAATTCTATTGATTAAGAAAAAAAGATGTTCTATGTAGCAAAGATAAGAATAGCAAAATCAAACTCAAAATGACTGTGGATATGTGCGCAAAGCTGGACAAAGCAAATCATGCTTTATATATTAAGATTTTTCTTGTGTTTATACTTACTGTCCCAGAAGAACCAAGTGAACAGCTCTTTCAGCATTAGTAGGGAGCTATATAACTAAATCTCTACTATAGTCCGTGAACCAGACCATATCCTTCTCCTTGATAGTTCACCCATTTATGGGTCTTCTAACAGCTGTAATTGTAGAATCAAAAGTAGAAATCAATTTCTGAAGTGCTCGAAAGAAAAAAAATCACACGTCCTAGCTATGTGGTCACTTCAATCAAACAACCTTTTATAAGCTGCATTAGAAACTTTAGCTAAAGTTTGAACATCTCAGGTTTATTGACTTTGTCAGTCTCATTTTTATTCACCAGAGCAGCTTGAAATTTTTGAAGAAAAAATTTGGCCTTTTTTCAAAACTTGATATTTTAAATACTGCTAAAGCACATTAATGTACTTATGATTTGACAGATAACTTTTCTTTTTTTCTTTTTTTTTTTTTTTTTTTAATTGAAAGCCTTTCTTTCGTCCTTCCTGCCCCAGAGAAGCTGCTTTTTCATGTTCTTAAAGTGCTCATTTGAGGTGATCTTTTCCATTACACTGCCCCTGCTACTGCCAATACTTTTACATTTGAAGTCCATAAGAAGGTCTTGGTTATGACTGCCATTTTAAGCACTTCTGCAATCTTCCTGCTCTGAGGCTGCTCTGAAGGCTTAAGAGACCCTTAAAATCACTGAGGCAATCCTTGGCACCCTTTAAAATGCAACTGCATGTCCAGGCTGTCACCCAGGTCACCTAGGCTATTTTACACTTACTTAAGATACAATCTTTCTAAGAACAGCCCAAAACTGGATATTCCTACATTTGCTATCCCAAATCTGATTACTTCTACTGGTTGTAGATGTTAAGACCCTTAGAGGGCCATCAGGCCATTTTTTTCCCACCAAGCAATGGTTGCTTTGTGGCTGTGAACCCACCATGAAGCTTATGGGCCTTTGTCTACAGTGCCAACATGAAGGATTCCTCTCAGATATACCCACTGAGGATGCTGCTGCCAGTCTTTCCACATTACATATTGCAGGCCTATTTCTCCTTTCAACTGTTGCAGCTTCTGCTATACCCAAATCCAGGAAGGAATCTTTAAGATTGATGCCTGTCATTTCTCCAGTAGGAAAATATAAGTTTTAGTTCTCCTTTACACTGTTCTGACCTTTTTGCACTCATCACTATGTTCTTTCACTTGGCAAAGTACCTGAACTACAGGAGAGATTGTTATAGCTCCTCTTTTTTTGTACTCTGTACCAAATCTCTGACTTCCTTCTGAAATCTCACCTCTTCAAACCTACTAACCAACAACAGGCAACATTCCCCAACACCACCTCCACCATAGCACCACTTCAGTCTGGCCTTCAAAGTGAGAAGTGGAAATCACCTCTTCCCCCTCACTCACTGCAGAGAAACTTGTTTCAAGCTCCAGTTTACCTGATGCTGCTCAGGGAACAGCCACAGACATGGCTCACCCCTTCTTCATCCTATACTGTTGCTGTTCCTCCAGCCTCGACAGCCACACAGCAGAGTGGCTGAGACTGTGTCTATCAGTGAGTGTACTGAACCCTAAAAGCCAATGAACTCAAAAGTTTTTCATGTGGTCCATATTGTTTTCTTGGCAGTAGCGCCAAGGTGACAGGGACATTGCTCACAGTCATACCAAAAATAGATAAATTGATAGATAGTACAGAGTGAGCAACGTGTCTTCAGTCTGTTTTTGCAGATTTTTTTGCTTTTGTTGTCTTTAGGACTGGTGCAGTGGCACATTACATTAGTGCAAACTGGTGCTGATGCTCTGAGGCTGTGCCCACTCTGTCAGTATTCAAAATATTACCACAATCTGCAAGTAAGCAATAAGACATGACAAGGAGTGTGATACTGTAACAGAACAATGTACCTTGAGGGACACCTGTGAGGGAGGAGGTGAAACTGAGTGTATTCAAATGCCCAAGGTGTGATTTTTATCTCAAACCATAATGTAATAAGAAGTGATAATAAAAAGGCACAGGACTGAAACAAAACATGTCTTTTTTAGAATGTCAACCTGTTTATGTGGTATGGTGTAAAAGTTCTTGTGCAGTTTCCTGCCTTCTAGGTAGAATGCTTAAAGAATTATCTGAGATAATTTACATTATTTCTTTTTTTTTTTTTTTTTTAAATCCATTAGCCATGGTAGGTCTAGATTCCTCATGTGGATTCTGCTCCAAGAATCCCTTATACACCCAATACTGTTTTACCAATATAAAAGAAACATGGTAGAAATTGGCTCAATCTTTTGTTTCCTTTTAAATATCAGGGGTTTAGCACTGCAAGAGAAACAATTCACAACTAGTTCTCTTCTTTCATAACAAGTCCCCTCCTTTCTTGATGATATTTCTCAGGTGTGTTCCTAATACAGATACTGCACAAGCCTGAGCCTCTCTCATGCGATGCGATAAAAAATTTAAACTCAACTTAAGCAAAACTAAAATACAGTAAATAGCAAAGTCATTGAGATAATTTCAAGGGAAACCATGTTCTATAATTTAAATTTTTTTTGACTCTACAACACAAATCATAGGTATAAATGATTTTTAAATATGGCATAATCAAAAGATGGTGTCAGAAGACTTGAAAGGTGGAAATCTCATTCTAACCTGTTATCAAGTAGCCTCAGTTCCCAGTGACTACAGTCTCATAAGAGTTATTACATGATAAAGTTTGTTTTATTCAACTGAATAGGCATGATATGGACATTGTCACAAATGTCTGTTTTACCAAAATAGCAAGCCTCAGTCTTTGTGTTCTCTGAAACATACCATTGATTGCATTTCATGAAAAGAGGAGAAAACATTCAGAAAAAGACAATCCAGTCACCACCAAATGGAGAAAAAAAAAATAAAGGGGGGGGGGGGGGGAAGTCAAGAGATCTAATATAATGGTTGTATAGAAAATAACTACTGTAAGCCTCGTTATGATTATATGCAGTATTTACATAAGCATTGAGATCCCATTGAGATGAAACATCTCAGCTCCACAAATATTCTGATTCTGTTACTGGCCATGCCTAAAGTCATTTTTAAAGTAAATACCTATGAACAGCTAAGTCCCTTTGATTTCAGTGGGAACACTCACAGGCATGAAGCTTGTGATATGGAGTCTTGTGCTGGGGCTACTGTTATTTGTGCTTTCCAGTATTTAATGATGCTGGCCTATTTTACCTCAGCGGGAGAGGACCTATTGTCCTTATTTGTGCCTTCCACAAATTTTCACATGCATTGCTCTCCTTCCTCTCTAGTCCAAGTGTCTGTGTACCTGTACAAAACAAACCTTTATTTCTGTCATTTTCCCCTTGCAGGGGGTCTGTTACTACAAGTTCAGCAAAGCAGGCATATATCAATCCTCAGATGGGAGAACCATTTGGGGTAAAGCAACCAGTTTGTGCCTTAGAAAATGTTATCATTCCTTCAAGTCAGTAACAAAGTTGTGTGTCTTCAGGGCATTTGGAGTTCACTGTGCTATAGGAAATGTCAAAAAGAGAAATAAAACAAAGATTTTGGCTATTTACTTCCATTAAAGACCTCGTAGTCATTTTCACAATAGCATCCCTGGTGTTATGCCTGATTTCAAATTGAGATAATTGCATTCTGCCTACCTGAATTTCTGTTCTGGAGCTCAGTTGGATGGACTAAGCTTTTTTTTGCTGCCAGAATTCAAAAGTTGTTTAGAGATGCAATCCACTTTTAAACAATTGTTGTTTTGCTCTCCAGGGAGATGTTCATAGTAATTCAGATGCTGGATATGGTTAATATTAGAGCAATACATATAAATAAATAAAGGAATTTCAGGAGTGGTTGAAGTTATTCCTGTACACATGCACACACATGACCCTTCAAGATGCGAGGCAGTGTATTAGACACTACGTTGTAAGACAGTGCGATGTTAGTATGCTTTGTATGGAGGATGCTACATAAAATATTAATGGCTTTCATTAAAATTACTCTTAATGTCAATATGTAGTGTGACTGTGCCATGATTTCTTATGTTAGTAGGTGCTTAACTAGAAGTTATAACTTTACATTATTCAACCACAATAGTCTCTGTAGTAAATGTATTGCTTCTGTTATCAACTTACTTATGCCCCATGAAAAGCCATTGCTATGGTGATGAGTATTTTATGGTACAGTATCCACCTAATTATAAAACTGTTCCCTAACAGAAGAGCTAATGTTATTTTCAACAGCAAAATCCATTTTCAAAATTAAAATATATGCAAACAATTGATCCATAGCCCTCATCAGACCGTATTTTTATTGATAATTATTTCTGTATACTAAAAATGTTCACAGAAAATGTAAAAGTTATTGCAATGGGTGTTTAAGAGATCTTATCTTTATAACTCTAAGGCAATGTATACCTTTTTTATTTGCTGATGGACTGTATTCTGTTAAAGTGGAAAAGTTGCAATAGAAATAAAATTATTCTTTTTCTCGATGGAGCATAATATCATGTGAAAGAAAAAATGCAAGATTTGGATTTATTAAGCATTTATTTGTAAATAGCATCATCCCTTGAAAAATGACACATTTAGTTCTCTGACTTTATTACCACTTCCATGAGGCTCAATGTTTTTCTTCAAATCATTGTGATTATTATACTCAGTCTGAGAATTTGACACCTGCTGTTTCCAAACTTGATCACAAATGTTTCAGGATATATATCAGATAGTACAGAAGAGAGAAAAAAGACTCAGACTACACAGTAATGTAGAATTTAAAAAAAAAAAAAAAAAAAAAGTTTTTTCTTCCCAGTAAGTAAAATCAGTCAAAATAGTAATCTACAATAAGGAGACAACCTATAAGGTGTATTTAAATTAGTATCATGATATTTAAAATTGAATGGTAAATAGAAGATTAAAAAATCCTATTAACAGAGGATATGGTTGTCATTGAATTCCGTAACAGTCTGTAGGAAAGCAATACTAACAGAGACACAACTGAGAGTAACATGTTTAAGCATACAAGACCAGAAATGCTTAAGAGTGGATCATCACTAGATATTAACAGGTAAGAACAATATGTGTATTGCTGTAATTTAGTTTTTATTCATTACTTAAATAGTAAAAAGACAAGGCATCTGATACAGTTTAATATCTACTGCATTACAGGGAATATGATAGTGATTTTTAAAGTTATCTGAAAGTCTCTGTCTTTTGTTCCTCTTCCTCTTAGTTTATTCTTCTTTTCCTCTTATTTATAAGTGCCTGACTTAATATTTGCGCCGTTAACTTTACACAGGATTTCTGAGATGCTTGTTTATAATGGCAGCTTCACTACATAAATCAAAATAATAGACAGTATTGTACTGATGATTATTCAAATAGCATCATCCATTAATAGCCTGTTCTTCCTGTAGGTTAAGCACGATTTCAATTTGATAAAGCATTTAGATGTAATCTTAACCTTGAGCATGCACTAAAGTCTGACTGCAATCATATAAATATTTAGGCATACGCTTCAATTGGAATGAAGTGCATATGTAGGGTTAAACAGATGCTTTGCTGAGGCACAGATTCTAAAACTGTGAGCCTGATCCTTGATCTATTGAAGGCTTTCAACTCTGCTGGATGTTAGTTCTTTTATTATGTGTAAAGCTGTCCAGGGAGGATGAGACGCTGACCCTAAAATGAATAACAGTACATTCAGCCAATGTTTTTGCTCATGTCTGCTTTGAATAGAGATGGAATAAAATTAATGTCTGAAATCTGCCTTATTTGGGAAAAGAAGTAAAGAAGGTAAAAACTGGGGGGCCTGCACTTGGATATAGTACCAGTTTCTGTCTTTTGTCTGAAGGTTATTGGTGTCAGATTACTACAGGTAAGAGCTGATTCTAGATTGCTTTGGTTTTTATTTGCTTAGGGGGGTTTCAGTGTGCTGTATCTCTGCAGCACAAAGACTGATGCTTGTATTATTACTTTAGGAAAACAGAAATAGAAAGAAACTCCTGTGTAATCAGGTCCAGTTCATGGGTAATGGAGGCAACCAGGTCATATAGGTCTGTTAATAAATTTATCAAACTCTTTGTTTAAATCCATTAGATCTTTTTTTCCTTCATTGCTCCTATCTGAAAACTGTTCCAGAACTTCAGTCCTCTGCTAGTTATAAATCTTCTCTTTTCTGTTCTAGATGTGTTTACAACCAATTTATACCCATTTGATCTTATGCCAACATTGTCTTGGATTTTAACCCCTCTCTAGTTGAAAAAACATAGTAAAAAAATTTTAAAGGAGAAAAGGGAATTACACTTTTGAAGATCTGTAATGCTGACACTGGTAAAATATAGTAAATAGAAAATACTCCCATGTCATCCTGATTTTGGGGTACTTCTAGTCACTTTCTGTAGAACCCATCAAACCTAAAGCAAATACAGTTTTACTTTTCTCTTGAGAAATAGATTTATAATCTGGACCTTCCTAAATAAGAAACAAGAAAGCATTTACCCCTATAATTAATCTCACCTAAATGAAGGGGTTACTTTTTTATCTTCTTCCTAGCCCTGCTTAGCAGTCATTTGGAAAAGCTGCAGGTCAAACCACCCCTGTCTGGGTGTAGACTTTTTCACAGTCAGAAAAGTCAGACAACTAGCTTCCAAAACATTCAAGGTTTCTGGATTGCACCAGTTTAAGGCTATTTACACAAAAATCATTGTTCTATGAGGGCAAACACTGCTTTCCTCCTATCATTGAACTGGTCATGAAACAGGGTTTTTACTGCAAAAATGAGGGTTTGGAGTTTTTTCAGGATTTTTTGCATTCTTTTTAGCTTTAAGAAAAGTAATACTAACATCTCCTCCTTGTTATAGGCACTGTGCTATCCATTGGTCTTATCCCCAGCTTGTGCTGCTCTTCTGTTGTTGTGGTTTTGACCCATGACCTCTGCTATCTATAACTTTGGCGGAGGATTCACAGAAAACAGGTACAGCCCCTGGTAGAAGATGAAATATTTTCCAAGGGGCTTCTGTTTCTTCTTTTCAAAGCGATTGAACAGCTGCCTGCGTATGATCATCTCTCTTTTGTTTACAGAAATATGCATATATACTTATAAAGATAATTTCCAGTACACTACAAAGGCAGCAATATCAGGTTTTTGTTTAAGACAGTGAACACATAATGAATTTTCAAGGCACTCAAAGTAATAGCATTGTAAATATCTCCTTTAATTGTAACTCACATTTATAGGTTTTGATTTAAGGTGCATAAATCTTGTAGAAAGACAAAGAATTTTGAAAATAGAAATAAGACCTTAAAGGTTGTGAACACTGAAGGCAGAGAATGATTTTAAATCTTGAATATCTGCAATTCACTAGTCCTTTCCCAAAATAAATAAGGTAATGGAGAAAAATAACACCGCAGGGCAGCTTGAAACACTCACTGAGAACTTAGCCTTCTTGGACCACAAACACCATTGTTTCCTGTAAGTCAAGATTTTGTGTTGGAAACACTTGTGTCCAACTTTTTTGGAGTAAAGACTATAGGAACACATAAATTTTATGCATGTTGAAAGACACTGATAGGACACTATCAATCTCCAAGGATATCTTCAAGATAAATAAGCTTGCCATACTGAATTCTTCCTTTTCTTTTCAGGCTGGTAATAAATCTTGTAAAGTTAATTCTACTTCCAAAGCATAGGAAAGGGTATAAAAATATCCCATAAATAAGAAGAATTAAAAATGCTAGTGCCCAATCCTATTGATTTCACTTAGAGTTGAGGGCACTCAGCACCTTGCAGGAGGCTCTTGCAGCATCAGACGATCAGGCCCTTATGCAGGAGGAAATCTTTCATTGATTGCTCTTAACGATAAATGGTGTCATTTCAGAAGAAGCAGCTTAGAATGTCAAATGTGTGACACTTTTTTAGGCCCACTCTCGCAAACATTTATGCACAGGAGAGTATGTACACAGTTGAGTCAATTTGATGAGGTCTGCCAGGCACAGGAAGGCAGGAGCCACTCTCCCTTGCCTGCCTAGGCAGAACCATACAGCCAACAGATGGATTTTCTCTACTCTCTCATTTTCCACTATGAGCCACTTTGAAGGCACGTGAACTGGGTGCACAGATTTACTTCCTTTCAAGTGTTCTCAGAAATGTTTCCTCTCCCTCCCTTTCTAAGTCATTTCATATACTTTATTTCCTTTTAGTGAACTTTCCAGTACGCCCAGCACCTGTCCCTTTAATATAGCACACAGGGTTCTTTCCCTCCATACTGTACATTATCCTCATTAACACATATCAGTCAAAAACACTGTTAATTAAACTGGCAAGATGATTACACACGCCTCCATGTGCCCCCTCAGAGCATCCGCTTGCCAAGATTTTTTCCTCCCTCATCTAAAGTGGGTGGAGAAGGCCCTGAGTAAACCAGAATTTAATGCTTAAAAAAAAAGATCCCAGTGCATTGTTTTCATGGAGCAAAATGCCTTACACATCATTACCACTGTCCCAAATAAATAAATGCAACACTGACACCAGTCTGTAAAACTAACACATGCATATTTGATCCGTACAGGCACTGCATATAATGACATTTCCTTTCAAAGCTCCTCTCCAGATAGAAGACTCATACACTGACATTGAAGTCTGGACTAATGAGGACATCATAAAGACTTTATTAATGCTAGGTAAAACCCAACAGGTTAAAGGAATTGACGTGTTCCATTTTCCTTTTTCTTTTCATATGTGTGAGTGTGTGTTTGTAAAAATCTGAATGATTTCCCAGATTTTCTATTCACTTCCACTTGTTTGTGACATTTTTACAGGGAAATTCATTGGCTTCCAGCAAACATTTCCACAGCATTTCAAAAGTTGTAACCATTTTTGCCACATTGCCACAAAACTCTTTAGAGAGTTTGCAATTCTGTAATGTGCTTTGGATCAAGCTCTCTTCAAGAATACTATTGGAATGACAGGGCTGGAGGGTACAGTAGTGGAGTATAAATAAAGGCAGGCAGCGGTGATCCCTGAAGCAAAGATAATGTACTTTTCTAGTGCACATACAGAGGCCTGATAGATGCAACATAAGCCATCCAACCATCTTGCTAGCAGAATACTGTTCTAAGAAGCTGTGAGAAAATACTGTCCTGCAAGGAAGGAGATAAATTTGCAGAAATCCATCCTTGAGACTAAAAAAACATTTACTCCGTAACAGAACATGAGCACCTAAGCTCCTGGGAAGTGGGACTGGTATTCAGCTATTGGCTAATCCCCTATTCTCCAGCACAAGAGATGTCCTTGAATGCTGAAGAGAAAAATATAGTGTAGAACAAGATAGTAAAGCATCTTTCTTACCAAACAGGAATTTTTCACCTGAATTTTTCCCCCTTCTGTAACAGCAGAGGTCAAAATTCTGAAAATTATTGTGAACTGATGAAAAATTAGGGGAAAGAGAGGCATGAGTGAGAAATCTGCAATTTGCTGAAATGATATTGCATTGTTTTGTTCCAAACTGACTCTTGAAACCAGAGAGGTGGTTTCACATGTAAATAATCATTGTTAGCTGGGATGAAATAAAAAAAAAAATTAAAAAAAAAAAAAGGGTTTTTTTTTTAAGGAGGAAACTCACAAAAACTACCATCTTCAGCAAATATTACCTGATTTCACTATTCCACAATTTCCAGTAGAAACAGTGATAAAAATTCCTGACCTGTTGTGATGGGAATTTGGTATCTGTTTCAAGAATATTAGACCTACCTTATCAGAAAGGAAAACAGACACTCTCTATAAAAGTTTTCAGGTTGGCCATATATAGGTCAGTAAAAGTTCACTTCTTCTCTTTAAACTTCAGGCACATTTGGCTGAAGAAAACAAGACTCTCTTTTTGTGACATAAACCAATTTTTCCATCAATAGTCCCCATATACACAGTCCAGAGGGGTAGCATCCTTCATGTTGTCTCAAATGTTAACAGAAATTCTTTTATATTATGATAGAAGATAAGCAACTTTAAATAACTGATTATTATTTTAAAATGAAAAATGGTCATTTAAAAAGTAACTTTAATGTCTAATGGATTATTATAATTAAAATATAATTTATTTTTTTAAAATATTGGATTCTGATCACTTAATTTTGAATTTAGTTGCCAGCACTATTTACTAGCCATGTTCCAGGCTCTGGAATTCAGCTAAATCTGAGTAGTCCAGTATAGGGAAGAGAGGAGAGGAACATTATGTGCCCACAAAAGCAAACGTGCACAGTCATACACCGGTATTGAAAGGTCTCATCGTACACAAAGAAGATAATCAAAAACTTCTCACCAGACAGATTACAGCTTTGCCCCAGTTCAAAATGTACAGCTTGTTTTCTCTACTACTTTAAATTGAGATACCTGACTTAAAGGTTTAGTTGTACTGGGCACACCTTCTCAAAGTGACCTTGGTTATTTTTAGAGTGCAGGCAGAGTTTGCTAACCATCCCTTCCAGTATTGTCCTTGAAGTCTCTATCTTGACATTTGCAGACTATTCGCAAGCAGGAAGCATGCACTGCAAGCACTGCTGGACCCAATTCCATCCTCTTTGAAGTCAACAGTAATTCTGACATTCACTTCAGTAGACATCTATGATGGAAGGTGGCCTGAAATTGCAGTTTAGTTAGTATTACCACTTGTTACAGAATCTGGGATAAAATTCACCACCTGAACTTCCTTATTCTCCTGTATGATTCCTCTATATCTGTTCCAACATTTTTTAATGTTATATTTATTATGTTGACCATTGTGGATCTGTTCAATTGCCAGGGAAGCACAGAGACATCACTAGCACCAGCTTTTAAGACCTACTAGCCATGAGGAAGATAATTTTTTCCTTAGTAATTAGCAAAAGCAATGTACTAAAAAATCAAAAGCCTTTTTGATGAAGCATCTTTGTGCTATCCAGCTTGTACCAAGGGCTCCCCGTGATGAGTAAAACATTCATTCCATTGAAGACAACCTAAAGCTTATGTGAACACTGATAGAAGTCATACTACAAATAAGGAGTATAGAGAGAGTAGAGAGGAGCTAACTTCTCCTTTATAAATTCTCCTTAAGCTTAACATGTGTGTTGTGCAACAGCCAGCAGAGTAAGAGAAACCCCTCTGATGATCACTGGTAGGTAGTTATATTTGTAGTGATCATGCTAGACCAGTCAGTGGTATGGATTGTTTTCAGTAAACTGCTGTTTGAAAACGCATAACATGAGTAGGAAAACTAAGCTAAAAAGCATGGTGATAGTATATAGGAAATAATGGAAGTAGGTTTGATATAAGCACAGATCCCACTGAAAGTGATTTATAATTCCATAGAGAAGGGTGCAGGAGATACAAGTCTTAGACTGAACAATTATTCTTCCCTCAAAATCTACTATAAATATATGTTTACAGAATGACAAAAGCCTCTATTTTTGAATTGTAGTTGGGGGGGAAAATGGGAAAGGGAAATGTAATAATCCAACCCAGCAGGAATATTCCACTCACTTCCAAGGGAAAGCACATGGAAAAGTAGTTTTGGAAACATGACAGAGTGATATGAAGGGACTTCAGGCATACAGGCCATATCTACCATCTGTTAGATTTTCCAGTTTTACAGGGCTTGAAAAAGGCACTCGCCCACTTGCAGTAATGAGTGAGAAACAGTCTCTGAAGAATACAGGCAGCATTGGGGTGAACTTTACAAGACTATGTCTGCTTCCTTGAAATGCTCAGACTCTACTGCTGAAGAAACAGATCAAGTCTGGGTTGGTGGAAGAGGCTTCCCACCACTCTAAGCATGAATATCATGTTACTAGTAGAAAATGACTGTGCAAATTAGCAAACAGATGGAGTTTAAGAATACTCTTTATTCTTTTTTCTGAGACATTCAGTCCCAGGGGATGTTAGAGACAGGATGCTAGGACTGCCGGGTCACTAGTCTGACTTATCATGGCAGTCACCTTATTCCAAATGATTTGAAGACATGTTAGTATACATTCACTGCAACACCTATGTTCAGTTCTGAGTGAGTCAGCAGCAAACAAGATTTTCCTAGAAACCTTGGGAAGCTGAATTCCTTTAGTGAAAAAGAGGTGGGATAAAAGCGCTTTCTTTCATTTATATAAGCATGTGACAAAGTCTTGCCATGGTGGTGACACGCCTTAGATCAGAATTTTGTGAAAAAATCATATCACTAAAAGACAGAAAAATATGTCCAGCATTTGCTTCCCCAAATATTTTTTATTCAGATGTTAACTTAGGTGCCAAACTTAGAACTGTGTGATAACTTCCTTATAATAATAGTATAGACAGGAAGGGAGAGACGCCAAAAGGTTTCTCATGGAACTGGAAACCTGCAATATAGAGTATTAATTTTCTTTGAACTTTCCATAAAGGATCAGTTGACGGTCACTTGGCTGAATTTAAACTATGTGAGCTGCACATTTCAAGTATTTATGATCTTTTCACCCACAGCCAGGCACATGGTTTGAACAGTGAATGTAACTAACCATTGGAAACTGGGAGATGGAGCAGATTTTCCATCACATGAACTTCTTCCATCAGTGTAGTCAGTGTTTCCTCTGCCTCCTACTCAGTTAAAAAATAAGGATTTGATGCAGAATAATCCTTCCAGTGAAATTCTCTGGCTTATGTAAGCCCTTAGTGGTTATTCTTGTCTTGCAACCCATGCCATGTCTTGCACTCTGAACTGCTTCCTAAAGGGTGCACTTGAGTTTGAAGGTTCTGTATATGTAGAGGCTCTCATATCTTTATCTCCTTTCTTCTGGACAATTTCTTGCTACAAAATATTAGAACTGAAAAGGATCTGCACTCAGTCACTCCAGGAGGAATAAATTAAAATAGAATTGTCAGAAATTCACCAAAAAAGTCAAGTTTTATAAAACATCCCAAATTTTCATAAATCAGAGATTCAGAACAGCATCTGAGTTTCAACCTCTGCGAGATTTGAACCTGTCACCATTGTTGGTTCTTACAGTGTACATCCTCCCTATCGAAGAGACATGGAAAATTATGCAAAACCATCAGGTGCTCCTACAGTCAGAAATATAATTTTCTCTCAGTCTTCAAGTGAAGTGTTTTACTCCCTGCTCTCCTGACTATACTTACCATTTTTGAAAGTAACTGGCATGTGATGTCATAATTCTGAATTAATTTCTATATCCTATGTAATTTAATGACTGAACCAATTTTGGTACACTGGTTAGGCATAGTCCCTCTTTACTGAGCCTGCCAGCTCTCAATCTTATGCAATTATCTTTTATGAAGATAGAGGCACCTATAGACATAGATTCTTTTTTTTTTTTTCCAATGTATGCACACAGCCATTTTTACTGTAGAGTGACTAATATCTCTGGATCATTGAAATATTTTTCAGTCAGTATATTCATAACTATAACTAAATTTGTGCATTAAATTACATTGGGTTGTTCCAGAAAGCAGCCTAGCAGTTTTCATGACAGACAGAAATAAAAGGCAATGAAATTATGCTGATTTTTAAACATAATTTTCCAGTAGTTTAGGAAGAATAAGTTTTTCATTTAAAAAAGCCAGCAGGATCAGCAGGCAACTAAGTTCTGTTTTAGTTGAAAATCAGTGGGAGGGAATATAAAGCCATATTTTTTTTCCTAAACGGAACTGGAGCAGCAGCAAAGCTAACAAGTTGTAATCAGCCAGGATTTTTTTTTTTAACATATTGCAAAAAAAGGTATTTTTAAAAAATCCACAGTGCCCCAGTGCAATATTACAAAGCACATTTGCTTCAAGTAGTTATTCTTGAAGTAGAAAGCACAAAAAAGAAAAATCTCAGGGAAGGTAGGAGAGGGGATTGTTATAGCCAAGTATAATTGAGGTTATTCATTTATATTTACAAAACCCTCAACAATCAACTATCTTAAGCTGCATCCCTCTCAAAATATAAATTATGAAAAAAGTGACCCTCTGATGATAGGTAAATACTCACCAGTCAAGAAAACAAAGAAAACGTCCTCCCAGCTCTCAGCTCAGCCTTTCTCAATAGAGTGAAAATAGCAAAGTGGGGTTTTCAGCTTGATGCAAAGGTTAAAAAATCAGATCAATGGTAAACCAACTGTAAGAGAGAGCTCTGGAGAAATCATTACTAAAGATTGTCCTGCTAACCTCCCTTCCACAAATGTCTCCATTGACATTACTGGGCTTTGGAACACACCCGGAGAGATTTGTTGCCCACTGCTCTGTCAGCTGAAGAGAGAAAATCTCTCAAATAGGCAAATCCTAGGCCACTAGAGCTCTAGAGACAAATGCCAATAAAGTGCATTAGCCAGAAATTTGCTGCCTGCCAGGACACATCCACTGAAAAGACATGTTTAAGCAGATACCAAAATTCTGCACTGAACTCTTGTTTCAGTTTCCAAACGGTCTCTAAGGACTATATAACTTGACTATATAACTTCCTCTTTTACAGGAATTAAGAGCTACACTAGCTAGTACAAGCATCAGAAACTGGGAAATGGTGGTTGGCTTAGAGTAAGGGTTCAGGCATCGCTGTTTGCTGTACTGCCTTCCTAAAGAGCAGGGTTTGGATATGCTGATGGAAAGCTGAACAACCTGCAGTGACACAAATTAAAAGCACTTCTCAAAATATTTTTTGCCCCTTCCTATCCTAAAGATTTTTAAAGTAAAAAAATAATATATATATATATATATATATATAAAAAAAACCATCAAATAAGGGGAGAGCTCTATGACAATTGCATATGATCACAAACCAAATGGCCAGATATTTCTCCAATTATACATCACATTGCAACAAATAGTAGATTGAAGCCACTTCCTATGAGCTCTAGGAAAGGTGGAGGAAAAAAATTGAGACTTATTTAATATTTTAGCAGTAAAATTAAAGCGCCACTAATCTAAAATATTTTTAGTATGTTAAGTTACAAGGTAATGAACAATCCCTAGAGGTTCTTGAAAAAATCCTTAAAAATCCTATTCATGTGGTTTATCTTTGGTTTTTACTACATATTGCTTAGATCACCTTCCATGGTACAAAAGGTGGAGGATTCCTGAAAGGTATTTAATTTATATGAGGTGGTATTTCAGCCGTAGTACCAACACACTGAATGGGTGATACATTAACCTTCACTCCACCATGGACACCACCATCCCTTCAGTGGACAGGTTTTGATCAAGACCAGAATTTTACTGTGTCTGACAACTATTTATTGAAAAACTGACCCATTTCCTTGTAAAAGAAAAATTGAGAATCTCTCTTACTCAGATTAATTATTTCTGCTCAAATCCATTTTAAATTTAAATTGATCTCAAATAATGCGACTATGTGTTTTACTTCTTTTCCCAAATTTGTCTCTAGCAGAAAATTACCTGGCTTTCTAGGATGCCACCTATAAATTTTAGAACACAATTTCTTTCAAAGGTAAGGCAAGATTATCAAATATTTCCATTGTTATATTTCAGTCACAAAGGGATCAAGAAAAAGAGAGATGACATCTAGATTTTGCATTTAATTGACTGCAGCTCTTCTATAGTCTGGGGAATAATTGGCACGTAAAAGAGCATTAAACTATGGGTACTCTGATTCCCTGGCCCTGACAATAACATTTCACATCATTAAGGTAGAAGAATGACCTGCATGACTGACCAAACCAAACCTCAGGTCACTTCAATAATTAAAAAGATAGGTAAGATCAATAACAGCAAACGGTAGTACTTCACAGCACAATGACTGGTTACATGTAGAATAACTGGCAGTAACAACCTCATATTTATTAAGACTGGGTGAAATTAGAAAAAGGAAAAGAAAAAACAGTCAAGTGTAATTGTACACATTTGTTTTATGGCCATCAATATTTAGCTTGTTATGGAATTTCAGTGAGTCATTGATTGAATGTGGAGATGTGTAATCAGCACACAGATTTTATTTAAGCATTGATCTTTCAGTCAAAAGCCCCATAGCAACTCTCTTCAAGAATTTCTGACTTGTTAAGGCCAGGCAAGAAATTCCACTGCAACTGTTATAGACTGTGCATTGTTCTACACACATGTAGATGATTGTGCAGACATCAAGACCCCTGTTCAGGCAAAATGGGGTTTATCATGCATGCCTCTGATTTCTAACTATTAAGACCCTGCACCTCTGCTTGTTGTGAACTATCTTCTCTTCACCTGAAGTACCATGAAGTAACATGATCAATGTCCCAGTGCTATACTGATGCAAAACTTATCAGAAATCAACTGATTCTGCTCGATTATGAAAAAATATGGTGATCCTAATAGGATGAAGGAAATCTCTCATCAAATACTTGGACTTAAATCCAAATTTAAAATGTTTCATTGAATATTTTTTAATCTTAAAACTAGATTTCTTAAAAATAAGAATCAGAAGGACTATTTTCTCAATGTTTAGAATGCACATGCATTTAAAAAGCAAATACTAATTTTACATACTCAACAGTCAGCTATCCTAGACATGCATCCACTGGCTATGTGTATCGTTTCGTCTACATCATTTGGCATAGATTCCAATACTGTGACTACTCTGGTTTTTACCAGCTAAATCTTTTCTTCCGTGTTTGTAGAAGGCTGTGTAGTGGTCAGTGGCAGGAAACTAGAGTCAGTGGGAGACACATCAACTTACTTGTCCTGGGGGAAGATTTCTACATTTTACCCTGTTTTCAGAGCCTGTGTTTAACCTGTTGAAGTTGTCATGACAATAACCTTTTGTCATCAATTTAACTGGGTTTTAAGTTGCTTGTTGTTCACCAAAAACATCATTGTAGACGTGTAAATGATACCCCTCAAACTTTAACCTTTGTTGTCTGGCAGACCTCTTGAAACACAGTACACAGCAAAACTGTATCAAGATTAGAGAGCATAACTGGTGATAACTTTCAGTGTTACTATCTTAATAAACTTTCTATACTTGATTAGCCTGGATAAAGAAGATATAGATCAGTCATGATAGCTGCAAAACTACAGATACGCTGGTCATCCTTTCAAGATAAAAATGCCCATCTGTTCTGAGATTGTAATCAAGAACCCTCTGCTGATATTTAGTCTATTCCTACATGGCCTCTAGCTAATTAAATACTAAGATGAAATCCATTGCTAATGCTTTCTCTTTTCATTTAACTCACTTTATTGTACCCACTCTGTGCTTTTTTAAAGATCACAGCATACTAAAATCCTATGGAAGGTTATAAGCGACACTTATACCTAGTCGTCTCATGCAGTTGAAGGGTTCAGAAGCAGCAGGATTTATAACTCACTGCTCTTTGGTGAGAGCAAGAAATTTGCTTTATGAAAAATCTGAATTCATGTAACTCCATAATTCAGGAGGCTGTAGCTAATGTACAAATTTCAAGCTATTTTCTTTGGATTTGGTTTGTTTTTTTCCCAGTACTGCTTTTAATATTCCCATTGTGGGTTCTTTCCTGTTTTACTTCATGAGATTTTGTTTTAGAAATTTAGAGATTGTTGGGTTTGTTTGTTTATTTGCAAAGTTGAAAAAGAGAGATTAGAAACATAGTACTCATCCAGGACAGCTAATGAATAAGATTTAGGACTGAAAAGGTTTAGGAGTGGAGGCAATTCTCTGCCAACCTTCTCTACTTTGAAGAGGTGTATTTGAATGGATTATGAAAAAGCAGTAAGTTTTCCCAGTTAAGGTTGCTGGTAGTACTGCTATAGAATCACTACTCTTCTTCTGTCATGTCACTTTGGACTAAACCTGGGCATATATTTTTTTCCCCTGTTAATTTTTAAGAATGCAATCAGTTTTCTTGATTATCTGAAATAACCTCTCAATTTACAGGACATAAAAAATTTTGTAGCCAATATGCCTTATCTGATCAACTAGAATTTTTTGTGCTTTGAACTCAGAAATATTGTGGGGTTTATCTTTATTATATCAATTGTTATGAAAGTATCTTCTTCCAGTATTTATATAGTGCTCTATCTTGACTATTTAATCATTCATTGATTTTTTAAACTTAAGACATTTGGTCCACAAGTCTTTCTCAGGTAAACCAACATCAGATGTTGTATTTCTTATATTACTTTTGCTGTTTACTTCCATTACCACTGCTACCTCTGCTATTACATCTCTCTTCCACTCGAATGTTGCATGGTGTTCTACCTCAGTTGTCTGAGATATAAGCTGACTTTGTTTTGTGTTGATTTTAACAAAGCTGCCCTGAGTGATCAAGGATCCATGGCATTGCAGTGTTCTGCCACTTCTAACCATCTTCTTTTCAAGACCTATTCCATTAATTTATTTCCTCAAAATTACAATAGAAACTTCCATGTTTGCTGCACTAGATTTCTTCCAGTCACTAGTGTTATCACAAATAAGTTTCATATCCATTTTAGCACCCCTTACTGCAGTTGTTTATCAGGTCACACTTTCAAACAGCTGTCTCTGCCATGTATTACAACTGAACTTCTAGCTGTGCTTTACTATACTATTTCTCTGTCTCTCTTTTCCAGTTTCTGTGGCCCTTCTTTATCTTAGCCCCTGCTATGCCAGGTGTCCTCTCCACATTAGTTCCAGACCTTCTAGGCATACATGTTTCTGTATCCCCATCTTCCTTTGGGGAGGAGGTAAAAAAAAAAAAAAAAAAAAAAAGAAAAAGAAAAAAGAGCAATTTCCATGCAAGCCTTTGTACCCTATTTTATCTTAGCCCTACAGGCAAGCAGACTTCTAACATAGCTTTAGGAGCTTCTCATATGCACCTTCTCTCTAGAACTTCTCCCGCTTCCTCAGTGGTGAACCCAAGTCTAAGATAAGCACGCTTTCTTTGTTCCTATCCTGATTTTTCCCACTGCATTCTTTTCTTTCATGCCTCTTTTCTTCTTGTACCAATTTTCCTTCTTATTTTAATCCACTGTCTCAAACCCACCAACAAATTTCACACACTTCAGATTAATTCATTAGCATCTGTGCAATCATGCTAATATAAATTCATCTTAGAACTTTTTATATATCATAGAAATCTTAGCAATTTTTGAGTTCCAATACAACATTTATTATCACATTATTCAGGAGATTAAACTTGACAGAAAAAAAAAAAAAAGCAGGAATGAAGCAATGATCGTATCTCGTTGTTAAGGTACTCTGGTTTGGTAAAGCTAGGTTTTATAACTGTCAAGAAATATACAGGAAATCCAGCGAAACTATAGCAGTATTTCAAGTATCTAAAGGTGATGAGCAAATTGTACTATCAGATGTGTTCACTGAACAGCTTAGTTTATTTCAAGCAATGGGTGTTAGGTCATATCAGAGCACTGAAGACAAATGGGACCTACTATTTCTATTCCTCTATGTACTCCGTCACTCCCATTGTTATTTTGGAATCACTGTAGAAATATCCCTCAACAGACTTTTTTTTCTGCAAGGATCAAAAGCCATCATTTCTCTCCTAAACACGTTTACATACAGCTCTTTCCCTATGCCTGACAAAAGCCATCGCTGGCACCAGTGCCAAGCATTTGTGAATAATTCTGCCTGCAGATACCCAATGTACAAAATCATACTTCTGCTTTTTATAAACACTGCTTCAGCTACACCATCTGATCATAAGAAATTAGTTCAATACAACAGTGAGTGTTGTTCAGTTGGACATAGAATCACCAAATCTTTTAAAGATTAGATTTAACTTCATCTCTACTTTTCTGATGACTTTTTTGAGTAGGGACCTGGATGGAGAGAAGACAAGGTGAGGACAAATTTTTCTCACCCTACAGTTAGGATCCAAGGGACAAAATAAGCTGTCCTATGCAACTTAATATTTGCTTCCCACAAATAAATTCAAATGCACTGGAAAGATGAAGATAACACACCACTTTCATTCATCTTAATGTGTCAGGCCAGCCAACTCCATTCCTGCTGATGAAATTTTTATCTCATAAAAAGCCTTCTGTCATTCCTTGAATGTCTTAGTCTGATTTAGTTTTCAATGCAGATTCTTGTTGGGTGCCATTTGTTTGTTTGTGGGCTTTTTTGCAACCATCTACCTTCAGTGCGAGGGTAACTTCTGGAGAATGCCTTCTTCTTGCAGTCTCCTTAACTACCTTTTACTTGTAAAGTCATTCTGAGTGCTTTAAAGCATAGATAAGAAGCAGGACTCCAGAAAAGGAGTCTATATGTGCTGATACTGTGAGTTCTCTCACATAACTTCAATTCTGCAGTGCTAGAGTTTCGTATGATCAGGTTGTCCCAGCTTTTGTCCTACAGTAAGGTGGTATGTGCAGAGACTGGTTAAACAAAAAAGAATTTGGAGCTTACACAAGCTCTTCACCGACATGGGAGAGAGACCAGAAGTCACGTAACTTTTCACTGATAAAGTAACACTTTATAACTCACCTTACACATCTCTTCTAGAATTTACAGAAAGAACACAGTTGGCCTGAAACCTCATTCTGTCTATCCACACAGTTTCCTAGAAGCTTTTTCTGCAAATACCTTGTAGTTAAAAATAAAGGGGAAAAGAACAAACACTCTGACTGCTAGCAGTAGCATTTCTCTCAAAAGCCATTTGCATATATGAATTAAAAGTGCAAATGTTACTTTTGAGACTTGAACAAAAAGACCATTATTATTCTTGCTGAAAGACCGTGCTGCAGGTTAATCCTCTCTGTAGCCACACCTGTTAAGTTTGCATTCATGTTCTGCCCAGTAATGGGCTGAGCAAGGGGCCCTGGAAAACCATACCACTCCTTGGAGTTGTCAGTGAGTTTCCAAGGCAGAAGCAGGATGCATCATCTAAAAGACCTGATGCAGTGAAGGTCCATTTTCTGTCTGCGTTCTGTGGGGTCTGGTGAACCTCTGATGGCATTCCTGTCTACTGCAAACAGGAAAGGATCACGTCCAGGATATGAAAAGTGAAGGTAGCATAACACTTGAAGGTCTGCAATACGGCTGTTTTTTGATTTTAGAAAAGAAACAGTAAGAGTACAATCTTGGTTAATGAGGATGAAAAATCAGTAATGTCAGATTTGGAGTTACGAGGCACAGAGACAATTGGAAGGAATACAAGTTAATTAGGTGTCAGGCCTTGTATTACTGGGAAAGGGCAGGCAGAGAGATGTGACGATTGACAAGTCTAAGCCATAAGGGTGTTTTTTGGATACCAGAATGCAGAAGCTAATCAAAAGGGTTTTTGATACCAGAGTAGCCCTCAGCCCTGCCTAGTCTATTGTACTACAGCTGTCAGTGCCCAACTTTAAGATGATTAAGTTCTTTTAAAATGTAATTTTAGTCACTCTGCACTTTTTTTTTCTGGTGACAAAAGGTAAAATTCTTTCCTGACCATTACTGGTACTATAATCAGCTTATATCCTGAAATGTATGATTTGATTATCCTTATTATCTTAGCTTTCATAGCTATAAAAATGTTATTAGTGATCATAAAAGTATCTGCCCCTTTTTACTCAAGTCAAATTATTTTACTTGGTTACCTCCTGTGGCAGTGTACTCAGCAGGTCAAATATATATTGCATATCTGAGCCTGTACAGAACTTTATGGTCCACAAATGAGGTTTCAAATTTTACAAATCTCATGAGAGCAAGACTTACCAGTGATTTTGATAAGTAATTCCTGCTCACTTGAGGATAATAAGGGTAGTGTAAGAATGCCTCATGATGCAATATTTAGTTCTCTGTGAGTTTTAGGTGAATCCTTGAGATTCTGAGGTCCTATATTTATTTAAGCTGTTGGAGAGTGAGACCAAAAAATTGAGTTATCTGCAAGGAGCTTTGATATTGCTCTTCAATTTCCAAGCCTATATCAATAAAAGCATGACACACTTGTAGGCAAACATCACTCCTGATATCCTATTGCGTGAGCCTTTGCTGATTTTAGGACCTCTCTAAACACAGACAGGGTGTAGCTTAGAAAGGAGATGTTTATTCTGTGCAGAGCACAAGATAGAGGTTTCTACAAATTAAGCACACCATGGGATAAAAAGCAACATCTTTTACGTAGTAAAATTTAAATGAACCCATCTATCTAATACATATTCTCTACCTACCTAATGCATATTTATTTGTGTGACACAAAGTTTTATTATTTACTAATTATTTTTGTTGTAGAAGTTATCTGATGACATCAGCTAGGTTTACAAAAGATGAGAAGATTCAGCCTGGGGAAATATAATTCAGCTTGAAGACACTGACTCGGGCCATTTTGGGTGTCAGAATAAACACCTCAAACTTTATTTTCACAGTAGCCTCTTCTGACTTTAGAAATTGAAGCCACATTACAAAAACTGTCTCCCGTTTTCTTTTTACTGAGAAAAAAGTTAAAATCCGATGGAGGAACAGTAATGCCAAAACAGGACTTCTGCCGGGGCTGATTCAGGGGAAGCCATCCTTCCCTAGCCTGCCCGGCCCCCGCCTGTGCAGGAGCTGGCAGGGAAGGGTTAAATGCGGCGACAGAGGAGAATTAATGGTCAGTGTCAGGAACAGCAAACAGCATTTGAGAGGCCAATACCCCGCCGGGCAAAAACTCGACCTCTCGCCGACCCACGGCTGCCAGGCAGCCCAGAGAGCCACGGTCAGGTCCGAGGCGAAGCTGCGCGACCCGGGGGCGCCGATCTGCCGTGGCAGTGACCTCCGGCTATGATTTATTGACTGGCGTCTCTGCATGCTTGACGAGGGCTCTGGTCGCCGGTGAAAGATGTATTGATTACACATTAGTCTGCGGGGATGGGCTTGGCATCACCAGCTCCAGAGAAACGCTGGCCAGCTCTCGCACGTTATTGGGTTTGGCATAATTCTAAGAGGACACATAGGATGGTTTTATTTTACCTGGCAGCCATGACATTCACTGATATAAAGGATATAATCACAGAAACTGAGTAAGATATTAATGTGGAATTTTGTACAATAATCCTGGGAGCTCCAGGCTGGAAATATATACACTGCTTTCTAACATGTCACCATTTAATTTAGCATCCAAAACACTCTATCTATGCATATTTTCTAAATTTCTGTCAGCTGAAACTCTCTAACAGGGGCTATAAAAAATTCTGGATACAGTGACCAGAAATGCCAGAAGGAAGTATGATTCTTTAACTGCTTAGTTAACTTTGCTTTCTATTTATAAAATTAAAGAGTTTACCAAAAAAAATAAAAAAATAAAAAAAAAGCACACAAGGATAAATGTAGTTTAATTTTAATTATCTATATCTGTAATGTTTATTGTGATTCTATCTTGTTTATTGTGATTCTGTCTTATTTACATATTTCCTTTTAATTGTGAAGTCATTAGTTAAAATAGACTTGTTAAGCATCTGCAAAATTGAATGTGGATGAATGTTAACAATGACAATCTTCTTCATACTCACTAAGTTCCAGAAAAATGTGGGTTTAAAAATAAAATATATGATTTCTGTTCCAAATCACAATTCCCCTGACATCAATTTAGGTCTTAATATTAGCCTGAACTCCTACATGATTTTAGAGAAACACCATTTAGGTGAAAAAAATCATTTAAAAAATTGCTATCATTATTTGAGAACAGCAATAAACATCACTCACACTATTTACTTTATCACTCAATGCTCAGCATGGTTTGCCAGTGCTGACCAAGGCAACAACAACATTTAGTTAAAGGAAGAGGAAAGTCAATTTTTGAAGCTTAGTTAATGCAATCAAACAGCACAGATGCTTGTCCAACTTCAGATCAGGGATGGGCAAACCATAGGTCCTGCTCTGTGCTCATTCCTGAGCTGTTAGGGGGTATCATGCTGGGGTAGAGGCACATATCTGGTGGCACCTTCACTTGGCAGCCCAGTTCTCCAGCAGGGAAAGGGAGATTGCCCTCAGGGACCACCAAAGACAAAACATCTGGAAATCTGCTGTGTACTCTGCCCTGCCTCACCCTAAAATAGCTCTGCATGTTTCAGAGCTGGTCCTCTGAGTGAGGGACCACAGGGATGACTCCCAGCTACCTCAGGTATGCAGCCAGTAGGCTCAGATTAACCCGCTCCTCAACCCCCCAACACCCCCAATAAAGATCCTTAGAGAGCACAAACTGAGAAGAAGTATCTTTTTTACTCCTATTTTTCAATTTATAAGATAAACAGAAACTGTTTGGAGGAAGGAAAAAAATATGCTTTTAACATTTAAATGGTCTGATCTGATTTTTCCCTGCCTTGTAGTCACTTTCTAGTGATTTAGTGAAAACAGCAAATAAAGGACCAGCTTTCCAGAAAGTTTGAGTTATAGCTAATTGTGTTTAGTTAATTTTGGTCTTATTGAGCCCATAGCACACTTTATTGATTGTAAACAGAGTAAATTTAAAAGCCAAACCATAAAAGCCTCAAGTCTACAGAAAGAAACATGATATGTATGCTTACTAGTAGCATATCACTCACTCTAATTAAAACAAAAATAATGTGCTAATGGCATGGGGGCCTGAAAAGGTGTGGTTCAGAGATGGTGAGATGTTTGCTTTTGACTGAATAAAATATCTGAACCATATCATCAACAACTGTTAAGAGAAATCTGGATTTGCTGGAAGTAGCATCCAGTTGTGGCTTGTAAGGATCTGAGCTGTGATAACACAAGCATGAAAGAAAGACTCCCCACGATGTATTCCTTTGTGTTTCTTCTCAGAGCAGGAGTTCATACTGCCTACTTTTCAATAAGAAATCATATGATTGACTCAAATTTTCCTCCACATTTCAAGTCAACTGTTCGCTTAAAGTTTATTATTTATGCAAAAAACATTTTTGGTTTGTGTTTCAGATAGAATAGTCTAACAGAAAAAGGTGGCAACTCTTCTCATCTTCATTATTACAAGAGTTATTTAAGAGTCTAATTTTGGAGGAGCATGTCATTTTCCATGTGTAATCCAAGCAGCACTGTGCTGGATTGTATGGAATACTCAGAGATGAGAACCATAACTAAGGATGAGCAAAGCAGATTCATGCTGCACCAGATAAAATAGCCCAATACACAGCAGTACAACTCAAGATCTGTTGATAAAATTGCATATGTTACTCTGTGCAAAAATATTAAATGATAGTAGGAGCCCCTTCCCCCAGCACATACAAAAACTTTTATTCTTCTAAAGGAAACACATAAAAGTGTTATTAACCACTTCATGTTAGGGCATTACATAGCACATAGGTGAAATATACATCTAAATTTCAATATTAACATCAGTGTATGGATATACTCTTTTTTAATCAAATAAAAGTATGGTGTGCAAGAAAAAAGGGCTTATACAAAAATGAAAACTGGCAATGTATTTTGTGCAACATCCAGAATGTACTAAACTTTTAATTCCTGTGTTGCAATACATCATCTTGTTCCAGATAAATGGCAAAACAATGTAATCTATCAGGAGAATGTTCTGTTTCTAAGGCAGGAAAGAGTTCCTCCTCTGAGCTAGAAGACTGTTGTACCACACAGGCAGCAACAATCTATCTAGGCTACTTTTCTTGTTGGTGGAAGAATGGAACATATTTGTTAAAGTTTGCACTGAAGCAAAACATATTGAAATTATACTAATGATCAAGCTAGCAGCACTGCAAATTTCAATGAAAGTTTCCCCTTGTAAAAATAGGAAACACATATGAAATGCATAATACAAATGAGCACGTCCTCCTTGCCTCCAAAAAGTAGACTGCAGCAAGCACTAACAAACCAAGCTAATGTTTTCCCCTCACTTCTACTAGAACTCTAAAATGAGAAAAACAATTATATCCAAACTTCATCATACGAATCAAAATCATACTAAAAGTTACTAATGTATACAAAGTAGCATGGAGGCACTGGCTTCAGCCTTCACTCCGCTACACTGAGACACACACAGTCTAACCTTGCACAACAGTGCAATGCTGCGGTAGCATCACCAGTTCTCCCAGTCAGGGGACAACCAAATGAAGGCCACTCATCAGAACATGAAAAACAGACTATGTCCACAACTTAAACAGCCCCATCAGGTCAGTCAGAGCTCAACAAAAGTGAGGAAAAGACATCTAGGAAGATTTGCATGTCCAATAACCAGATGCACTCATCTGAGAATTAAATCCCTGGTAGAACTCTGCAGACACAACCGAAGTGTGACCCAGCTTGACCCAGCTGCCTTCATTTGGCAAGCACATCTTTAAACTGAATCAGAGCTGAGTTTTGATCCTTCCGTAGTCCATATTTTTAAGAAAGCAAAGCTTGTGAAGCTTTAGATCTCAACAAACCAAAACATAGTTCTTATACAATGTCTCTCACACTATAACACGTGGCATTTAGTCACAAAAGACTATAATTAAAATACTCGTAAGCATGCGCAAGCAATCAGATCTAGTGAAATATGCTGAAGAAAAAAAGAAGGGCGTTGCACTAAATGACCCTTAAAGGTCCCTTCCAACCCAAACCATTCTGTGACTTTATGATAACACATATATCCCAAGTTTGAAATGCCCTCTGTTTCCCAACCTCTATCCACATTGATGCAACATCATGAAATGATTTTAGAAATAGGTTACAAATGTGAATTATTTAGTGAAGTTTTATTATGCTGTATTAATAAATTTCATCATAATATTGTAGAATATTTAAACAAGTTTCTAGCCACAGGTGAAACAGAAGCTCTGAGAGACAAACAGGCTTTGGGGATTTAATAAGTGAATTATGCCCTTAGATGACAGAGGCATAGTGCCAAGAATACTGGGAACACTGAGAGAACAAGAGTCAGAAACATTTTCAGACAAGACCATGCTCCCCATGATACCAGGATGCTAAAAGTAAAATGAAATCAAGGGGAAGAAAAAAAAAAAAGAAAAAAAAACATGGCAAATAACTGCACAGTGTAATGAAATTTCTATTTGCCAGTTACAAAACCAAAACTTTTTATTACGATGCATCTGGGAACTCTGTATTTAAGTCTTTCAGATCATAAGTGCTGTTCATTTCATTTAAAATATAAATGTTACTAGGTAACCTGAAGGTCTGCTGTAAATCAAACCTGCACTGTATAAAAACTGTTATTTGTGTCCTAATGGGTCAAACAGAAGAGATGCCCTCTCTAAAAGAGCTGGATACCAGATTCCCCTTTCATTGATCGAGGTTTCAACTCTGGGTGCTTGAGTTTATGACAAAAGAGTTCACAACACTGCTGGCAGGAAGTCGATAGTTTGATAGATACCCTTTGCAGTTGGTCCTGTCTCTAGCACTTTAACCACGCTTTCACTCTGACAGTTATTACTGCTGCAATAAATTCTTCAGTAAAACAAATAGGTTCTCTGAAAATGTATTGGCCCTGGCACACTATTTTACTTAATATAACTGCAAGTCTTAAACAGGTAACTACTGTAGTAAATAGGCCAATATATTTAGAAAGAATCATGTGTGTGTATGTGTGTGCATTTACAGTAAGTTACCTAAAGTTCCCTTCAGATTAAGTTGCACAGTATTTATTACACCTTCAGGTTATACTTTTAAAATTCACAAAGTAACTGACAGCAGCAAAGGCTTTAAAAATCTATTTTATTTATTTTGTAAGAGTTCTTGCACAGTTTTCAAAATTGCCTGGATGAGTTTGCAGCCTAAATCCTTATAGTAACCACTAGATCCTTTGGTACTATGGAAAAACTGTACTCATTGTACTCATACTTAATATTAATTGCTGCTTATATTCTAGAAACCTCAGTGCTGTTGTCATTTTCTTACAGGATGCCTAATAACAATTAGCAATAGGTTCCAACTGCATCGGGCAAGGAGAATGATGGTGTCCAAAATTCTTCCCTAGAGTCCGTAGGCAGCAGTAACTCACTCAGTCCCTTTCCTCTAGACCATCTGTCTTAGGAGAGTTAGTCCTAAAGGAAATTTTCACAGATTTTGAATTTTGAATTCCCATCAGCAGTATTTCATGGCTTAATCAAAATGGTTTCTAATCAAATCTGCAAACATTTGTCCATTGCCATCAATAATAATAGGCAATATGAGAAAAGTGTTATCGTGTTATTGATGTTCTTCTATGTTGTTTGGTTTCACTTTTTTCTCCATGTGCATTCATTAGCAATTTTCATTAGACATGAGAACTAGATTAATATTAAAGCTAATTTATTAGCAGCTATTCCAATTTTTCTCCACTTACCTTACAATGAGAGAAAGAAACTGTCTACATAGAGAACCCTTCAGCACTCCTTTCTACATCCAGAGACTTTGTGTCACTTAGGGGAGATGTCTTGAGACATCTATCCTTCAAGATTAAATGCATCCCTTCTGAGTGGCAGTTGCCACAATTGAAGTAAGCATTTACTGCTAGTGCTCAGCCATGCAGCTAACTGCTCTGTAGCTGGCTGTGGCCTCTCAAGGTGTAGGACATTCATGGGGGAACACTGGTAATTTTGTTTTACCCTGCAGGCATGCAGTTTCTGGCTACACTGTGAGGAAATATCCTTGAGTCCATGCTGAGATTGCTGTGCCTGCTGCTCAGAGCTCTCATGAAATGAACTGAAAGGATAAGAGCTCTCTTGACCTTTAAAGTCCACTTATTTGGGGTGATGGATCTCCCAGACATTTAAAAAAACATAAATCCAAAGCCCATTAGAAAACAAGTGAGGATTGGCTGAATAGAGTGATCAAAATTCCATCTGCTAGAACAAAGAGAAAATCCATGTTTTAGAAAAAGTAAAAGTGGGTTGGCAATTAAAGTTCATTTCCACAACTTTGTCAATAAAGGCTCCTGAGAGCCTCCTATCTCTTCCCATTCTATTTCTGCCATAACATGAAGCTGTATTATTTTCATTTCTTTGATCTCCTTTCATTTTTTTTCAAAACCAACCTGTCTTCCTTCTTGGCAGTGATGATATCAGCCAAAACATTGGCTTGTGTAGTGTAAGCAAGTGAAATGATGCAGAAAAAAACAGATTCAGTCAAACTCAGATATAATTCTTTCAACAATCTTTATGACCAGAAATAAAATACAAACACCATCAGGAGGAAAAGAGAAGAAAAAGTTAACAAAACTATCAATGTCCAGGATTTGATCCATGTTGGCTAGATAGTTTTCTAAAACTAAGAGTAATTTCCTAAACGTGTCTCTCTATCTCAAAGAGAATTTTTCCTTTCCTCCACTCCCCACATCTACTCCAGGAGAGGAAAGATCCACCTTCCATGCAGTTAATTCCTTAGTCACCAAAGTAGAATGTTTTTAGCTAGTATACCATTTTGCTACACACCAACAATCATGTGAATATGCTGTCTGAGTTACTGAGGTATTTTCCAGTTTAACCACTTTTGCATGTGTGCCCTGACTCAAACCCTGAACTGGTTTGTGGAAGGTTTTGAAGGAGTTGTGACTGTTAGAAGTTCTACAAGAGAACAACTCCACACTGGTCATATGTCTTGTTGCTCTTTGAGTTTCACAACAAGGAACAAAAGTGATATGGCCCTAATGGAAAAATAAACAGAAGACTCTTCTTTTAATTTATTTAACAAACAGAAGAAAAAAACATGTGACACAGTGGCACGGAAAGGTTTGTAGCACAATTCTATTTTATTTTTCTGACAGCAGCATTTTCAGTTACTGTTTTTTCACAACTGGAAGTTCATTTGGTAGAATTCAGATCTTTCAGTCTTGGCATGGGATAATACAGGTCTGAATAGAACCACAAAATAGTTTGCCCCCTTTTATGTTCATGTAAATAACACTGATGTTTCTGAGAGCCCATAACACTTACACTGCCATGAATGCCCCAGACAGAAAAGATAGGAGGCACAATGGAAACTCCTGATAAAATTATGAACAGATTAGGAAAGTGATAACAAAGCATGAAGGGAATAATCCCGGTGGGTAGGAACAAAGTCCTATCAGGTAGTACAGCCCACAGAGGAGTTAACTATTGCAGTGGGCACAAGTAGTCTTCAAATCATTAGGGGCCTCCTCTCCAGTGCCCAGCTCTGAATTAACCCAGTGGATAACAGAATTACATGGAGCAGAACCTGAGAAAAAAAAAAAAAAAACACATCTGAGACATAGAAGTTATAGATCCCATCAGGAGGAAAGAAAGAAAAAAGAAGCCTGATGGCACTGAACTAGGAACAAGGGACTTCCCTTGTAAAACAGTAGAGGTTGGATCTTTCCAGCACTGGTGAATCATAAACTTGTAGCAAATACAGAAAAAGGCTGAGACAATCTCCACCACCTTCAAGGTAGTATGTACAAAAAATAAGTTACTGTGTAGCCTGAGATGCTGTCTTCTGGTGTGGAAAAAGAATACAGAATAGCATCAAAAACATCTGGTTTTGGCAAGAGAAAGAATGTTACAAAAGAAAAGGGTGTTTGTATCACCCTATAACCTCAACTTAAAAAAAAAATTAAAAAATTAAACTAATACTTTAGCGAACATCAACTGTTTTTATATTGGGACTTCCAGAGCTGAATGAAATTTCTACATATTTAGTGATCTTCAAAGAATTTCTCTGAGAAAACTGGAAAATTTTCTCAGTTTTCCAGTCTCTTGAACCCATTTCAACATTTAACATTTAGGAAAAGAAACAGAGAACAATGGACAATTGCTCACGTGCATAAGACTGGGACAAAGGAGATGTGAGTTTGACTTCAGAATATTCCTTTGGTTTATCTGTAGTTTAGGCACTGAGATGCAAACTCTTCTCATCTATATAAGGACTGCAGCAACTCTAGACATGGTGGAGGGGAAAAACTACTGTCAAAACTAGTTTGGACCTTGAAGGAAGAGGAATACAGGTCAGAGCCTGCCACATAATTCTTAGAAGAATTCCCAAATTTTCTCTCCCATTTCTTTACACTTAGACTACTATAGGCATTTATAAAGGACCTAAAGATTTCTTTCCTTTGTCCTCCATGCTGAAAAGACTGCACTAGAATATTGTGGCAAGCTGTGATTCAAGGGATTCAGAAAAAGTGACTGGGAAAGCAGAAAACTTCAGAAAAACTCTGGATAAGAGCAAAAGCTGAACTTCCCAATCCAGGTAAACAGCAATGACACAACCTTAGGGCTGAGGACAGATACCAGTATCAATACAGGCTGGGGGATGAACAGACTGAGAGCAGCCCCACAGAGAAGGACTTGTGGGTGCTGGTGGATGAGAGACTGGACATGACACAGCAAAGTGCACTTACTGGTTGGATGGGGCTCTGAGCAACTCTCTCTAGTGCAAGGTGTTCCAGCCTATGGCAGGGGGTTTGGAGCTAGATAATCTTTAAGGTTGCTTCCAACCCAAGCCATTCTACGATTCTATGCTTCTATGACATTATGTCAGTTCCAGACACATCTCATCTCCCCTCCAGTGCACCAGTATGCTCTCCTGCACTTCTGTCTCCAGGGAAAAAGGTACTGCTTAGTACCCTTGATCACACTAAATAGTGTGGACTACTGGATTTTAACTGAAGACATGTAGCAATGAGGCTGTGTCCTTTGCTTCACCATCAGTAAAAACTGAAGAGCAACTCTTTAGTAACATTGCCACTGTTTAGCTTAAGTATTTAGATGCATGATCTGCCATGACTTTTGCATGCAGATACAAAGTTCCTTGGAAGGGTGTACTTTGTATAGGAGAAAGCACAAGTGGTCTTATGTTGCAAGATTGTGCACCTTAGACTGTTAGCCCTTTTGGACCAAGTCCATTGTTTGTTTTATATATGCATTTTGCATGAAACAATAGATTCCTACTGTCTATGGTAGCTGCTAAGTAATAGTGGCAGAAATTCAATCAAATCATATGAATGGATACAGTCTTCACACAATGGCCATGGTTTCCTTAACTACCTAAAAACAACACTTCATAACACAGAGCAATACTTGGAATCATACTTCTTTTAATAAAAATTAACATAGTATAATAATTAGCCTAGCATAGGAACTTGATGATGTTTCTGATAGATTCATTCTTGAGGACTCGCTATATAGATTTAGTGCTTTTCCCCATTTAATTTTGTTTATACTTGCAGAGCAAAGTTGGAAGAAACCAAAAGGAGACTTACAGAACAAATTTTCCCCTGTCACTAATGTTTCCTCTTGTTCTTTTCCTTGTCCTGCTTGTGTAAGGCCAGTGCTCCAATTCACTCGGCACTTGACGAGTCTTCTGAGTAGGAGACAAACTTTGCTGTTCACATCAGCCATCAGCTTATTGATTTTTCCTCTATTTCCATGGAGTTTTCTATATTCGGTCACTGTGCTGCAGAAAACCGGACCTTGGCTCTTTCCCTAGCCACACTGGACACATATTTGCTGACATGTCGTTTCAATTAGACTACTCAAGAGCTGCACAGAAACAGGAAACCACTCGCAACCTCAAACCAATCCAGACACCGGAAACCAGGGGTAGACAGCAGTGAGCTGCAGCTTCATTAACAACAGTCAGAGCAGCAAAAAGCAGTCCTTGCAGAAGTACAACAGACCTTGTGTTGAGATGTGCTGTTCTGAAAGGCATTTGTCAAACCAGTGACATTAAAAGGCCTTCCCACTTCGCTGTCTCAGACCGATTTCAACTCACACGGGTAGCACTAACTGTGCTAAGGGTTCATCTTCACTGAAGTCACACACAGTAACAAGTTTATTGCAATGAAAAGACATGCAAACCTCCTCAGGTCCTTTTGACACTGTAGCCAGGCCGTTAATGAGCTCAGTGAGGAAGAAACATATTCAGCCACTGAGAAATACGTGGCTGTGGCTAGGCAGCTGTCTAGTAAACTAGAGCATCTTGTACCTAAGTTAGCTTAAAAGTAGCAAAACTGATACATTATGCTGTCTTCTGGTGTGCAGATATACTCTGAGAGATGAATAGAAGTACTCGGAAGGAAATCTCTGTTATTCTCACATAATCACCTCTACTGGATTCTTCAATCCAGAAACTAAATTTGGCAAGCAACATATGAAGTCCTCTGTTTTTCAAAATAGCCAACTTTCAACCTAAGAAATCACCTCCCTGAAAATTTTGCCAAAAATCACTGGACTGATAATTCTTTGCTGAAACTGTTTATAGGGAATATTTGTATATATATATATGTGTGTGTGTGTTTATATATACATGTATATATAAATATATAAATTTTAAGTAGTGTTTCTGGTGGACTGTAGTTCTGGCAAGACTGTGTTGCAACCTAAAAAGAACAGATGTCAGTGATGATACAAGTAGCAGAGCATGGGAGGCAAGTTTTTAAGCACTGCTTAAGAAAAGCAAAAGCTGTGTAATGGGAGTAATGTCATCATTAGCAACACCCTTCCACTTGACAGTCTGCGCACCCACTGCAAACTAGTATGATCCATCAAGACATCAGGAGTGGCACAGCACAGCTAGCTCCTTCTCTGTCTTTGGACTGTGGAAGTCTGGTCCTTGATTGTCTTTCTAGCTATGCTGCTTGGAAAGATAAAAATCAGCTATTCTGTTGCTCACAAACATCCAGTTTAACAACATACACTTTTTTAACTCCTAAAGTAAAGAATGCTGTTCTTTGCTTGCTGATAGGTACTCTTTAATATGTAATTTTTAATTTGATTAATATATTTTAAAATATATGTATAATAATGTATATTATAACTTAATATAATGCAGCCCTGACACTCAAGACAGAGGAGGGTAGAGAAATATCCTCTTCACTTACAGCCATCAGTTCTGTGATACAGCCTATGCAAGGCACCCCAAAAGGCACACACAACTCCCAGAAGTCTTCGCCATTCTGCAACAAAGATTACTCTGTCATTAGCAGCTATGGGGAGCTTTAGCTGCACAGTGGGACCTGGATCCAGGCCTAATTCCACAGTTTGGATCAAAATCCAACAGGTATTAGAGATGAGAGGCCATTCACAAGGACCACATTTTTTTCTGAGATATGTAGTCAGACTGGCATCTAGTGGGATTTAGCAATGTGCCTAGGAGCCTAACTGGATTTCTGAAACCCCCCTTTAGCACTGATCAACAGTTTTTGGTGGATAAAAACTTCCAGGCTGGCACGTGGTTTTGATTTGTAGTCAATCTTCTGCTAGCAGAGCAATTCAAAGCTAAAGTTTCAGTTCTTGTTTCTCTCTCTACTTGTTTTTCTATTTGGGAAAAAAAAAAAAGGCTGTTTTGCTCTTGGACAGAGTTAGGAGTGGCAGCTGAATGTGGTAAACAGAAGACAAATGCATCAGCTAACAGAGGTGGTTTTTTTTAGAAACTTCAAGTATCACTTGAGAGAAGATTTGGCACAACATGTTTTTATACAAGTACCACGTGCTGGATAGTTTGGTGTGATTATGTTCTCAGAAGACACAGAGAGTGACAATATATACTTTAGTTCTCATTTCTCTGGGAAAATAGCCCCCCAGATGACATGACAGCACTGATGTTGTTGATCATCTGACATCCAAATGGTAATTTACAGAGACTTTTATTGAGCTGACCTGTGTCACAGAATGACATTAAAGCCTATTGGTTATCACTGTTTCAATGAAGAGACTTAGTCTGACACGTGCGTGTCAGGTTTATTGAGTTTAGGTAAAAATATTGAGTATTTTGTTGGGGTTTCCTCTTCACATGCAAATCAGACAGGAAATAAAATGTATAATACTAACTAGAAACATAGCTAGAAAACAACACAAATGTTTGGTGCATATACAGAGAGCATCCATTTGTAGATTATATATTTCTTCTAAGCTCTTTATTCAATTAAACATCCTTTAATTGCCAAGAGGCAATGTTCGTAAGATTTGTTATGTTGAGAAATAAAAGCAGTTAAATAATTTTCTTTTCATATTATTTTTATTCATAACATTTTAAGTTGGTTTTGATTAGGAAAAAGTTTTTTTCTCCGGCATTTTTTTAAAGGATCAGTTTGTGTTTGCATCTCTTGATGTGGGATGTTATATTAAATTATTCATTTTAACAGAATGGAAATTAATTATTGTGTATGAAATCCCAAACACATATGGTCACAGTGCTGGTTAGATCTCCCTCCTGCTATGCTTTAGAGATTCAGATTTGGAGGTAGCATGTTATTTTCCATGCCAAGACCACCTATGGTTTTCAAGATATAAGTATCTGAAAATTAGCATTTTCACACTGAGCACTTGTTCCAGCTTTAGTATACATTGATGACTACCATCTTGTAACTACACGTACTAGAAAGGATGTTAGCAATCTATAAATGTAATTTAAGTTCTTCTGAAATTCATTGACTGACTGCATTTTCTACATCTACCTTTAGCACTATGTAACATCAATCTCTTCTTTTGAAATCCCTCAGAATGTCTCTTGACTGATAGCAGTGATTGGCATTAATTAATTTCAAGGGTCAGTTGTGAATGATTGGTTTGTCATGGTCGAGGACTGAATTATATACGATCAGGAGAGCGTGCTGAAATGGTCAATCATTCAGTGAAAATCAAAGAACATAAGTTCAGATGGAAAAGAATTCATAGCTCTGCTTATGAATGCAGCCAAGCCACTTTACATCTGAAATTAAGGGGTTTTGGTCATGAATCTACTCTTAAGGAAATAGCCCAATTTCTAACTATGTTTTTTGCTATAAAAGGTGTAAAGAAAATGCTCTATTTCTTTCTGCAAATCTCAAGGAAATTCCTACTGAAAAGATTCAGAAAAAATCTGTTATTTATTATCCATTCATAAAACAAAATCATATTAATTCCTAATATTATATAAAAAGCTTCTCCTTTTTAACAGTTCATTAATGCATCTACATTATATGCTATCAAAAATGTAAGAGAAAGATTCCAGAAGGAGCCACAAAAATGATCACTGTTGTATTGGGGGGGGGGGGGGGTTATGCTTGCCATTACATAGACTCAACTTTGCATTCTGTTTTGTTTTCCCTGCAGTGTGTAACTAAAAGGAAAGTGAAAAGAAACTAATACTATTAGATCACAGATTATGCTTGAGGGGAAAATACCTTTTTCCAAAAAAATGAGTCACTCATGATTTTTTGTTAACTTACATGTTGATAAAGGTTAATCTTGACAGTATTCTAATCAAACATATCAATGAATAATCATTACATGTAGCTTTTATAATAGTATAGTAAGTATCTAAACTCAAGTCAGTACCTAGGGAACGTAAGGAGTAGCCATATTGAGGAATATCTTTGTAGACAAGTGCTTAGAAACCTACTGGATATTGATGGTAAAAACAGTAATTCAGTTTACTCATCCTAACATCTGAATCGGTGGTGGTGCAGATGAACAAATGTGCAACAACAATAGAAATATTTTTTAAAAAATATATTTATATTTTTAATTTCATGTATCTTACAAGTTTTCAAGACAGAAGGTCACAGGATTCAGGGCTCAGTCTTGCTTTTACAGATTCAAGGAACATTTTCCAGTGGCAGAAAGGGCTGCAGCTCCAGGAACTGCTGGATTCAAAATTCAAGATTCAAGAGATTCAAGAGAATTCCAGGATCTAAATCTCACTAATCCTTATTTAAATGGGCTTCATGTGTTTGTTTAATTCTAGGCTTATAATTGCTGAGAACACTCTGAATATGTGGTCTAAATGCAATCTCAGGGCTAACTGCATTAGAAAAACACAAAATAAATAGTTTTCTAGTATGTCTTGTTGACTATAAGACAGTCCTACTAGTTGGGATATTTTGAGGATAGTAATATCACCATTAACTTGTGACAGAAATAAGAATAGTCCAGTGAAGTGCAAAATTTCATGTCATTTCACTCTCGAGAAGCCATAAGAATGGGGCCTATGACAATGAGTGGCACATCAGTGTTCTTGAGAATGTCACAGTACACGTATCTAGCATTGTTTGTAATAAAAAATTTGATAAATGCCAGCTCTTTCCATCTGCTTCTCAAATCTAAACAGATCCAGTTCCTTAAAGATGTTGAGCCAAAAGTGGACCTTCTGTATTCGTAAACTAAACTGGATATTAATGAATTTCATTTTACTGTTACAGTTGTAAATTTTATCCTTTTTAGTTCTAAAAACAGAGGGACCACTGCCATCATCCCAGTGTCGTAATACAGGCGCATTTTATAACACAGGTACATGGTTTTCATTAGCAACAAAGCTGGTAGTGGGTGTTATTTATTAATCAAGTAGCACCTAAAGTTCCAGCCATGTTAAATTCTCAAACAGACTAGGATCTGTACAAATATAGTACTTCCAATCTGTGTATGAAAACCATGCCATCAATAATCCCACACATTTATAATATTCACTAAATATCAAACTTTTGTTAAAGAATCAGAGATGGACAGCAAAGCTAATAATTATGAAATGAAGAGAGAATCAGGACTGCAAATAATCAGGGCCATCAGTGGTAAACCAAATGAAGAAAAGGTAAAATAACTAAGAGTGTTTTGTACACAGTAAAGTTGATAGCAAAACCACTCTTCCTTTCAAAAAAAGTTAGGATATCATTCATATCAGGCAATTTTCTTTCTGATGCCTCTTATATACATTCCAAAATATTTAAAACTTTCAGTGAGGTCAATATGTGGTCTAACAAAAGCAATCCAATATCATTTAAAATATATAGAAATGCTTCCACTTCATTCAGTGGGGCTCTGAAAGCAAGGAAGAGTTGAATAAAACATAGGAATGTTAAAAGCTAGGTTTGCTAAAAAGTTAAGGGTTAACTACTCAGCAAGTTTGCAGATGTCATGAAGCTGGGTGGTGTAGTTGACGCAGCAGAAGGACAGGACAAAATTTGATAAGTGAGCCCACAAGATCCTTTTGAAGTCCAGCAAGTCCAAACACAAAGTCCAGCACCTGAGTTGTGGCAATTCCATATATGAATACAGACTGGGAGAAGAAGTCATTGACAGCAGCCTGGCAGTGAAGGACCTGGGGATTCTCATGGATAAAAAGCTGAACACGACCAAGCAACATATGCCTGTGGCCCATAAGGCCAAATGTATCCTGGACTGGATCAAAAGAGACATGACCAGCAGGACAAGGGAGGTGATTCTGCTCCTCTCTTCTGTACTCATGAGACCCCACCTGGAGTGCTGCATCCAGCTCTGGGGTCCTCAACACAAGAATGACATCAACATGTTAGAGCTGGTCCAGAGGAAAGCAATAAAGATGATTAGAGGGATGGAGCACCTCTCCCATGAAGACAGGCTGAGAGACCTGGGGTTGTTCAGCATGGAGAAGGCTTTGGGCAGACTTCATTTTGGCCTTCTAGTACCTTAAGGAGGTTTACAAAAAGAAGGGAGAGAGACTTTTTAAACAGCACTTATTGACAGGACAAGGGGCAATAGTTTTAAACTGAAAGAGGACAAGTTTAGACTAGATATTAGGAAAAAATTGTTTACTCAGAAAGTGATGAAGCACTGGAATAGGTTACCCAGAGGAGTTGTGGATGACCCACCCTTGCAAGTGTTCAAGGTCAGGTGGGATGGTGGCCTGAGCAACCTGATCTACTGAATGGCACTGCTGCCCATGGCAGGGGTTTTGGAACCAGGTGGTCTTTAAGGTCCCTTTCAACCCAAACTGTTCCATTATTTTATGATTTTACTAAGCAGCATGAGAAATCATGGTGATGGACACATTAAAAACACCTGAGAGAAGCAGAGAGAGAGAAATAGGCTGGTAGATAAGTAACAAGGTTACATGGCATCAGTCCATAGGTGATGTGTTTTGGGTGACAGCTGGTGCCTGTAAGCATGCAGTATATTGTACGGCTTTTTTTTTTTTTTTTTTTTTTTTCAGAAAAGTTGGTGTATTTCCAAACATTGGTAGAAAGCAGAAACACACAGAGTGGGTCAACCTCCCACAGTTCACATCTGATCCATTGAGAGTAGGATTAAATGTGATTGCCATAAATACTCAACTTGTCTATTACCATGTAAACTGATGGCAAAATGTATAAACAACAGTAGCTGTGTGTCAGTCATTTAATCAGGTATTGCATCTTTACGAATTTAGTATATACACAAGGACAGAAGTTTAACAAGGAGAGTACAATCTCTGTTAGGGTAGGTGTATCTCTGTTCTTTACTCAAGAGAAAATAACCCAGCTTTGGGGATTCACAATACTAGTGAAGCAGTTTAATAAAACAGCAAGCTCTGCAGGAAGAATGATCAGGCATTAGGTAGTGATCAAACTAATGATCAGGCAATGCAGGTAAGTGGAGAACTATCAGTATATAGCTGACACGAGAGTTGCAAAGAGCTTACCCATCCACTTTCACCTTATTTATTTTAAAAAGTCTAACAGAGACAGTGCAGACCAGTGCTACCATATCAGCAAACTTAGGGGGTGACAGCCCATGTCGAAAAGTGAAATAACCTACAATTTGCTCTGTTAGTATTTTGTCAGCCAAATAGAGAGCAGAGTGTGCAGAGAGTTTCTAATTCCAATACCAGCAGGTTATGGCTAGCAATCAGGCAGGAAAAGAAGAGGGTTAAGAGTCTACCTGCACTTACCCAGACAGCTACACTTCCAGGACAGGGGGGTATGAGCTAGCAACAGAAGTTATTTGCCTTTTTTCCTTCACTGTATTTTTACAGTGATTGTGATGTCTTGAAGAGGCCGTATATTATTAAGTTCACTAAAATAAGGATTTCTCCTCACATATAATGTACTCGAACCCTTAATACAGTTTTACTATGCTTTTTAAATGATTACTGCATCTCTCTTCCTGTGTGCTGTGCATCAAGAATATTTTTTAAATCGAGACTGACTGACTGACTCATTTTGTGATTAGGAGATTTTAAAAAGTTGTGCAGGAGGATGCTGTTATTTTAAAACTTTCAACCATATTATAAATTTAAAATAAGAAATTATCTCTTGCAAATCTTAAAGGGGAACCATATCTTTTTTACATTCTAGAAATTATGCAAAATATTGACAAGGGTATTCAGTGCATATATTAAGAGATACCAACAATAACTAAGCTGCATGGCTACATCCTCCATACTTACAATGCCAATATGACTCAGGAAAGGTTTCATGATTAAAGTCCATCAGTGCTATTGGTGGGATTCAACACAGTCATTGGGATGTTAAACTGTGTTGGATTTGCTTGTTGAAAGTTGGTGGTCACAATGGAAATAGATAAAAATCTCTAGTTATTGAACCAATAATGTATCACAGTTTAGCTATGCTAGTTCTCTTCCATCTCAAAAACACCAACATTTTAAAGTTCTGTAAGGATCCAGAAAATTTAAAAAGCAAAGATATTAATAGATCATTTTAAGCCTTTAATGTGAATGAGGGTACATCTTGGACACAGGTCATAAAACTGGCTCAAGACTGACAACAATGCATAATGACTGTGCAAAGGAATCCCCATTATCAACCTAATAGTCAGGAAAAGATAGATTAGGATGGCACAATGTTCACATGTGGCCCCTTGGGGATCATTTCTTAAATGAATTCTTAACATGAAATGCTCTAAAAAGATGATTTGTTGAGACTTGAGGACAATTTCTTTCCCAGATATTTCAATGGTTTTAGCATGGCTGATGACATATTTCCTCCTTAGGTTGTGTGCCCAGAAAAGAATACAGGAATACGTTAAATGGTATAAAAGCACAGTTAAACAAACTGAGCTACACTATACTCATCAGGATTCATATTCTGCAGAGCAAAAATACACATTGCTTTAAGGGTCTGAGAGACACAAGGAAAAGTTCTGAATATAGGTTTCCTCCACTAGGTCCACTGAACTTAAAAGAATCAAAGTCAGAAAATTCATCTGTGGCCTCATGGCTGTAGCAAGTCTTCATTAATCCCAATGGTTGTCATTAATCATGTGAAAATTCTTGATGCATTTTGTTCCATTTAAAACTTGAAGGTTTTATATGGAGAATGGATAACATAGGCACTATGGATGAGGATCAGCCTATGATGTTAAGTTACAGACTCCAATGGATAAAATTGTCTATGTATTTAATAAAAGAAATCTTCCTGTCCATTCTGTGGTGGTATCTGCCCAAAGAGCACCAAAAGACAGCCCACCATATTTAATTCTCCGAGGGCTTTTCATGAAAAGATAAAGAAAATATAAGGACATCAACTTTGTACCACCTTTTATGAAGCAGCATGGTGTAGCAGGAGTACAAATTGCTTCCCACATATTCATGTGGATTAATAAAGAGAAAAAAAAAATTATTAAAAAGTTGGTTTATATTCATTCCATTGTGAAAATGCTAACAGTTACCTGGCCCACAGTTGGCACACAGAATTAAAATATTTAGCAGATATCAGGCTTATTCAATCTTGCTGCTTATTTACCTCCTAATAACAACTTTGAGTCTACCAAATAGTTTTACGCTCTGAGTTTGAGCCTTCAGTGATTAATTTCTTCCTATTCTGACATACTTGCTTCATCCCAGTTCTGTTTAGAAGTTCCAAAATTGATTAGATTTCATAAGTACTTTTGAAAATCATCACTTGAACAGTGGCAGAAGACCATTTCAACTCTCCATGGAAAAAATTCCTCCTCTAGTTCGCAACTAGTTATTATACATCATTCTCCTCTGGTCATGTAACAGGTCAAAAAAGATTAGTAGTGAACCAAAGAAGTGATGAAGAGCTTATGATATCTGAAGATATGGCTGCAGAAGGTATCATAGGAGGCCCAAAAGGAATGTGAAGCTTTTGCAGTGGGTAAAGCAGATGACACAATATATATATTCATAAGAAACCAGAATGCTAAGAGTGGTCCTTTATGTACCTACATAAGGATGTGGAGAGATCTCCAAAACTTCTTTTTCCATGCATACAATAACATGAAACACGTATGGCTTGTCACTTGCCTGAACTGGGATGCATTTTGCAGGGGGCCAGAATTTGGTGTGGTGTATATGATGCTAAGAGTCAAAGTCAGCTAATGTCAGTGGGGCCCCATCTGCTGCCTTCAGCAAACTTTGGATCAGGCTTATTGCATACTGATAAAGTAGAAGGGGGCCTTGAATTCTCATTCTGATTTATGCTGAGTAATTGAATACAAATATAAAGACAATATAAATAACTTCAGAAAGGTCACTTAGCTAGTCAGGCTAGGAAATAAATTTAGAAGTCTTAGGTAAATGCTTAGACTACCAGAGAAAACACTTTTTCAGACAACTGTTTTATCATTATAGGAGGTTTTTTTAAGAATTATAGGCATCATTCAAAGTCTACATTTTTTGCATTCCTAATGTAGTAAACAATCAATAGGACTTTTCATTTCTTTTCTTATGGCCCCTTCCTTCTATTGATCCCAGCTCAAAGTTCCCACTTCAGTGAAGTCTCACATATATAAGAACAGATAGACTCAGCCTTAATGACTTTCTGTATCAGCTTCACCTATGATATATGCAAGATTATATATAGATCTGGAAATAGTATCTGGCAGCCCTGTGCTGCTGCACAAGAGTGGATGGAGACAACACTCAGCTTACCAGTGTGACCCACTAAATACCCTAAATACCCAATAATATGCAAAACCATCTGTTAAGTAGTCCAAGGAATGGGGTGCCAATGTCTAGATATCATTGACAGAGGAAAGAAAAACGAATATAAGCAAATGCATGTTTCCTTTCTAGTTTGACTCAGCTTTTTGTCACAAGTTTTTCTCCAAGCTGGAGAATCCACTGAGTTCATACTTGCATATCTCTGAAGATGACCTGTTTCCCAGCTGTTACACCCAAATCCTACATATCTTCCAAGAATAATGAAGTCAATTTTGTGTTTCCTGGGATGAAACAAGCTTTGGGGAAAAACATTCCCAGGGTCCTGAATGGTTTAGATAAACCACAGGTTGTATGAAAAGACACTCAAAGGCAGGAATATCTGTACTTGCACTGGGGCCATCACATTAGATGACATCAAACCTCTCCTCCAGATATGTTAAGGACTAGAGCCAGCTGGAAGATAACAGCTTAGGATCCTGCTGAGGTAACTAAGCTTACAGAAGAATTTGTATTGAGATTGCAGAGTAACTAGTCTAAGTACTGATTGGGTCACATATATTGATGATACACCATGAAGAAGTAGAAATAATTGCTCCCTTTTTTCTCTTTGTAATGAGCTTTTTTTATATATATCGTTCCTGCTTTGTTAGAGCAATACTAAAAGTTTAATTCCATAACTCTAACTCACACAAGCAGACCTTTTGCAAGCAGAAGCATCCCATGAATTTGGTGAAATTCATGCTGCTATATAATGGGATTTTAAAAAAGGGTCCCATGAGGAAGTAATGAGGTGGAAGTTGGTCTAGTGCCTCTGAAGGAAAGCTTTTGTACCTTTTGCCTTGAAAACCATACACGAAATCAAGATATGATTACTTGGCACCCACAGCAGCATTGCAGTTTTGAAGTTCTGCATCATAACGCCTTCTCTATTTTATACACAATAGAATAAAATCATTATGCCTTGATCCTTCTGTAGAGGGGACAATCACCATTTTCTATAATAAAAATGCAACCAAAATCTTCTGCTCTGCTGTTTGGGGCCTTAATGCAGCATAGCTGGGACAGGGAACTTCAGGAACACTTCAGAGTGTACATTTCAGTAAAACTCTCCTACTTCTGTAATTGAGGGGTCCTCATTTTCTCCTGATAGATGTGCAGACATGCTTCACTAACAATTATTGAGGGTCACAGGCAAACAATTTCTTCACCTACTGTACATAATAATTGTCATGAGAAATTATCTGCACAGCCTTCTAAGCTTCCATTTGCAAACAATGATCTATATGATAATAATATCTCTATAGCTTATAGTGCATACACATTAGCCCGGTGTATACACAGCACGACTTTCCAATAGAAGTCCACATTGATCATCAAAAGTTTATTCCATACTTCATAGCTGGGAATAAAATGCCTGGCATGTTTTTGTCAACAAAATACTCATTTTCAGTGCCTCTGGCTGCATATTATTCTTGACTAAATGGACATGCTACAAACCTCCTACATTCCAACATATGGCTTTCTTGCATGCTTCAGAAAGAGAAATTAAGCAGCCATAAGCATTAATAGTCTCTATAGTGCTAAATGAAGAAGATTTTGTAGTATTATATCTCATAATATGGTTGCTTCAAGAGACATCTCTTTAAAAACCAGAATATATTTACATTCAAAATTAAGTATTATTTTCTCCCCATTCCTCATAATCCTTTAATATGGCAGACGTGCACCTGATCATGCTGTTTCCCATACAGCAAAGCATGTCTGTGTGCTGCTAAGTGCTTATGCATTTCATGCATACGGTACCTGCTCTGCCAAGTTGCCTCTCTTGATCTATGAATGCTGCAAGAACATTTTAAATGAGATATTTGTCATTAGCAACATTTTCATACATGTATGCTATTCATAGGAGGGGGGAAAAAATCATTTTGCCTTAGATTAAACTCAGTTTTAAATAACAAATGGCATTATTAAACCTGGCCCCCTCCCAAGGCAGAGGCACATGCCTGTGTGCGTTCACATAGGTGCATGCACGCACACACTCAGAGAGCAGAGCAGTGCAGTTTCCTCTGAGTATCATGTGTTCCCTGTAGCCCTTTAATGCTTAAGGCTAAAATGCTAAAATACTGAAAACAGGTGTACCTTGACCCTCTGAAGATCTGATAAGATCTGACTGGATCAAAGGCCAAGGTCACTTGAGTCACGAGATTGGCTGAGTGATATTATTTTTGTCATGGTTCCAAACTGTTGAGAGGTAGGACTCTGATTCTGGCACATGAGAATCAAATGATATGATAGTCTAGTTATTAAATATGACAGATAGAAAAAGCTGTATGTTGCACAGCTACTCTGTGATTAGTAGCCTATATTTTACAATGTCACTGCTCTGAATGCTGTAATACTTCCAAGACTCTTTCAAGAACTAAGGCTTCTGAATTTAAAAAGAAACAATAAAAGAAGATAGAGATGAAATCTGGTAACAGCTCTGTAAGATTTCACAGCTTATTTTTTCCAAACAGAATTCTACTTCAATAATTCAACTGTAAAACTACGTCTCTACTGCCATTTTTTTTCCTTAGGACCATCTTTAAATCTTGTATTTTATTTTATTTTAATCAGATAGATGAATAAACTTCTATGGAACATTACAGGAAATCAAGACAAGAAAGGTTAGCTCTATCTCTTCATTTTCATGTTATGCTTGCAAATAGATGCAGCATTTTAAATCCAGCTCTATTCCCCTACAGGTAACTTATCCCAAGAATTAGGGAGGAAACCCAGCAACAATAAAAATGCCCATCTCATCCATATATCTCAAACACTATCTTTTTCAAGTAATCAAAAGTAGAGTAGTTTGATGTTTAGTACAGCATATCTATAACTTACACAGACTATCAGTTCATTTATCTATAAACTAGATATACTTTTCTCTCTCCCTGATGCTTTGCAAATGTTTTTAAAGGGCTTTGAGATCCACTGATGAAAGATATTTTCGTAGCATGCAGTATCACTGACATGGGCGTCCTAAGTGCCTACTTGTATTTTGAAAATGCAGCCTTTTGTCTTTAGAAGGCGGCCTAAAACCCTAATTAAATCGGAAGATTTTGTGGGCTGAGGGATTGTGCAGTATTAGATAAGTTAGCAACAAACCCATCAAGTAGTCCAGGGGGGGAAAAAATAAAATGCAATCAGGTAATCTTACAATCAGCAGATAAAAACTAAATAGAAACATATTACATAGCCTGTAACTATAATAGGCTAACGCTGCATTATTTCCAAGACATAACTGCTACATACAATCAGGAAGAGAGAGAAGAACCATTAAACACTCAGTGAAAATGGGATAGAAAGGGAGAACTTGGGATTTTCTGTTGTTTCTTCTCAAAGAATGGATGATTGCTGGATATAAATAATAAAAATGATGATATTAAGACATGTCTGAACAGGCAACAGTTGCTACTGTGCTTAAGACCAGAGCTGGAAGGAATGAGCGTTTCTGTTTTGAGTAGAAGTGGGCCCCCAGTCTCTAAGAATGTGTGCATGATGTATAATAGATACCTGTCTGATATAATTAATTATATTTTTCCTAAATTTAACATTGCCTGAAGGGTAAAATCATTTTGCTTGGTGAAATCCCTCATGCCACACAAAGTCTGTGCACAAGTCAGATTTAATTGCTGTGATAAAACCACAAGAAAGACCAGGTTTGCATTAAATCTATAACCACATCTAGCTTTAATCACCTTTGAAATGGTGACCACAAGATAATTAAAGGGAAAGTGTTCTCATTAGTAATTATGCAGGAATATCAAATCTCAGTTTATCTTGAAGTCCAATTTAAAATGGCTTGGCATGGTTTTAATTTTTTTTGCTCTATTTCTGAGGTTATGAATCGCCTAGAATTTCTTCTATAAGGATGGGAAAAAATGTGAGTTTGCCCTGTGCAATTCCACAGTCCATTGTCATGCTTCCTATCCTGTGTCAGTGCTTGTCAGAGTACAAGGTAACAGCAGTGACTTCTCATTGACACCTTTGCCATTTTCTCATTCAGAACAAACTGCAGACTGAAGTTTTTCATTCTCACTAAAGAGAGCATTACTGATGTTGCTGTGAGATGATGTATCTCCTTGCTCCTATCACTAAAACCTCTTCAGTGTAGTTTCTCTGCTCCTGGTAGCAAATTCTTCACGTCTTGCAGATATGCTTCCAGTGAAAAGGGAAGCAGAGTCCCACTTGAATCTGGGCAATAATTTGCTTTAATTTGCATGTGTAAATCAGCCTTGCATCTGAGTTTTTCCAAAGAATATGCAAGCTCACCCCTATTCTCCAGAATCACAGCATAGCGCTGATTCCAGGCTTTGACAAGAGTCACCTGTGTTATGAATTGACCCTAATCAAAGACCAGCACAGAGAGCAAATTCTCCTGCTGCTCACATTGTTTCCTCTGTCTGACCTGTTTAACAAACCTAATAACACACACCACATTCCATTAGGCTTGGCTTTTACTTGACTGTAAAGAAAATGAATTTAGAAGACTATGTTTAAGAACATCAGAGAGCAATAACAGCACAACATGGTATGTGTAGCAGGGTAAACGATTCTTTTACAGAAACTTATTTCCCCCTGCATACTTTCTCTATTTTCCTCCTTCTTTCCTCTTTACACACCTTAGAAAATATGCCAGGAGGGCAGATTCTGGTCTGCTGCCTATGAAATTTCAGACAGCTTGATTTTTGGCTTGGCAAAGTTTGGTAAGGGTAGCTTTCAATATTAGGCTTATAATGAAAGGATTGTTGTAACCTTATCTATGTTATGTGAAGAGATCAACATCACTCAATCATTTTTTAAAAAAAAAAAAAGGGAAAAAAATAAAGCAAGTTTCTTTTCTTTCTTTAAATGTAATTTAGTTTTCCTTTCCCTCAAGTCTCATTGTGGGTTCACTGAGCTATGCTCCCCTTCAGGCAGAAATGGAAACCAGAGGAGTTGCATTCCTTCAGTCCGTTTCTGACAGCAAGTGTGGCTGCATCAAACTTAGCAGCTAAAGCCTTGCCCATTACTCTGTCGTGCAGCTGTGCAGAACTTGGCTGCTTCAGATCACAGTGCTTTTATAAAGACTTTCACAAAGATTTCACTTGGTTTGTTGCTGCTGAATTGCACTTTGAGACAGGCAAACACCACAAAAATAAGGCAAAAAATGTATCAAAATACTCAGTGAAATGCCTTGTGTTTCATCTGGTTCTGTGTTGAAATTGCATGGTGCTATGAAGTTTGCATGATACAGAGGAATAAAAGAATTATTTGAACCTTGGCCCAGGTTTGCTTTAAAATGTTCACAAACCGTAGCAAAACTTTGAACTGATATAAAGTGAGATTCAAGTTTCTAATGAAACCAAGCCATTTTGCATGGATTCAGGTTTCATAAAGCAGGTCTCTTACAGCTGTACTCTCAGAGGAACATATTCCTATCTCAAGATGGGATTTACATACTGTATGTAACTCCCCACATGTCCCGGCAAGATTATTACTTTCTTATATAGCCGTAAATCCTAGAGCTTTATGTTATGTCAAGGGAATGGATAATCCGCTCACTAAGGGCCAAATCCTACCCCTTAAACGGGCATGTCAAGGCCCAAGAGGTAAAAGAAACCCTATTCTTTGAGGGGAAAGATTAGCGAGGCACGCCCTCCACAGCGGCACAGAAGATGCTCAGTTCACACTGGTGTGCCAGGGTCACTACGTGAGGACAAGGTCAGCCCCTATAGCCACACACAGAGCAACATAGCAATAAACTGCCCCACACCAAACAAATCAGGCACAAGTTAGGTCATGTCAGTCAGGTCCTGACACGCATTATTCATTTCCCTAGAAGCATTCCTGCAACCTAAATTCAGAGAATACTGGCCAACTAGTATGAGTAATGTCAAACTATGGAGAGGATAAACAGAAAGCACTAGGTTCTGGACTCAAGTGCTACTCAGGGGGGTGGGGTTTGTGTGTGAAAGCAGAATAAATATTTATAGCTCTGCACTATATTTGATTTTAAGGAAACCAGAGTGGGTTTTTTTCAGAACCTGAGCATTCTTTATTGCAGTTTTCCTAACAGCAACAGAGAGCCTAAAGGATCCAATTCTCTTTATACATACCCAGTTCTCTGTATACATACCACCAGCACTCCCTATTATCTTCCTGTTTCATTTCCATAATTTAGGATCTCTCCTGCCCTGCCCACCCTTGGGCAACCTGAAGTGCACCTATGAGATGGTGTGATGTATTGATACACCAGTAAAAATAGGGACTGCAGAATTTCTCCATTTCCTAAGGAATATCACTTTGAGAAGTGCAATCAGCCAGGAAAAATGCCCTGTTCCAAAGGCCAAGAGCAAACAAGAAATTTCCCTTTTCAGCAGCAGCCAACACATAATGATAGCTGGTATTTACTCTGCCTAAGCACTGCCATAACAGGTAAGCAGGATATCACCTTGCTCACAGCTGATCTCTAACACTGGACCAAGCTCCTTTCCTCTCTCAGTCCCCCTACCAAGCCAGGCCCCTTCCAACACACCCATTTATGTTGTGCAGGAGGGGTGTGTATAGGAAGCAATTAACTCCCCACAGCTGGTCTAATTCCTACAGGATGGAGAGACAACTGTAGTCCCTTTTCTAGCCAGTTTAAGGATTAACCTTTTCTTCCCCAGTGTCTAAAGGGGGTGGGTGCACCCTCACACACACGAGTTAGAGTACAGTTCTGAACATATTTGACAGCTGACTTTTAGCAGCAGTTCCATCTCTGAATGACAAAGGGCTATCTGTCTTTAAACAAAACATTTTATCAGTAACAGATTAAAAAAAAAAGTTCTGTGTTTAAATTCATTATTATAGATCTGCTTCAAGCAAATATAATTATGTCCTGTAGAGATTAACCAAAAACATAGGAAGGAAAGTCCACATTGTATTATTTTCTTTATGCCAGTGATTAATATATAATTGAATGATAATATTGTAAATAATAATAATAATAATAATACATGGCACTTATACAGCACCTGCCAACTGAGGATCTCAGCACTTTTCAAACAGCTACAAAATCTCACACGTGCTACCAACATGGCTTATGATCTTTTCTGCCTAACCTTTCAAATATTTACATGCCATATGAGCGTGTTAAAACCAGGAAATGAGTACGCCTGTGACTTCACAGAATTGGATGTGGTTTTAGGTCTAAATCTGGTACAAATATGTGCCCACCCTAAGTGAATCTGACCCCAGAGTGGCTACAGTTAGGATATTATTGGAGTAAGGTAGAAATGTGTGCATACATGTTTAATTACCATCTGAGTTTTCATTCTTTTAGGGAGTGTCTTGGTTCAAGGAGAAAAAAAAAACTTGGTTCAAGGAAAGCAAAAAAACTTATCATGCTAGAAGTCATCTTTACCTTATGCTGCCTGAGACACACTCAGAAAAAAAAGAGTTTGGCCAGGTTAGACAGAAGATTCATTAATGTGCCCTTGATGCAGTCTCCACCACAGGTGCTCACATAAAGCCCAGCCAGATGTAAAATATAGATCAGAAGTTAAAGTTCCTCCTGCAGGTATGTTGGCAAAGGCACTTGGTGCAGAGCCCCACACATGTACAGCTGATTGGTAATGGTGAGAAGTTGTAGGTGAATGATGAAGCTACATAAAATAAAGATTAACAGATTCAACCCATGTGCTTGGCAGATATATTAAAGTGTGCAGATTGTCATTATGTGCAGTTTGGAAAATTTAACCATAATTCCTGTCCAGGGGAATCAAGAATTAAATGTGTCTGACCTGGTCCCCAGCTTCTCATATGGCCTGAAGAACATGTACTGACTGTAAGGGGATAGTGGTGGTTTATGGCACCAGTTGAGGAACCTGCTCTTTCAGGATCTCTCTGCAGCATGGCTGGTGATCATCTGTGTCACCTCAGTTAGATAAATTCTCTCCACATTTCTGCTCTCTTTCTGGTTCAGGGTAAACTGTCATTATAAAAATCAAGAAGTATTTTTAAGGTGATATTTAGTTCCATTAGGAGGCAGTTTCTAATGATGTAGTGGTCTGTGTGATACAAGAAGACCCACGAATGTGAGCACAATGACTCTCCATTAATCTCTTATTCTTGCCGAAGCAAATATTGCTGATTGGTTATCAGACTAGATGAGGCCTCAGAAAACCACTGCAATTTTAATATATCTTAATTTCAATAATATGATGTACTAGTGAGCACAGTTACTCATTAATTGAAGCTTTTTGGTTTCAAATATATGTGTCTATCTCAATACAAAGTTCTTCCCTTCCCAATACTCTTCTTCCTTATCTTTGTTCTAGAGACATTTAATCTTCACCACACTAAACAATTCCATATAAAGCACCTATTTCTAAAAGTCACCCTACCCAATTTAGGACTAGAAATAAAACCAGGTGAACAGTCACACACAAGGAATAACTTAAAGTAAACAATCATAGTGCTCAAATTGCAGATAATTCATAGGGTACAGTTTGCTCACAAAAATAATTCAGCAGACAATTGCAAATAATGATCTAATTTGGGAAAATCGCAATCAGCTTGTATGCATTACATTTACAGAAGAGCTGAATTTGTTGGATGAAATATTTGTTATGAAGAGTTCAAGCAGTTCCACTATTTACTTCACAGAGCAGCTAAATCCAAAGAGCACACAGTGGAAACCACTGCAGAAGGGAAATATTTACATATTATCTATGTTAGAAGCATGCAATGAAAGTTGGAAAGAATACACAGCTAAAAAGGCATGCTAATCACCCTGGAAATCATAATGCAAAATTAGCATGCAATAGATGTTGAATGGCAAGCAAACAAATGCAGACGTGTGACCAAACCGGGCCAGAAAATTCCAGATCAGTATCGTACATCCTCACTGATGGTAATTATTTCATGTGTAGGGAAATGAAATGATGTTGTCACTAGCGTTGTAGGGCCCAGACCAAAATTTCAAACTCAAACTTGGCTTATGCACACACAAGGTTCCTAATTTCTAACTCATAGAGATTGACTGATGTTACCAGATTCATATTAGAATTAGAAGGAATATGAGGTGTTTGGACATGACTATGCAAAAATCTGTGCATTACCTTAAAATTTTGAACTCAATTTAGCAAAAATGAAATATCATTGCTTTTCACAGTAATTAATTTCATTTTGGTTCTTCCTGAAGACAAGGCAAGAAATGGAGCAGGATAGACAAACACTATTAGGAAGTCAGATTTAACCCTCTGTTTTGGGCTAATCTGACCTTGTTACATTTTGTGATCTTTCTCTGCAGGAGCTTGTCCTGTCTCATGTTAGTTATGGGCTTTCAGAGTACACCTTCCAGAGCAGAGTATTCAGTTGTGATCTACCCTGGGCCGAGTTTCAGACCAGAGAATATTTATTAGGCAACTTCACAGTTCTAAACACATTTACACTGTTTCACTGCTTTAAATATGGAATTTTTCATGAACAATAACATCTCTCAATTTCACAGTCCCTATTATAGACTCTATTTGTAATCCCTTGTGGAAAAATATTGTTAAGGCAACACTGAAGAAATGAGCTTAAAATGAACACATGTTAAAGTTAATAAATTATGGTCTTTCTTGTTCTCTTTTTCCCTCTTTTTTTTTTGTTTCCCTTGTTTTGAGTCAGACCAGGTCCAAATAAAACCGAGTAAAGATTTAGGAGGCAGTTTGGGATCAATCCCTGTTTAGCAGTGCTGTTCTTACCACACCAGTATGCTATGTGGTTTTGTCTTTTTCTCTTTTTTGAATGTTGGCCATCATTTCGGCCTGCCTGCTCTGCTGCACAGAATTCAATATGTGAGATGCGGAAGTGTCCTAGATTTGGCTTTGACCAAAAAAGTGAGTTTTCTAAGCACCCCATATCCACAGCATTTCTAAGCCCTTGTATTTTCTACACCATATGGTACTGGAATACTCAGTGGGAGTTGAGGCAGTAGAAGAATCCTGGGTGAGGCTGCATGAAGCTGCAAACACCATTTGAAAACTGAGTTGTCTCGCCACTCTGACCAGAAAGTCTCCACAAACCACTAATAAATGTACTCCAGACCACAGCTGGGGAAAGGCTGAGATAGACAAATCATTTAATAACCAGAACATGCTCTTCATTCACAGTGCTTTCTTTAAAGGGGAATAAAAATGAGGCACAGTGTCTGACAAAGCATTTCCTTTAGACAATACAATACTTACTTTTAATTTATAATCCAGTTTACTTGGCAAAAATGACTTTTCCTTCTCATTTCACTGCTATGTACTGTCTTTCCTCTACAGGGAGCCAGCTGGTCACCACTTTCTGCCCTAGAGGTAGCTGCTTTTCACTAGTGCTTTATATTGTTGTGAAGTACTTAGGGATTTACAAGATGGAAGACACTATAAATGTGAGAAATTGTAGAGCTTGTTAAAGTTATTACGAAACTTCCACTTTGTATTAGTCAGATCTTTTCGCAGCTACTTTACCACTGAAGTCATCAAAATGTCATGCATCCTTTCAAGTAGGAGAGTGGGCTCACCAGATTCATTTAAATGGCATTATCCATCCCAAAATTCTGTGCAATTTGGATGACTGAGGCCTGAGGCCTGTACACAGTTTATTCCTAGGTTTGCTCACACTCTGCAAATTTCAAACTATGCCGGAATTTGAACTCTTCCTGTAAGCAATGTTGGTTAAACACAGGCAAATGTAACCATCCCATCACCAAAAAAAAAAAAAAAAAAAAAAAAAAAACAACAACCAAACAAGCAAAAAAAAAACCAAAACAAAACAAAACAAACAAACAAACCCCACAAAAAACTCCCAACCTCCTAAAAAACAGGTTGTTCAGAAAAAATCCATATTTAATTATCTTCTACTTCTCTGTAGATCTTGCGTGTGGTAAACCATGAATGAAATATTTGATTTGCAGCTTAGGACATCATAGACAAAAAACAATCATTACAGCATATGCATGTACACAAAATCTTCATCAGCTTGTTAGTCCAAACTGTCCAACAAGGAAACAAAGAATTAACTAATTCATTGTGTGAGCACCCTGCTGGTCATAGGCAGCTCTACAGAAAGAGACGTCAGCTTAACTAAAACACTATTGTTGAAGGAAAAAAAAATAATAACCCAATTCTGACATTCAGTTTTTCTATTAAGTGAAATTAACTATTCTTCTTGTTCTTTGAAAAGAGCAAGATTAAGCACAGGATGCAAATAATTAGGTCAGCAGCAACGAATTCTGAAGAAAAGCTGTCTAGACCTCTATTTTCATTTTCAAATTTGAGTGGTTGTGTTTTTGTGTGTGTGCATTTGCTGCTTTGAATTCTCAGGGTGGTCACATTAATAAGTTTGCCCCAGCAGGCAGAGTGAAGCCTGGATCAAGGTGTGGCATTCTCGCTTTGATGTCGGCTGTCACGCTCAGCTGCCTCTCGATCTCTTTGGCTGCCATCAAGTCTGTTGTTGTGGGAGACCAGGTGAATCAGGGCTGTTCTGCTGTGTGACACAACTCAAAGGAAAGTCAGTTCAGATACACTGTGAGGGGTTATGGTCCTCACCAGCTAAACATACAAGGAGAACTTAACTTGTAACAAACTTTTAAATAAGAAGGTGTTGATTCTCACTGGGCTTATAGCAGAGGCCACAGAATGTTGGTGCAACAGCAGTTACTGAGGTCTGTGTTAAAGGTCCTGCAAACGGAAGCTATACACTGGAATGGAAATGGTGGACCAAGATAAACAGTGAGTTGGCATGTATTTAGAAAATTAGAAGCACAGTTCACAGACAACTTGTTTTCTGGTGTGGAGTTTTAGGGAGTGGAGAGTGGAATAAGCCTTTCTTCAACTGGGAATGTGCTGGACATTCTGGAAACAGAACACTCAATAAGCAGTGTTTTCCCACCTTTTCTGTTCCTACAAACACTAGTAACTAATATCAGCTGTCAGCAAAGCAAATTACAAACCTGAATGGGCAATTTAAATGGAAAAATCCAATACTAGCCTTTCCTTGAGCACAGGCAGGTCTTTTTCAGAGGGGAGCTCAGTAGGTGCAGTCTCTTATTTATCAGTGTGACTAATGCAAGGAACTCCCATAGTTAACACAAGGAAGTTCTTCCCTGCTTATCTCAACATTCTGTAGGATAAAACCTTTCATGCACATTGTACTCAAATGTCAAAAATGTTTTCATTTGAAAAAAAAGGGTAGAAACCAAGTGGACTCATCCCAGAAGCTGAATCATCATACTGTATTTCTAAGATGATGCTGTAACTGCTCTCATCAGCACTGAACACCAAAGATTTAAAAAATTAAACATTTTAACATAAATGAGAAGATCTGTTTATCAAAGACTCTATGTCCTGATTTTATTTTCTAGTCTTCATGCAGGCCGGTAAAGAGGCTCAAACAGAAATTTTGGAGTGACAACTGTATGAATGCAGGACCTCAGAATTTGGTCCATTTCATCTTAAAGAAAGTAACAGCATGAAAATGGAAAATCAGTCAGCAGCCTCAAGCTTCTAAACTAAATATGAGAGCAATGTTTATGCATTTCTTCTATTCCATCAAAGTTGCCATCTTACTACAAACATAGAGCTAGGATCAAAAGCAGCCTTCCAAGGCTGCCTTAAACTGAAGCTAGCACATTAATCCAATGCCAATAACTTCTGAGGATTTGTGGAGTATGAGCTGCCACATACAATCCAAACTGGAAGTCATCTTTCTGCATGGCTTTCTTGACAGCATAATGAACAATACAAGTCATCACAATAAACCCTACAATTTGAAAACAAGTCACAAAACACTGCAAACACCAGTCAGTTTATTAATAACTTCTGAGGCTAAACATGGTAAACCAAGGAACTGGTCTGCTGCCTAACCCCAAAGTCCTGCACATGGAGGCTCTCTCATGTCACAGTTTCTTCACACTCTTTATCATGACATCTATAGTGCTGCATTCTCCTGCTCCGTAGCCCATGCAGCTTGGACTGTCAATTACTCATTTTACATTTAGTAATTTCATTTGTACTTTTCTACAGGCCCAGGTGATTATTTGGGACTGGCGTAGTGGGCAATCACTTGGCATGAGAGGAGCTGTGCCATACAACATGTGGAAGTGCACCATGTGGTGCAGCCTTGCCATGGTGTAGCCATATCTGAGTTTGCAGACCACAGAGAGGTAAAAACCAGGAGATTGTTGATCAGTTTCTCAAGAAAATACAAAGCAGTTATCTGAAGCAAAAAAAGCAGTTTATCACCAGGACAGCCTTAAAACACATTTGCAAAAGAAAATTAACATTTTAAAGGTCTATACAATCCGTATCTAACATTATGGAGGGAAAATAATACACGTCATTGACCTAGGAACTGCCTATCCATCAGCAATGGCTAGTAGGAAATTATCCCAAAATTCAATATGGGATGAGATGTTACAGACCATCATGTATTAGTGCAACACCTGTTTAATAATTTGTTCTTTGATGCATGTTTAACATAAACTGCCGGGAGCTCTTCAGCAAGTTTCTGCCAAAGCAGAGTTATTACTGTGGTCAGTTCAGTTCCTGAAGTCCATGAGTAATCTTATTTTTACTTTTTCTTTTTTTCCCTTGTGGACTGTAAGTGTTCATTATTTTATCAATGTTAACAATGGAATAGATGAGTAAAACTTCCAGAGGCATCTAAATGACTTAAGGACAATAAATCCCATTGGCTTTGGATTCTAAGTCAATTAGATGCATTTGAAAATTTTACCTTTTATCTACATGCTTCATTAGTCAGATTTATTAACCAATCATTTAGGAAGGAAAAGGCCAGAGCAAAAGGATCCCCAAAGTGTAAAATTTACAACACTGCTATCTATCCTCACCAATTGCCTAAGTTTAATTCTCTAATTTAATTCATTAATTAAAGAATATGCTAATTGACTGAAAAACTCAGGCAGAGATTTTTCTCTGAGCTCTTTCCCGTTGAGAAAAATGGATCCCAGTTCCTAAAAAAATACACATATCAAGCATAAGGCTATTGAAATTCTTTTCAAATCTGAGCTCATGTTTAGCACAGGAGTACTTATCCCTATTGAATATACTATTTCACCTGAACTTTCCTAAGAAATGGGATTTTCTTAGTGTGCTTTTGTCATCAGTTCTCCAGCCCACTGCATTCCATTTGCAGCAAATTTATTCCAAATATTCCATCCTGAGTTATTTTCCACTCATTTAATTTCACTTACTTTACTTGATCTCTGTGCCCTAGTGCTACTTAAAATAATTCCTCAACACTTTTGCCAAGACTGAGCCAAATGGACAAAAAGCCTGAAGGACTTAGAAAAGCATGTCTGCAGAGCAGACTGTTTGTGCTTCACTGTAATTCTTCTTTTCCATACTGCTGACATCTCTGCAGGTAGCTTTTTTGCCTCTGGGCAATAGGGCCATAGGTTCATAGTACAGCAAAGAGGGAAGGCTGGAGAACTTCCTTTCCTCTTGGCCCAATACAGCATGTGTGCTACGCACTGTATTTCTATCCACACTGTTCCCATCTGCTACATAAACATTTAATAGCCCATAACTGTGTTGAAAAGCTGATAAATTCTGACACATTGGCCCATTTTTTCACTTAGGACTACAGTATGAAATAGTTTGTGGCCTTCTCAGTGGGAGAACGCATTCACGTCCCATCTCTATTTTTTAATGTTTTTAATATAAAATCATTCAGATTCAGAGGAAAATATCTTAAAGAAACTACTGACCTCACACCCATGATAAAAAAGAAATCAAATCCCCCAAACAGCATTGGGATTATTGGCCTGTGAATATTTCTGTCTATTTGCAGTAGATCAGAATTAGTAAGAGAGATAGAATGGAGGTTTTATATCATCAATTTAACATTAATTACCTAAATCTCTTTGAGGACATGTAACAAAAAGCCCCCGACATTTGTGTCACAAAGATTATTATAACATATTGCCAAGTCATAGCATTGCTGCACTGGTAGATAGAATTCAAATTCAAATCCAGGCTAAAGATGCTACAGCTGTCACCCTTGCCCAGCAAAGCCCTCTTAGGTTCAAAAGTTAGCCGTCCTCCTGCCTGCCTCCACCAAATCGGCTCCTGATCCCTGGAGATTACTAATCCCGACTTCTCTGCACATAGTTGACAGGAAGAATAAAGCTATTGTGCCTTCCTAATAATTCAGGCTAATCACATATTTATAAAAGAAAATTAGGAAGAAGTGATTAACTCCTTCCAGTTCAGCTATTGATAGTATAGATCTTATAAAGAGGCAGTTGGAATAGCTTTAAAATGTGTTTAAATTTTAACACACAGTTATAAAATAATAAATGTTTAAATAACTATGTTTTGGATTAGCCTAGTTGCCCAATATTACACCACTGTCACCAAGGAAACATGGAAAGGCGATTTGACAGAAGCTTTCGTTTTGGATGCACGTATTCAACCTGAAAGTGCAGCTATAATGCATGCCAGGTCCAGTTCAGGTGTCCACCCTTCTGAAGGAAAAGAGTGAAGTAAACACTTGAAACAGAAAATGCACATTTGGAGGATATGACTTGAATCCCTGCAAGTCAGGATTTCCAGCTTTATTTTTTTTGTGTATTTAAATGCTATGAGTTCTAGAGTGATTCTTCACCCAGTGCAACACAAAGCAAAAAGATGGCTACTGCTCTTCAGTGTTTGTAGTCAGTCCCTATCAGTTTGGTATTAAAAGAGTAATGGTAGGCCTAAAAATGACAAATCAGAAAAAGCCTCAAAAAAAAAACAAAATCCAGGTAGTCGTCATGTGTTTAGGCAGGAGCTGTTCCCTCATATCTGTGTTCCTGGTATTTCCTGTGTCTCCCACAGAATTATTGATTCAGTCATGATTTTCTTGAGTTCTTATTTGAGGAGAGACTGAGCAGTGCTCAGTGACATCAGTGTGTAACAAAGTCACAGGCACATAGCACCTTTCAATAAAAAATCAGTATATCAGCAATTGTGGCCCACAGCACATAAGGTCCTCTAGGAAAAGAGCAGGAAATGGCATAATTAAAGAAAGCAATATGCTAGAAGAAAATAAATTGCTAAATCCACACTCATATTGTCCTGTTCCCAATAGCAAGCAGTTTAAAACAGTGTCTTCTCTGCAGTAATACCTTTAAAAGTAAAGTGATATCATATTTTTGTTGGTATTGAAAATCTTTACTTTTATCAGGCAGCAGACACCATGAATACTGCCAAAAATTGTTGGTTCAGGCATGCAGGAAAGAAATTATTAAAAATTTACTAATTCTTTGAATATTAACCCTTAATTTTAGTCAAAAGTAGAATGAAAATACAATATTTATATGGAAATCCAGCACTTTTTCAGGCACTTTCTTTCCTTTGACACAACTCCATCTTTAGTTCAGCTTTAAAAATGTGATTTAGGAGAGGGGGGAAAGCAGGAAAGACAGACAGCCAAAAAGGATGAACAGCAGGATATCCCAGAGCCCAGCTGTATTCAGTATTTCTGCTCGTAACAGGGGAGAGCTGACGCTGTGCATGCATGGGGCCCTATTGGCAAGAATAGAATGCTTGTATGGGATGAAAGGACTGCAGGTTCAAAACGTTACTCTGCTTGACTTTGTCTTTCACAATTTATATTTTAAAAAATCTCAGTTCAAACTGATTCAGAGCAGGAACCTGAAGAAAACATTCCACACCACAACCAAGAAAATTTTTTAAATATCTCCACACTGGATAAGCAGAAATGTGTTGATATCTTTGAAAATGTACTGCAATTCTGGTTTTCTGTCTAATGTCAGAATAAGTTTTGCAGTACTGTATTTCATCATTTTAACACTCTTTTATCACTGGCTAGTTTAACACTTCTCCAGTAGTGTTTAAGAGAGAAACAGCAGGCCCTGAGACTCTCCAGCTGAATCAGGATATGTTTTATCTGGGAAAAGTAGTGTATTCCTAATGAATGCTAAAATCAGTGAAATGAAACAGGTGCAGCTCCAATGCATTTTAGCCAGCAGAAATAAATCTCATTTGTTTATCCTGAGCAGTTAATGGGTTTAAAATGGTTCAGCACTGTGTTTGCTGCTCATTCTTACACACTCTGAAGAATGGATCATTTCTTTCATTTTCTTTTTCAGTCATCTCAGAAGGCTGAATTCATGTGTGAGTGTTTTCTTTCCTGTCTTTCTCTCTTTCCTTCTCTGTCTCCTTTTCATAGAATCATGTAGAATGCTTTGTCATCCATCCATTGAATTGTTTGGTCACAGATATCAATGGCTTTAAACTGAAGGAGAGTAGATTTAGATTAGGTATTAGGAAGAGATTCTTTACTCAGAGGGTGATGAGGCACTGAAACAGGTTAAGGATGAAAAAGGTGAGAGAAGTTGTGGCTGCCCCATCCCTGGAAGTGTTCAAGGACAGGTTGGGCAGGGCTTTGCGCAACCTGATTTAGTAGAAGGTGTCCCTGCCTGTGGCAGAGGCATTGGAAGTAAATGATCTTTAAAGTCTCTTCCAAACCAAGTTCTGTGATTTCCAAAGAAAAACAAAGACATTCCAAAATAAAATACTAAAATTAGAAGCTTACAATGACCTCTTAGTACAAATGAGCAGAAGAAAATTAATGTTGAGGAAATGTTTACAAACATTTATCTTCAATTATTAACTATTTATGGTGGAAAATAGCCGTAGATATGTGATTGGCAAATTGGCTTATGTTTAAATAATGTGTCTAAAGTTTGACTGAGCACGGAAGTTCATCTTTAAATAAACAAATGGTACCATAATGTTATAGTCATGAAATATAAACAAGCTGCAGTCATGGTATCTGCCTGCCATGCTAAAGTTGTGCAGAAGCATCTGAGTTTCCTTAAGCTCTTCCAGTGAACTGTGAAGAGGTTCGTATCGAGGAAAGTCACTGAAGTGTGTTACAGCTTTTCCTTTCATTGCTTCTCAGTAGCCAAGTCTGCTGGTGAACAGAGGTTACTGGGAATGGAAATATGGGAGCATTTCCCAATATTGTCCACAAAACCGGGTAACTGTATCTCTCCAAATACTTCAGCTCTTCAGCACTCACTGTAGAATCACATATAATGTGTTTTAGATGCAATACCCTCTTTGAGGTTAAGGAGACAGCAGCAGAGACTGGCAGGTGAGCAGAGAGTTTGGTTTGGCTGATTTGCTGGGTTTGTCTCTGTTGCTGAGCCCGTTATTACCGTGCAAACTGCTGGCAGCTGCCCATCTGTCTGGTCTTCATCCCTCATGGTAGTGTATTTGCACTGTCAAGCATCTCATCCCTATTTCACTGTTATGAGGACTGATTGTTTATCCTTCTCACAAGAGGATTTTTTATTTGCTTTTTGGGGAAGTCAGGTTAGAAAGGTGGTGTATGCAAATCTGAAATGCGAGAGGGACTTGGTACCACAATGAGAAAAATATTTTAGAAAAATTAATGGATTAATATCTGTTAGCCCGTAACCAAATTTCTCCTGTGACCAAAAATGTCAAAGCTTTCCTGTTAGGAAAAGCTGCAGACATTCTTCAAAGAATAAATATTACTTGCACTCTCAGAAATGAAGGGCTTGGGAAAAAAATTTAGTCTGCTTCTTCACGTGTCCCCTTCCCCCCACCTATTGGTCCTAAATCTTGGTCCTGTAGCAGATAGGTTTACCCTTTCTGAAAGGCACAGCTGTAGCTGGTTGCAGAGAGAGGAGCTGCCTGAGGGCCACTGTAGTCCATGGAGAGCTCACTAGAGTAAGACTATGACCCTGAACCCAGTATTTAAATCAGACAGAAAGCAGAGTCCAGAGTACTTTTGCCAATCTCACTGAAGAGCAGGTATGTGTTCTCAATAGGTTGAATCTCTCCAACCATAATTTTATACATAATTTAAAGAATATATGCAATAAAAAAGTCTTTTCCTTCTCAGTTCTCTTTTATTTTCAATTTATAGTTGTATGAAAAGCATATTTACCACTTTATGAAAATGACATCAAAAATACTTTTGAAAAAGAAAGAGAAATTCTACCAAAGGCAAGGGAAATGAAGAGACATCCTCCACCAGGGAAAAGAAGGTACCACTAGTGAACAGCCTCCATCTCTCCATACTTGGACAGCCTATGTAGGATGTCCAGTTCACACAGTGCGCAACAGGTCTGACTCATCATTCTTTTATACTTTGGAAGTTATTTCCACAGGTATGAACTGGAAATGAATGCTACCAACCCAGCATTTCCTACCTGTTTACCTACATGGTAGTCCATTGCTTTGTTCTGGGCAATAGTTAATAATTTGAAAAGAGTCAAGAACACAAGGAATCAAATGTAAAGCATTTTAAAGACTTGTCAGACCACATTTCAAACAATGGAGTGTGCTATGGAAAGAATTTTTAGCTTGGGGAATGCAGATGAGAAAACATAGAGATCGAGCAATTAAAAGCCTTGATTCTCCCCTCCCACCTCCAGCATATGGCAGGAAATTGGACCAGAATCAAGTGATGTCTCTCCTTGGTGGAGTCTGACTTCTGACCTCTAAGACAATGGAGTCACAAGCTATCCTGAGGCTTGATTGAGAAGCCACTTCAACATTTCCATAAGTCATTCTGCCATTGCAGATCTGTCACAATTTTGTCATAAAGTTTGCAGAATTCTGTTGACATTGTGTCATCTCAATAAATGCAAAGGGAAAAAAAATGAGTCGGGGCAGGTGCGAGCACAGATTTCAAGTCTAATGCGTGGGCTGCTGCATGTCTTCTGACATAATCTAGGCTCTCATACTTGATGTTTTTCTGGAGCCGTGGTGAACTCTTCCATCCTTTAAAGCGATCAACCTCATTTGACTAATTTGAGAAGAAAAAAAAGGAAAGAAAAACACTTCACTTCCCCTCTCAAAGCATCCTCGGCCAACTTGGATCTTTAAAAAAAGTAATGTAACGATTTGAGGCCTGGTTGTCATTTACATGAAGGTCACTTCACACTGATCTGGCTGTGTAAACGGGCCATAAGTTACTACTACACCCACTTGAAAGACCTCTTGTGCTTGCCAGAATGATGTAAAATGGCCTCAGAGTAAGTGAGAATTCAGGCTCTTATTTTTAAAGCACTATCCCTTTATGGCAATGCATCAGTCAAGTACATTATATTCCACTCATTATCCTAATAGAAGCCTTCAGCTTGCAGATGGCAAACAAAATGGCCACTGACAGCATCACAGCAACAACAACTACAATAGGCATGTTCCACTGCAGAAGGGCCCAAAGCTTCCAAAATACCTAAATAACCCACAGACTTTTAACACCTCACTAGTTCTTTTGAGTACTTGCTTGAACACATCATCATACTGGTAATTTAAGGCCTTTTATCATGGAAAGGTGAAAACTACCAAGATGCAAGACATCTGTTGGTACTAAGTGTGGTTAGACCTTTCCACTGCTGCAGCTTTAGTGATTACATTTCTCATGTGCTTGGTCCAGCTGAGGTAGGATGATATTTGTGCAACCAAGCTGACTGGCATGTGAGTTAATGGTTGCACCTACAATTGGATCTACAGCTGAGAGAGTGTTCATGCTCTTCTGTACACCAGCAGCTCAGGGCAGTTTGCACAGAGGGCTTGCCAACTGTGATGGTGGCTTTGAATTATGTTTAATAGGAATCAGCTTGAAATTACTTGTATCGAATGGGCTAATGAACAATCAGCAAAGAGGAAGAACCATCATAAACTTTGGAACTTGTAAGATTTCACACAATATGAATGGGTTTCAGTGTTTTTTACCTTATCCTTCAGTCATCCATCTGGTCGTATTTGAAGAGAGATTTAACATTCTTTGTAGAAGTTGCATTTGTGACCTGGATGCTTTGTGCAAGAAACAGAATGAGGTAATTTAGGAGTGAAATACAAATGGCAAGAACTGGGAAGATAATTTGTTTAGGTAGAGTTTGGTGGTTTTATTGCATTTAAATGCACTCTAAACCCCAAAGAGAGCTTAAAGCGGTTAGAAGCAGAGAGCTCAGACTGAATTGTGTGAAACATAATTTGAGCCCAGTCCAGACTTCAGTTTTGTGGGCCCTGGGAGAGCTAACACATTCAGATCCCCAGGCAGATGCCTCCCAAATCTCCATCGTTAATCCCTTAGAAGCCTTCTGTTATTCTCTCATCTCCATCAGGCTGAAACAAACCTTCTCACCTTTGTGTAGCTCCCAAAGCAGGCAAACCCAAATTGTCTCTTAACTTTTGGAAGGAGATGGCAAAAACAAATTCTACATTAACTAGTTTTAATCAGTTAATTCAATCCCACTTGTACATCATTTAAGTCAATGTGCAGTATTCCGTTTAACACTACTGTACTATAACTTTTAAACTAAAGTTTTCTATAAGAAGGTACAGACAAAAAGGCCATTTGTCCTGACATGCATCTCAACTATTATGCATTTGACCTTTATTCCTTAATAAGAGTTTAAGGTCTCTTATTTATCTCCCTAACCAGTGGGCTTGTATAAATTAGATCCCATTACCTTAGAAGTAATTATCAACTAGAAAGTTTGTAATTTTGATTTGGATCTATTTATGTACAGAATATGAAAAACAAAAGATCTCCATATTATGCACCTCTAAAGTATGAGCTTTAATACCTTAGAATATTCTTAGATATTTGTTTAAGACAAGATGGGGAGCTGTCTGACAACTGAGAATTTTCAAGTGCCAGTTTTGCATCCTGTGGCCCCTTGAGGTTCCAGGTTTCTGCTACATGACCCAGAGCTGAATGGGTCTAGCATGAGCCTGCTGGGCAAATGGAGAATGGAGACATCTCAGGGACTACTAGTGCAGCTTTCCCCGCCCTGTTCCCCAGTTCTGCAGTGGGCTGTATCAACTTCAGCATGTGGGCAACTTCCAACATCTCACATCAGTCCGGGTCTCTGAACCATGTGATACTTACCTCATGGCTCTCAGCTTAGAGTTATTGCTTCTAAAATGCAGGTAGTAGGGTAATAAAGTTTAAGGAGCTGTGTCCTCAGACTACTAGAAAGCCATTTCTTGTGCAATCTTCTTTGTGTAGGTGCAGATTGTCATGTCCAGAAATGACAATCATGAAAGTCCAACAGGCAAACAGAAATATCATGGCATGAATTATTATAAATGACATTACTACAGCACACACTGAACATCCCCTGTCATCAAGGAAACACATTCTTCCAATTCTTTCATAAGCTGAAAGTCCAAAGACAACTCTAAAGCCAAGAGATGTTTTTCTTTAGAAGTGCTTTTATATTTGAACAAAAGCAGTTGTTGGATTAAAACACTATACCTACATTCATAAGAACCATACTGGATTTCTCACCTGGAGTAATATCCAGGCTTTTCATTCAAAGGCCTGAAAGGAGTATGCAGTGATATCACTAAACCCCCAAAAATGAAGCTCTCTAAGGAATGTTACCCTTTTTTTCTCCTTCTCTATGGAATGACTGCAGTTGCAGCACACACTTTCATTCATCAGTGTTTCCCAAATTGGACATGCTTTATTTCAACCTCATCCAGTCACCTTCCTACCTATCATTATACTCTTCTTGCAAGAACAACATGAGTTTTCACTGAAAAAGAATCTAAGATATCCCTGAGGTGAGGAGATACTTTTGTTCTATTAATAGGCATATCTAATGGTTAATGGGTGGCGCAAAGTTACTTTCTATTGCCCAACTCTGACCAGAAGGATAGATACTTCAATTACTTCTCCTCTTTGGTGTCTCCCTGACTTTTCCTGAAATGCTCAAGAAATTCCATGTCCAATAAAAGTGCCAAGTGAGAGGAAAGAAGGCAGGACATAAACAAGGAGAAAGGATGACAGTAATAATACAAGAACTGGAGGCATCTGATAAGTGTCTGGGCAGTAACCTGGGAGAGGTGTAATAAATTGGTCTGACGCTGCTGCACAATGAAGATTTTGTTAGTCTCATGTATCCCATTACAATCAGTTTTTTGCTGTGTCTGGAAAGGGCACTAGAGGCTTCTGTTCTTCTGACTCTCTTTTTTTATTTCCTTTCCACAGATACAAATCAAGAAGGGAACAGAAAATATCAGTGCTGAGAATGCCTATTGTTTATGAAGCAAAGCCAGCACAGACCAAAATTATGAGAAAAACTTCAGAAAACAAGATGGGGTGGGACACACAGAGCTTGTGTTTCAGAATAGCACCAGTCTCACCCTCTCTTTTCTCTTCAGCAGGACCACAAAAAAAGACAACAGCTGGCCCTGGTAAGATGAAGAACTTTTGGAAGCAGGAAGAATCTCTGGACACTTTTTGCCTTTACATATATGAAAACCAAATTAGAGGGTTTTTTTAAAATGTGAAATACAAGTGCAACATCAACTTTGTATCCTCCTGTTGGCTGAGAAGTCCAATGAACAAGCCTCAGTTCCCTTCCGAGACATAGAGAGACAGGATACAAATACAGAGACAGATCTGCTCCTCCAGATTTTTTTCAAATATCCGGAGGATATTTCAGAAACATTATTGTCTTCTCTCACCTTAATTTCCTCACCTCTTTTCCAAATCTGGGACTCCAAATCAGCTTATTTCAAGGAAACAGAGATCTGGTTCTCCTGACAGTTTTCTCTCACTCAATTTACCTGCTGCTCTTATCTCTGTTATTGTATCCGTTGCTGGTTTTCAATCAACCACCCAAAACATCCAGCCTCCAAGAACACACCACTCCAGATTCATTTACCGACATGACTTAATAAGCTCCAGCTCCAAAAGTTGTTTTTCTCATGAGATTTTTTGAACCAAGTAAGTGTCTTCTTTCTTGGTAGTATTGGCGTTATTTGTAGCTTCACTTGTCATAGTTCAGACTAAGGGGGATCTATCTCCCAGGACACAAAGAAACCAAGCACAAAAAATCAGATTCCAGCTCTCTGTCACTCATGCAGCTGCTAGGACCATCCTCCAGCCAGGAAACAGTGACACACTGCACAAAGCAGCATGAAATAAACTTAGTGCTGTTCATAGCGAATTCCAATGCCAACAAAAAATAATGATCAAGGCATACCCCCATCATTTCCTAAGTATGTAGTGCTACCTATCACTAACATCTCACTGCGGGATACTACACCCTATTTTGCCTCTTATTCCATACTTTCTGTCCACTGTTCCTTCATTCCTCCTTTAGGATAGGATAGGATAGGATAGGATAGGATAGGATAGGATAGGATAGGATAGGATAGGATAGGATAGGATAGGATAGGACAGGTCTAGTAGCTGATTAAACCCAGTTATTGATGCCATGATGCTTATGAACTTGGCAATCTCTCTGCTGGTAAATAGACAAGTTGTAAAAGAACTTTTTTCTTTCATGAAGGTGAGGCATAAGTGGACAAAGGTGAGCTAATTCTAATATTGGCAGCTGAGTTACACATGCTATGCACACACACACATGCACAAAAAATCCTCATTATTAAATCACAAAGCAATTAAAAAATTAAAAATTTCATAAGACCCCACATAAAAGAAATACAAGTGTTTAATGATGGATTATAAAGTGAAAGTGAGAAAAAAGTAAAAGCTCAGCTGTCTCAGGGGCTTCCCTTGCAGCCTGTGATACTGATTTCTGTCTTCACCCTCACACAAGCCGCAAGAGCTAATAAATTCCTGGCTCCCCTGCCTGGGAGCCAAGGCCGATTAATATCTGCCTACCTTGTTACCTAATTCATTATGGAATAGCAGTTAATTTGATTTGATATTATTTTAATAAAATTCTGTAATATATTAGATTGTTTCAGGCTATCAAAATAATTTTCCAATTATTACGGTTACTCAAGCAAGTCTTTTTTTCCCTTCATGAGCGGCAGTTGGTCTGACTCAGAATACATTAGCTCCTACAGCTTCATCCTGGCCAGAGGAATACGAAGTATATGCATGATTACACCAGAAATGTTATTGCCAGTAATGTGAGCCTGCAGATCAAGGCACAGAGTCCAGATTGATGTGCAATTACAGGCCCCCATGATGTCATGACATTGTGATTGCTCTTCATCTACAAATGAGTTAATGCATTAATATGAATATACACGGTTACACATACACATATGTGCAAGCATGCATGCATACAAGTATCTGTTATTTTCTGTATCCTGATGCTAGTGTTTGAGTGGCAGCAGTACAGGAAGGCAAAATGGGATAGATGCTGCATCTCACAGGAATTTGTGTTACTTGCTCCTGGCATGGGCAGTGCCAGTCTGGACAGCAGGAGAGGGTGGATGAGTTTTGCAAGCAGTGGGAGTTGCCTTTTTTTGCTGTCATCACTTTCAACCACTTCAACAAATACCAACTTACACCCCTGCTTAGAAGCATCAGGCTGCTCTTTTCTCTTGGTTATAGCAAATGCCTAAGAGACAGAGAAAAGAGAGGACATGGGTGGAACTTGATTGAAATAGGAAAAGGCAGCCTAGACAAAAGAGCAGGTGCAAACACGGCCATTCCATTTGCAGATGCGCTGGATGTCATAACATTTCTGCCTGGGTACGTGAGAGTATCTTCGTCATATGCTTATGGGGTTGAGAGGGTGGTATACCAAACACCTTCATGGCTTGCTCCAGACCCACTGGACTGGGTCATCATCCAAATTAGGGGCAGAACTGGATTTACATTAGTGAATTCATAGAGTGCACACAACAGAAATAGAAATTATTAACAACTATATCTCACCCTTTCTATAATACTTCCTTAAAGGGCTTTTGTTCACATGAACATCTAAAATATCTGTATTGCCATGCTGTGAGCAACAGAGGCTCCTGAATTTTAAACAGTGAAAGATGTTGTTTGGTCCTCAAAAATAAGAACTGATGGAACCAGTTGCCTCTCTCTCAGATCACCATCCCAGTGAATACCCTGACATCTTCCCTGCACTCCTGAAGCAGTCTCTGACCTTGCTGGCGCCCATACCATGGCAAGTTCATGAATAAAGTTCATGAAGGATTGCCATTTTGCTGTTCTTGCCTGACTTGAAAAAAAGAGGTGTAAGCAACTGAGTTTAAGCTGCCGATCATTTTTAAGTGGTTTTCTGCCTGTACATCACAGTTTCTTTTTCATATTCTGCCTCCAAAAGTGGTTATTCCCATTCCATTCAGCTATCTTAGAAGAGTGGTGGCTGACCCATGGGATGTATGTCAAATATGATTTACAGCCTTTTTCATGCTTCAGCAGAACTCAGCAGAAGCATAAATGGATCAGAACACACCGTACATATGTAAGGAAATACATCTTTTTGTTTTAGTATTTGTAAATTGCCTTATTATTTCCATTGTTTAGCTATCATTAAGTGCATGAAATAGTCCTGTTAATCACAGGATGTTGCAACAACACTTATTGTGCAAAGAGTTTATTAGTGTGAGTAAACTACATGGAACCTACTGAGTGAAAGCACTATCATATCAAAGGTAGAGGTTAGTGTAATTTTTCCTTCTGTGCATCAGTGTTTCTTAACTTATGTTCACATTTGGGTGGGTTTAAATTGTTGGAACAAAAATGATAAAAAAGGATATTAGTGAACAATGGGAGGGTGGTGCAGATGCCTAGTATGAGGTTATTTGTAGCTTTAATCCTTGACAGTAAAGATGTTTCTAAGTTTTCCTTTTAAAATCATTACATTTTTCTACAAACTACATTTTTTTCTAACCCTTACAGGATAAAATATAACAAAATGTTTGTCTTGTCACAAAATTCATATACACAAAAGACTTTGGAAGCATTCATGGTTTTAAATACACCCATTTCCAAAAGGAAACTTTCGATACAGCATTTAATGACTAGGAAGCTTGGCTTAAAGTCTGTCTGGGGCCAATTTTTTTTTTTGAACATGCAAGATTTTTCGACTAGTATTTTTTAAAGATGTTTTAAATGTATCTATCACATTTTAAAAACAGGCAAAAGGACTTACAAAGAATCCTGACTTTATCTTTTGAAAAAAAACCCCAATGCCATTAATCATAACTAAAGTTTTTCAGTCTCTTAATATTAGTGATGCTGAAGTGAATTAACTAAAAGGCTTTCATGCTTCTTGATCTTATATCCCATGCCTGAAACCCTCATTCATTCAAATCTTTCCTACCCACGTAAGTTGTCCTATTGAAGTCAATGTATCTCAGCATGTAAGTGAGATTTGAAGAGAGGCCTTTGGTATATAAAAGTGGGAAACAGAGTTGGTTCTCATGATTCTTGCATAGAAACTGGTAGGTTTACATTCTTTTCAACATCTCTAATGCATAATCATCTAAAATGATTTTAGATCCTAGAAATTGCTACAAGATGGTTATAAATTCTTTGTGTGGACAACTTTTCCATTTGGTGGTAAAACTGGAAGGCCTTATCACTCTTTTATAACTTTCTATATAATTTTTATGAAGGCAAACATAAGGCATCAAAGACTGCAGGCTAAAAACTTCTCTATGATCCAAACCAAGTGGCAAAATTAAGTCCTGAAAAAGTTAAGAATCACATCTGGTTTATGGTCTGCTTAGGCAACTTGGCCTGAGAACATAGCACAGGAGTAGATTGATGCAGAATAAGGCTCAAATTTAATAATCAAGCTTGGTTACTGAATACAGCTATAAAGATGGATGAAATGAAAAGTTTGTATTACATGTCTCCACTCATCACATAACAAAAGAACATGAAATAAGGGGACGTTTTGAGACGAAAAGAATAGTCTGTGCTGAAAAGGCATCAGATGTAAACAATATGGCATAAGACTTTATTAAAAACAATAGCCAAGGAAGAATGTGGTGTCCATTGCCTGATAATGGAAGAAGGACCTGAGAACCTTAGGCCCAAGCTGCTGTCACTCTGTACATGTGCTTCTTTTTATGCAAGTGACAGAAGATCACAAAATGCTTTGTTATTTGACTGCCAGTGAAGGATTCTGCCAGCACATTACCATTGTAGAATCTCTGTTCTCTACCCTTCTTCTCCAACCCGCCCCTCTTCCCTCTGGGCACTCATCCTTTTGGCTGGCTGGCAGAGTTGGTTTAGTAACTCTCTAGTCTTCTTATCCTCCTCTGATCAGAAGTCCTGCAATACAGCCCATCTTGGATGACACACAGTAGAAGAGAACATTTAACTGAAAAATTATGAGCTGTGCTATTATGGTAACTATTACTATATACATTTTTTGGCTATTCATCTGCATCTTTTGCAAATCACAGAACTGCTAATCCAAGATGCATCAATACCTCTGAGACCCTGAAAGGTTCTTCCACATATAGCCTTAGTTACAGGAGTTGGGGTATGGGCTTGATAGAAGGGAAAATTCTGGAAGTGATATAACCCTGGGGAAATGTTCTCACAATAACTGATGACAATCCAAACAGAGAAGATTTAATGCACTTTTATTCCATGGTTAGGCTTTCTGAATTGCCCTGTGAAAAACTGTGGCCATTCTGAAGATTTATCTTTCTAGATATCCATCTTAGGTGTGTGCATGACCACCTACCTCAGTGCCTCAGTCTCATGTTTTGACATTCTAACCTGCCAACATCACCTCAGAACTGTCCATCCCAGCTATGAGCTGAGGAGCTGTCACAGCTGGCCAGTCTTGTGCAAGGTCTGTAGGCATCCTGACCTTTCAAACATTTTTTCTTATGAACTGCTAGGTAAGTGTAACCAAAGAATATCCCCTTACTAGCATGCTCCTTTGCACTTTAACTGCTTTTGTACTTTGTGAAATATATAAATACTCTATAGTTCGGGCTGCTCAGAAGTAAGTCCTCTTTATCCAATGTAACAACTTGGACAAATGTTTTAGGTGTTGTTGCAGGGTGTTCCTGCAAAACAAGTGCCACAATATTTCTCTGGGATTTTTGGGTTTTGATTTGGTTTTTGTTGGGGTTTTTTTATTTATATGTGGGGGTAGGGGAGGTTATGAGCACATAGTGATTTTCTTTAGGTAACTTTCCTAATATATTTCAAGGGTACATGGAGTGAATTTCTCTATTTCTCTTTTGTTGTTTTTTTTAAGACTTCAAATAGAGGAACAAAACTCTGATGAGGTCAGTCTGTATGGAGAAGGCCTCATGCAGTACAGTGATGAATATCTAATTTTTATATAGAATGAAAAATACAATCAGCATCCCAATAAAGAAAAACGTCACATAAAGGGCAGCTCAGGACACATCCATAAGAAGCGAAGAACAGAGTATATGTTAATGAGTTCATAAATGTCTCCTGACTTCTGAAAAACAGAAGTATTCTCTGTGTTCAGGGGCCTCTGCATCATCAGTCTACAATTAACACAAGCAAGGAAACTTCTATGAAAATAAATAGTACATATCCTTTTCCATGTACAGGGGCATAAATCATGAGTAATGGCTGAATGTGCTAGATTAAAAAAATGTAAAACTATTATCAAAACAGAATCAGATTTTCTCTTGTTAAATTTTGGATTCTTAAACACAAGTTCCTAAAGAAATAACTAATTATGCCTGGTTATCTAAGGCTGAGGTTTTAGATTTTATAACATGTGCTTGGGAATAAAATGTATACCATAACCAACTTCAGAGAAAACTGTAACAGAAGCTGTTTTAGTGATTCAGAGAGAAAGAATGACTGAGGGTTAGCATCACTGTCTTCCTGTGTAACTTCTGACGATTCACTGAATGTTCAAGTTTCCCAGTTGTAACATGGGGCAGCATCATTTGCCATTTTCACATGGGTAGTCAGAGGATGGACAGGTTGAGAGAATGACCTGCTCAGACCCAGTTAAAAGGGGCCTACAGAACCAGTCGTACCTTCAGCAGTTTATCCTCCTACTCAGCAGAAAAGGAGAGTCAATGATCCTAGACATGAGTGGTTGCACAAGAGACATAAAAGTAAGGTAATTAAAAATCATTGGGTAGAACAGTGATGAAGTTTGAGTAATTGCATTCTCCCTACTTAAAAAAATAACTCCCTGAAGCTTCAATTGGATCTAGGATTTTTTTTCTTTCATTTGAAGACAGCAGGTGTTGTGCTACATCGCTGTGCATTGTTAACGAGTTGCTAAGTTTCTCCTTAGCAATGGATTGGCAAAGTGATTCCCTTCAGTATGTAAAACACTTTGTGGCTCTCTGGGGTGAAAGAATATATAGACAGAAAATCAGCCATACCTGGAAAGGCCTGATTTCATAGGAAGGTTTCTATGGAAGGGAACCCTGTCCCATAAGAAGTAAGTTCTTGAGGGGAGCAATAGTAAATCATCTGGAGAGAATGCAGGAAGAAATGCTTGAATCCATTTCAGCAATTTGTAAAGGAAATGCATACCTAAAGCATAAGCTTTTTCAGGACTCTCACAAGCTCTGTGTCTCTCCTTGAAATCTCAGGGCAAATGGGGAATCCTATAATGTTAGTATAAGAAGTCACTGGTTTTATTCTGAACTTCTTCCAGAGGTTACGTTCTATCTCAACACACAGATCTGTGAATGAAATACTCTGCTTATCTTTAGGGCACAAACTGAAATGAAGTGAACACTCAACTTCCCTGTTGGATAGGAGGAACTCAGCAGAAAGTAGAGAGCAAGACTCCCAAACCTAGCAGGGAGCTCTTTTAACAGACTGGTACCATCAAAGAGTTACATGGGAAGACAACATTGAATGAGTGGATAATACTTAAAAAATTATTTCTTCTTAAACTCTCTGTAAAATGAATGAATATTCTTCCATAACCAATAATTTCTCCTCTGAATTTTCAGTTGAGAATCTGATTTGGAAAAAACTTGCTGCATCTCATCATTTCAATTTCCTGTAAATTCTTTTTGCATTTAAAAAATGATCATATAAACATGTTAAAGGCAACTCAACACTCTGTCGAGGTTAAGATGATTTGCATAGTAGACCTGGTTTTTAAAAGAGGATGGTCTTAAAACAGATTCTTCATTTTTACATTAAACACCAATCACATATTAGGAAAAAAGTCCTAGCACACCTGTAGACTTCAAAAATTAAATTTCTTACTATTCTATTCTAGTGTCTAGTTTCTAAACTCACTTACCAGCATAATATCTAAATGTCATATCAGAACAAATCTGTCCTGGATTGCTTTCTCAAATCTGAACCATTCTAGGAGAAAGTGGGCTAATATATATCAGCCCACATGATATATATCATGTAAGGAAGCAACTCCCAGCAAATCTGTGTAGGTAAAAGAGGAGATATTAGAATTTGTGATGACACTTCATTCCCAGGAATTTGTTCTTTAAACTTGGAATGAAACCCTCACAACACACAAAAAGGCGTTAATTTCTACACAACATATGCATGTGACTTCAGGTGGTCATTTACTAGAAAAGACTTCTAGAACTGAATAAGCATCAAATGAGGCAGAGTGGCACCTCCACTTATATTTTCCATATGATTTTCATTTTTAAGGAAGTCAAGAGAATGATAATCGGACTCAAACGAAAGTGAACAACAAAAACACAAGGGTATTTTGAGATTTGAGTTTTAAACACCAGAGTGCAAGATTGTGAGCTTAGTTACAGCAGAGTAAATCTGAAATAAATCCACTGACATCAAATCAAAACCTGAGTCACTGAAGTCACTTACTCTGGATTTAGAATGCCATGACTGGGATTAGGATTTGGCCCATGCAGTTTAGATGAGGTCAATGTATATAAAAGAAAACAGAAACTAAGACAGCAGAATGCAGAAAAACTGAGGTGATTAATAGAATAGAGGAGTTTACAGATGAGAATTACTTAGACTTGGAAGAATAATAAAGATGATTAAGAGGTGACATGACTGAGGTATTTAAACTAGCTGAAGATTATTATAAAATTAAGCTTGATGATCTATTTGAGTTTCTTGAAGAGACTAGAACTAGAAGATTTAGGTTTAAGTAAAGTGGGAATATATATAAAAATTTAAGGAAGTACTATTTTATGGGAACTGATAAAAAGATGGAAGGTACTTCAAATTCAAATGTTAGAAACATGCTGCATTAATATTTGAGCAAATGCAGTAAGACTGTCTGCAACCTAATGCAGTTAAGTGGTATCAGTCAGTTTTCTACTTGCAAATAACCAATTATTTTTACAGAGAGCTAATTTCCACTGATTATTTCTTCCCCCAAATAGCTAGATCAAATCAAAGATACAGAGCTTCAAGCTGCTCAGGTTTTTGAAGCAAAGTCAGTTTTCACTAGGTGCTGATCTGGTCTTGTGTTTTTCTTTCACTCAGCAAGACTGGCAGACTCTCTCTCAAGCTCTGAGAGCTTGGTTGGTGCACTGTCAGGGTGGCATGAGGAAGCTTACACTTGTGCTGTCCACATATAACCTGTTTGGTGGGTAATTAAAGGATTTAAAACCCCAGCACAGTCAATCTGGCTCCTTTCAACAACTCAAACTGACAGGAGCAGAAGACAAAAAAGAAAAAGTACTTTTAATTCTTGTTGAAAGAAAAAAAAATTAATATGTGGAAAAGAAAAATAAAACTTATGAACAGTATATCATTGTTGGAGGTTTTTTCATCTCTGAATCACTACCGAAGAAGATAAAGCTCAGCCTAATGACCTACCTCCAAACATCACTATATATAATCTGCCTTTCCCAATAGTGCAGCTCTGCTATAACTCTGCTTAAGTACATTTTCATGAGGGTAAATGACAAGTGAGTCCAATCAGTGTTGTATAAGCCTGCAAATCAAAAGGTAAATCTGGAAAAGATCAAATAAGGCAATAACACAAGGGTTTGCTTCCATAGTCCCACTTTACATTTTGTCCTTCTCTCTTACTTTCCCAACTCTATAAGCCTTACAAATGGGATTAACGAAGAGAAAGTTTTAGGTCACTTTAAAGAATGGCAATAGGAGAGAGTGTTAATATTTTATCTTTTTTTTTCTCTCATATCAGATTATATTATAAGACTCAGATGAAGTATTATGTCAGGTATATGTAAAATCTCAACGTAGTTCAGTTGCTTAAAGATCACCTTTTAACTCAGACTGCAGATCTTCAATCTTGTTATGTGAATGTGCTTTGTCCAAGAGGGTTTTATAAAGGGATGCTTTTGGGTAAGGAAACAGAAAACATTTGGATGGGAGGTTTGAGGCTGAATTTCCTCAGGACACAAATGCTCTAGACTCCATTGCTCACCAGCAATTACTCTAACCCCTTTAAGCTATCATCACTCCCAAATCAGTTTGAAACGATGACTGCAAGCCTGTCATTCACAATAAAGGGAAGGGCAGGAAAGAGTGCTTCTCCATGGATCCCACCCTCATGAAGGGAGAACTTGGAAGGTTGACAGAAATATTGAGGAGATAGATGGGATTTCAAATTATCTGCCACAATTTTCTACTTTGTGAGTCTAAGTTTTTAGCTATTTTCTCTTGCTCCATTTGAGGCTAGATCCATCCTATTTTATTTAAGCAATTAACTGACTGTTAGAAGAAAAGTCACTCTAGATTTCTCACATAACTGATGAACAAAGCTAGCTGTCTTCTTATGGAAATTCAACTTCCATTCAACTATGAAGTTAACTGCCTTTTACACCTGCACCTGTCTTTCCCCTGAGTGCATAGGAACACTACAGGGCCTGCACTTCTAAACCAAATATCTCAGTTATATTTCTAGTTATATCCTTTGTCTGTAAGTGATTGTGAAGTCCAGTCCTGAGGCACCTGAGTCTTTTCAAAAACTGTAAAGTACATGTTTGTGAACCTGACTCCTGGAACCCGACATGAAAAGTTATGTGAAAAATACCTTGCTAAATACCTTTGTGAATCCCAGGGTCATAGAAGTTATTAATTGAACTCATTCCACTCATAATTTAGGTGATTATGCTAGCCCCTGTTGCATCTTTCTCTTTTTTTGAGTCTTGTTTCCTCGAAGACTGATGTGATTATGTGGGCAGCCTGGCTGTCTGTCCCCTGAATAAATCCACTGACCAATTTCAATCACATATAAAATCATAAAACAGTAAAGTTTCAATGTTTTTCTGAAAATCAGTAGGTAGAGTAAATCAAAATGATGCCTCCCGTGATGAAAAAAGACAAAAAAATAGTTTGCTGTCAACTCTGGCAAGGGCCAACTGGCTAATCAATAACAGGTTGTGATATTCAACAGGGATAAAATAAAGGGAAAGGGTTGTGGAAGAACTTGTTACAGTGTGTGAAACAATGGGAAGTTTACAGGTCAAAGGGTTTTTATCTTCCTGTATATTGAAATATAGATGGAATTCGTTCCATTACTTAAGGAAGAACTTATTTTTTTTCAGCATGAGTGTGGTAGGTATGATTGTTTTCCTCATAATTTCTTTTTTCACTTGCATACAGTACGTAAATACAGGAGGAAACCATAATTGCATGAATAAAGATAATTACCTTTTTTTAAAAAATGTTTGGTTAATTGAGGTTATTTTTTGGTTTGCATTTAATTACAAGGCATGAAAAATATATTCTTTTGTGCACAGCTCCACTTCTGTATACACAAATTACAAATGGAAAAGTCTAGTTCTTTTTAAACTACAGTTGAGGAGAAAGCAAAAACAGTTTTAAAGGCATACTTAATAGATCAAAAATGTTATTACTTCTTGTGGTAAAATGCAGAACTAGTACAGTCTCATTTGGCCAATTCATACTCATTTGATATATTTCAAAACATGATTTTAAACTGGATCAGCTATCATCTCTCTTCGTGCAGTGGTCATCAGGCCAGGAAAAACACTACACTGTATACTCTGATTAATTTGACATAAATACTGTCAGACTCTCATACTTGAGCCAGATCATGTTTTGTATAGAGGATGATCCAGGTGTGCACGTCTGGTATTAATGAGCACAGAAACAAGGCTTAAACTAGGTATTCCCTCTCAGTGTAAGTAAGAAATGGTAGACAAGTATAAATTACTGGTTCTAGTTCTCCTCTGACGCTGGCCAGTTTTCCGTTTTCAGACCAAGTACATGAGTATTTTAGCAATGCATCCATACTTTTCTCACTTTTCATTACGCTTTCCCAAATATTTCACTGAGCCTTCTTTACTCCCAGATGATTATACATAATGGGCAGTGTCTGGGTGGAAGTGTGCTGAAGGGATTGTGAACAAATGAGCTGTCTCGAACTTACAATGTGGTACTGTTCTACCGTTAACAGAATCTTCTGACATTATTTCAAACAGTGAGATTATTAAGTGTCATATGGCTAAACAGGATGGGTCATTCAGTGGCAATATCAGCAAACTCAGTCATATGAAAACATAGTACCAATGCTCTATGTGACATTAGCCCCTCTCCACCATGAATCTATAGAAGATCTCATTTATTTTATATATATAGATAGATACACAAATATATGAGGGTATATATATGCATATATATATATATATAAATACATATATGATACCATTTTATATGTGGCATGGTGAAACAGTGCCAACGCTGTGCATAACAGCCTTTTCCTGCAGTGGGAAACAAGTGCTTAGGCACTTGTCTTGATTCAAGAAAGAGGTAAGAAAGAATTATAATAAGGCAAATAAAAAGGGGACTGGATAGTTTAAAGGATATAACGTTACTGAACAGCTGCTAAGATGCAGATTTTAAGAATATTCATATCAAAGAGCTGATCATGAAGGTAAGCTCAGCTTCCTACGTCTGATCAAGTGGCCTCAAATTACGTATAAATATAAAAATACATGGTCTAAGTCATTTTATGGAAGGCAGAAGACGCCATAATCCCAAAACACCAAAACTGATACCTAACCTTTTCTCCCTGGGCTTCAAAGAGGCAGATGTAGACCTTGGTGAAGCCTGACCTCAGTTTAGGAAATAGACATTGCACTTGAGGGGAAGAGAATAAAAAATACTCACAGATAATACTCCTTGGAATATTCACCTACCTCACCTGCAGTATTGCATCCTGGTCTGGGATCCCCAGCACAGGAAAGACATCAGCCTGTTGGAGTTAGTCCAGAGGAGGGCCACCAAGATGATCAGAGAGATATAGCACCTCTCCTATTTGAAAAAGGTTGATAGAATTGGGATTGTTCAGCCTGGAAAAAAAAGAAGGGGTGACCTAATTGTGGCCTTGCAGTGCCTGAAGGGAGCGTGCAAGGAAGATGGAGAGAAACTTTTTTCAAGGGAATGTCGTGATGAAACAAGAGGGAATGGTTTCAAAATGAAAGAGAGTAGGTTTAGTTAAGGTATTAGGAGGAAATTTTTTACTGTGTGGGTGGTGAGGCATGTTGCTCAGAGAAGTTGTGGATGACCCATCCCTTGAAGTGTTCAAGGAGTGGATGGGCTCTGAGCAACCTGATCTACTGAAAGGTGTCCCTGCCCATGGCAGGGGGGCTGGAATTAAATGATCTTTAAAGCCACTTCCAACCCAAACCATTCTATGATTCTAATGTTCTATCATTAAGGTAATCTATGTGGGACTCACTGGATAACAACATTAACTAAAGACTGCATCACTTTCACTCTGTTCACTCAGTGAAGTACCAAGAAAAGCAGATAATACCAGCACAAAGTAAAATAGGAACTTCTGGACAAAATACTGTATTATAACTCAGAGATATTCAAATTACTCCTGGCCCTATCACCAGCCTGCTGTACGAATCTGTTGTTTCACATTTGGCTTCCCATCCCATACCCATCTTCTTCCACTTGTTCAAAGTTTCTAGTGCAATGTAGCCTACACATGTAGCTAGAATCACGTAATAACAACAGTGGCATGGTATAGTGCAAGATCAGAAGTGTTTGCAGGAGAAAAGAAAATGTGCTCTGTAATAGTCTGCTCTGAAATGAGACAGTGTTCCAGAAAATTAAACTCATTAGATATTTGGGAGGCTGGAAAGGGGATAACGCTGTTGTCAAAAAACATTGAAGCAAATAGTTTGGTAAGATTATTTTTATCTGGAACGAAATGGTTGATTTCTGTGTGCACAGCCCCACGTGTAAACAACTGTTGATGTGAGATGTGCTGGGGAACTGAAAGCATTGTGCCTTTAAACCCATTCAGGAGGTTCTATCATTTTAAAAGGATGTAACAGAGCTAGATCTTATTTGCCATTATTGCTTTGGAAACTGAGATGAAAGAAGGGATGCCTTTGCAGTGAAAGGAAAGAATTATTCCTACAATGCAGGCAATTCAGTTCCAGCCTAGTTCGCCAGTTCTCATCTGACCTTGGTCACATTTAAGCTCAGCTTCTCAGTGGAGGAGCCAAAGTTCCCCTGTGGAAGGTGCTGAGGACAGAGGTGTATTACAGGTCCAGAGAGGGCTTGACTCCTGCAGAGAGGCTATCCTTTAAACATCATCGTCTGAATGACCCGAGGGTTTTCAAACGTCATCAAATCTCAGTAGAGAAACTGAACAGGTGTACCAAGGGAAGATCTCTTCCATAGTTGCTTTTTTCACTATGCTTTCCTATACTTTCATTACTGCCCCTGCCAGAGACAGGATACTTGAAAGGTTGTTCTTCTGCTGAGGAATGGTGCTCTTCTGTTACAGCTAGGTTTTGATATAGCTGATTCAGTGCAGGTCTCAGATTCAGATCTCTGCAGGTCTCGGTTTTTCCCGTCCACCTTTTTTGTCTGTCTTCTCTAAATTGGCTGTAAGTTTGAATCCCAGCCCCACTGATTTATGGGAGTTTTGCCATTAGCTTCACTGAGCAAAGATTTGCTCTTACATTCTTTGAGCCCAGGACTGTCTTTTATTATATGTGTGCCATGTCTAGCTCACTGGGGTGCTGAAGTCAGTTGGGAGTGCCAGATGCTACTGTAATATGAATAAATGTTAGTATACATGGAGGAAGAAGAGAGATCATATACGTTTTCTTTTAACCATTATATAAAAATCCTCTCAAACTCGAAGGACTTTGAGATATTACATTAAAACCAGCTTTTTTATTATTTTTTGCAGGATGTCCAGCATTTTTCATGTGCAGACTGATGGCTAACAGCTCTTCATGGTATTTACAGGAAAAATGCATAGTGCTAAATAATCGCCACATGCCGTGGGAGTAACTTCTGTTTTTAATAAAACCAATCTGGTCTGGATCAATGATAAGGGGGCATAATTTCTTCAAATGGGAAGCCAGCTCTTTGAAACGAATCTTACAGTCTACATTAATCTCAGATCAGGGTCTGCAGGGTAAGCAGAAATCAGAGGCCTGGCTGTTTCTGTGAATAAAGAGTATTGTCCCCGTTTGAGGGAAAATTCTGGCAAAGAGATTTTACTAGGAGAAAGAAGTTTTGGTGCACAGGACAAAGAGTTCTGGAGCGTATGGGGCTAATTGCTGGTCTCTGTTTCTTTAGGTGTACAGGCACTCATTCAAGGATGCATTTACTGGACAATAAGCTCTGGCACTAGAGCTCCCTTTTTTCAGGGAATGAATCCTCCTTGTTGCAAGGCAGGGAGCAATAAATGAACAGAATTTCTGCCCACATCGTGATTGCCTTTAGCACTGTCAACCCATATATCATACATTATCACCTCTATTCCCTGCTGGCAGCCCCTGTCTACATTTTGCATATGTGTGGGTGGCCCAATGCGATTGACTCAAGCATCACTGATATCCAGGGTGGTTTGCTTGCACACAATGGTCCATCGTTCTGCAAGGACCAAGTAGCAGGACTGAGGTCTTGTTATCTTCTCCCTTCTGCTACATCTTTATCTCGCTCCTGGATCAGCTCTTCAGTCTCTCCTCTGCTGTTGCTGCAGACACAGCGTCGGTATTCTCCACCCTGCATTTCTTGCCATGATGCTATCAATCTAATCTTACTGTCCATTGTTTCTGTAATTAATGCATTGGCGCGTGACAAATTGCTAAACAGAGGAAAAACAGAGAGTTGTCTTTAGATTCTATGGATCCCAAACGGAAATTGCAGAGAGGAGAAGAAAAAGACAGCAGGTGTCCAAGCAAACCAATTGTTGTCACTGGACTCAGAAAAGGCATTCCAAGAGCAGATCCTTTTTAGCAGCTGTCCAGTTGGGCAGCTACATTTGCTGCAAAAAAGTGGCTTGAAACTCCCTTTTCCAAATATAATAGGTAAACTAAATCCCTTCAATTTTCCTCAATCTTGCAATAAACAATAACAATAAAGGTATATGTATCCCGTTGATTTTAATGTGTTCTATTAAAGCATCCTTCTCTCGCAACAGAGAAAGAGCAGAGAAATTAATTACACAGGGTCATAATGGAAATCAGCAATTAACTGAAGGTCTACAGATTTCAGGTCTGCATTCCCACCAATAGATCTCAGTTGTACCTCTGGTAGGAGAGAAGATAGGACAGGTACTTACTGTCTGATTTCATTTTGTGTAAAATGCAAATGTACAGAAAGGTAGAATACAAAACCACCCAATTTTGCTTTAATCATATGACTACTTTTGGCCAGGTTTCTTGTTTGTTGGTTTGGTTTGTTTGGGGGTGGGTTTTGCAGCTCTAAATTCATATGCAATGTATGCTTGCTTAGTTGTGGCCTTTTAAGCAGTAGGCTATCTAAAACGATACAATATTTTTCCTGTTTCTGTTTTGAATGTGACCACCAGGAAGATGAAAATTTCCACGGTGTTGGAAAAAGAAGCAAACAAGACATACAGCCAACCATAATAATTACTTTTTGGCAAAGTGCTTAGTGGAAAATTTCCCATTGTCATTGTACAAACAATGCACGTTCTCCCATAAAACAGTGTCAGAGTGTTTCTCATAAGCATATGCACCATTTCCTCTTCAGAGAAGTCAAGTAAAATAGCATCTATCAAAAGGAGCATTTAGAGGCAACCCACCTGTTATTGCCAGCCAACAGCAACTCAGAGAAATGATGCTAGTGTGTCTTTGGGAAAGACAACTGGGTCTCTGTCTGCAGAGGATTTTACGGTGCAAAAAAAAGAACAGATTGGTTGAAATTCACAATCCACTACTTTAAACTAGCTCTGTGAGGCCAAATAAAGTCAGTAAAGATAAATTATTGAGGTTTGGAATAGATGCCTCAATGGAACTATTGAAAAGAGATGTGCTAGCATCTCACTTGAAGAAGGCTTTTGAGCCTTCCTACAAGATCCTTCCATTTAGAGGATTTCACTTTTGGAACAGAAGTTATTACAATCAGCAGATATCTTCTGAAAAAATCACAGTGCAGCTCAGTCAAAGGTTGTGTTTGAAGCACAAATGCCTGGATGAAATTCTTCAGTCCGTATTATACAAGACAACAGACACTATTGTCATAATAACCCCTCAGCCTTTATTAAACACAAATCTATACTGCACCCTATAGTATGTGTTCTATGCATCCCTGATCATCCATAAATGAGATATACAGATATGGGAAAGATGATAGCAAAAAGCAAGTTCATTTTCACTCTACAGCATGTTTTGGTTGGGCAATTTCTAAATGAGACAGTGGCACATCACCAGGAAAACATATTTATAGGTCTACCAAAAATGGAAGATTAGCTACTGACAAAATGCAAATAAACACTATCAGGTAAAAAAAACCTTGGTCTTTCAATTGGTTGTGATCTTAGGATTAAAAAAAAAATAAAAATAAAAGTTATTATCAAATTATATTCCAGGAAAATGAGTCCTTTGGATTTCATTTCAATTTTCAGTCTCTCCCCGCTATTCTAAACCACCTCTGCAATATGGGAATCCTAAGCATATGTATGCAGATGTATTTTTATACCAATTTTTATACATATGTATAATAATCCTTTGAGGAAGGTATCCTTTAGAAATCTGCAGTTAAAGACACCAAATGGTTCAGAGGAGACCTATGTCAGGGTAGGTACTGAAGAAACAGTACTGAAAGGTTTCTGAGTGACTATAATACATATGACAAATGGAAAGGGCCACTGAAATCTGAAGTCTTACAGAGGAGAAGTTTAATATGCAGGTCATCAGGGAGAGGAGGAAGAATTGGACAACTTGAAGGGCAAATCATGCTAGAATTCTGTGCAAGCCACTGAGCACAAATGACAAATACACCCAGAGACAACACTCATGTGCACAAATACGCCGTATAATCCCAGACAATGTAAGAAACATGTAAACATTCAAGCTTGCATTTGCATACATTCTGAAAATGCTAGAGGACGTTTTTGCAAGCTCTTATTTAATTTATTCACAAGGTCGATTTGGAAACAGTGTTCAAATGTTTTGGAAATACGTCAAGAACATCTTTTTATTTCATGGTATTGTGGTAGCATCTCATTATATTAGTCTAATATGAATGCAGCACAATGAAAAAGCTATTGTGATGGTATTGTACTAGGCTAAATAGATAGAATGTTATTACAGTACTGTAAAAGGAAAGATTTATAGGTTAGCATTTGCATTTATGAGTAAGAACAGCACATGCTGCCACATACTTGGCTATTTGGACTCCCAAGGAAACTAAACCTTTTGTTATATTCAGAGTTATCAGACACTTGAGCAGTGAATGACCCTGCTATTGCCGGAAAAAAGCAGCAACAAGGGAGAATAGGTGTGTTGACTCTGCTTCTGGAACAGTTTCTGCTGCCACACTCCCCAGAGGTTTTATCCCCTTTCAACAAGAACATCAGGGTCCCAGACAGAAAAGGATCCAATTGCACATCAAAGCAGCCTTTTTTTTCAGGATGGACAACTAAGAGGCACAATTTTAATTTCTACAGAAATGCATCCAGCAGGGAAACAAAACTACCTTGTATGAGCTGAGGAATGCCTTTGCCTTCTCTGGGATATTTTTGCGCTGTGACTAAAGGTGAGGTGATGGAGGAGAGCTGAGGAGATTTCTCTGTTTTCTTGGTAAAAACATTTTGCCAACTATAAGAGGTTTTCAGTAGGACATCCCTTCATCCCCTTCTCTCTCTTGCTGAGTTTGGATTGATGAGATCTATGAGTTTTCTACTTAAAGGAGAAAGTCCCCGTTTGCTTTCAACTTAGGTGAATAAATTTGATCTGGAGAGATCCTCAGTGTTGCAATCACCACAGTTGTGCTGACTAGAAGGAAACTGCACTGATTTGTATCAGCTAAGGCTCTGGTCCAATACCATGAACACACCTTTGTAAGCCACTAAACTATGCTATGTCTCTTGAAAGAATAGATACTTTAGTGACAACTGCTTCCAACAGGAAATCTAATATAATAATGAGAAATTTTAAAAACAGGAAATAGCACTCTGCTCTTTAATAAAGGCTTGACAGAAAGCCTATTGGAACTGGTGGGGACCATATCATAAGATCACATAGGTTTTGGATAGTTCCTAAAAATAACAGAATCATAGAACCAGAAAATATGCTGAGTTGGAAGGGACCCAAGAATCATTGAGTCAAGCTCTTAGTCCTGCACAGGACCATCCCTAAGAGTTACAACAGGTGCCTGAGAGCATTGTCCAAATGCTTAAATGAATGTTAAAAGGTGCCTGAAGGAAACAGGTGCTTCATTCTTGGTAAAGACTGCTGTAAGTGAGATGTTAGCTCCTTGGGCCCTACTGAAAATCCCAAATAAGAGAACAAATGTGAAAGAATTTCACAAAGAAGTGAGTTCTAGAAATAGACTTTAATATGGAGTTTTCAACTGATCTTGACAAATTCTGAGTGCTTTCAAGAATTACTTCCTCTTGTTCACTTTGACAACACATATATTTACTGATTGTCAGTCTGGAAGAATGGTTTATCAGTCTTATTTTATGGGGCAGATATCTTTGTTTAACAAGGAATACCAGCCTGTGAAGTGCTGGATGTTTTCTGTCAGACGCTGAATGTCTTTATTATTCTTGAAAGTACTCCACATCCTGCAATGGTTGGTCAGCAAGTCAGGAGAACAGTGTTTGGAGAAAGGACTGCCCTCTCAAAGGAGGGATTGGCAGTCTGGGCTCCTCCACACCAAGAGTGAACTCGTAAATACACTGGGCTGTGTTACCAAATCATAAAATCGTAGACTATACTGAAGTCCAGACTCCTGGCTCTGCGCAGAACCCCAGGAATCATGCTGTATGCCTGGGAGTGTTGTCCAAGCACTCCTTGAACTCTGGCAGACCTGATGCCATGGCCACCTCTCTGGGGAGCCTGTGTCAGGGCCCAAACACCCTCTGGGTGAAGAAATTTTCTCTGACATCTAGCCTAAACCTGGCCTGATGCAGCTTCATACCATTCCCTGTGGTCTTGTCACTGGTAACCACAGAGAAGATATCAGTGCCTCTGTTTTCCCTCTTAAGGAAGTTGTAACTGCAATGAGGTTTCCCCTCAGTCTCCTCTTCTCCAGGCTGAACAGACCAAGTGCCCTCAGCCACTCCTCACACAGCTTCCCCTCAAGGCCCTTTACCGTCTTTGTTGCCCTGCTTTGGAAACTCTCTAATGACTTAATATCTTCCTTATATTGTGGTGCCCAAAACTGTCGCAATATCCAAGTTGAGGCTGCCCCGGTGCAGAGCAGAGCAAGACAATCACCTCCCTCTCCCAGCTGACGATGCTTTGCCTGATGCCCCCCAAGACAAGATTGGCCCTCTGGCTGACAGGGTACTCTTGACTCATATTAAACCTGCCATCGACCAGGACTCCCAGGTCCCTTTCCACAGCACAGCTAACCAGCATCTCATTCCCAAGTCTGTACATACACCCAGGGTTGCCCCATCCCAGGTGCAGAATTCAGCACTTGTCTTTGTCAAACTTCATACAGTTGGTGATTGCCCAGCCCTTTAATTTGTCTAGGTCTCTTTGCAGGGCCTCTCTGTCTTCAAGAGAGTCAACAGCTCCTCTGATTTTATTGTCACTGACAAATTTACTTAGTGTACCTTTGGGTCTGGCATTCAAATTATTTATGAAACTGTTGAAGAGAACAGGCCCTAAGATGGATCGCTGCAGAACCCCACTTGTGACAGGTTACCTGCCTAATGTAACCCAATTTACTACAAATCTATAGACCCAACCGTGAGCCAATTGGTCACCCACTGCATGATGTGTTTATCCAGCTGTTTGCTTGACATTTTGTCCAGAAGGATCCTGCGAGAGACAGTATCAAAAGCTTCACTGAAATACAAAAAGATTACTTCAGCTGGCTTCCCTTGATCAACTAGGTGGGTTACCTTGTCATAAAAAAAATTAAGTTTGACAAGCAGGACTTTCCCCTCATGAAACCATGCTCACTCTGACTGATGATTATGCTGTCTTTCAGGTGTTTTTCAATACTTCTCAGAATAATCTTCTCCATAATTTCACTGAAGTGAAACTGATAGGCCTGTAGTTTCCAGGGTCATCCTTCTTGCCCTTCCTCAAAGGGCAGCCAGTTTCCAGTCTGCAGAGACCTCTCCGGATTCCTACAGCCACTTAAAGTTCAGTGAAAGAGGCTTTGCAATGATATCAGTCAGCTCTGAATATTCCTGGGTGAATCCCATTGGGCCCCATAGACTTACAGGGATCCAGGTGAAGCAGCAGATCCCACACAAGTTCAGGGTTGTCTGGGACTTTATCATTTTCACAGACATGGTCCCCCAGCAATGGGTACTGGCACCCCTTTTCCTGTCATCAGTACTGAAGAGAGAATCAAGGAAAGCATTAAACCTCTCTGTCTTGTCTCTGTTCCTGTTTGTGGGGTGACCATCCTCATCCTGTAATAGCCCAATGTTATTTCTGCGTTGTCTTCTGCTATTAACATATTTAAAGAAAATCTTTTTATCATCACCCAAACTACTAGCCAGCTTCAAATCCAATAGACCTTTGGCCCCACAGATTTTCTCTCTACAGTAATGAACAGCATTTCTATATTCCTCTCACATCACCTGACCTTCCTTCCACTGGGCATACACCTTCTTTTTTGTCTTAGTTCCCAAAGATCATTGCTCAAACAAGACTTCCTTCTGTCTCGCTTGTGTGACTTTCAACACTTTGGAATTCCCTGCTCCTGCACTGCCATTAGGAGGTGGTGCTTAAAAAGTGACCAGCACTGAGGGACATAGCACCGTCAAAAGTGTTTTCCCTGGGGACCTTACTTACTAACTTCCTCAGCAGCCTGAAGTCTGGTCTCCTCATATTCAGAGTTGAAGTTTTGCTGGCAAGCTTTTGTCCTGTCAACAGAGATTTTAAACTCGATCCCTTCATGGTCACTGTGGCCAAGATGGCCACCCAGCACTGCCTCACTCTCAAGATCTTCTCTGTTAACAAGAAAAAAATTAAGGAGTGCTTCTTTTCTAGTTGACTCTCTTAGCATCTATACCATGACACTGTCATCAGTTGCTTTAGGAATGTCCTGGGCATGTTTGTGCCAGCTGTGTGGTGTTCCTCATTAACATCTGGCAAGCTGAAGTCTCCCGTAAGGACATGGAGAGTTGATTTGCAGGTGTCACTTAGTTCCCTGAATAATAATTCATCACTGTCATCATCCTGGCTATATGGTCTATATAGTAGGCTTCCATAATTGTATCCACGTTATTTGTTTTTCCCTTAATCCTTAACCAGAGGCTCTCAATCACGCCATTGCCAACTGTAAGCTTCATACATTCCAGCCCCTCCATTGCACACAATACTTCCACCACCACGCTCCTTCCCTGCCTTGCCTGCTCTGCCTGTTCTTCCCTATGACCCTGTAACCATCCAACACTGCACTCCAGTCACAGGACTCATCCCCCCCAGTTTTCATTTATACCAACAATGTCAGATGTCTGGCACTGGGCCAAAGCTTCAAGCTTATCTTGTCTGTTCCTCATGCTGCACACGTTGGTATAGAAACATTTCAGGTGTGGAATGTTGCAGTCGACACCTGGAGGAGCAGATTGAGGGATGTCGCTAGCACTCAGTTTTTCAGGTTTTGGTGTACCATCCCATTGCTTATCACTGCCAAGCCTGGGTTTGTCCCTTTTCATCTTCCAGTAGAGTTTAAGAAGACTGTTTAAAGAAATCACCATTTAAAGAAAAACACTACAATCAGTAAACAACATTTGATGAGATTTGTAGTTATTTCACTTCTCTTCCATCTTCCAGTGATGGAAATAACTTGCTTCAGACTTCTCCATACAAGCCAGCACACTTCCTCCATTCATGCCAGCCCAGCTGCACACCAGTCCTGCCCCTGGTGGGAAGAGAGAAGCACCAGCAATCCCAGTGCTGCTCAACCCCAAAAACTGTCTCATGTTGTGGAGCACAGTAACAGTCTGAGGAGCACTGTGTCATAAAACTTTCTGCAGCAATAAAATCTCTTAAACCACCCTTTTTAAAAACTCACTGATATCAATATAAACACATGTTCTATCAGGCTGCAAGGATTTCCTCCTAGCTAGCTTAAAAACTTTGGTTAAGCCTGTTCAGAAATAAAATCTGCTGAGGAATCAATGGTAAAAAAATAAAATAATAAATATATATCTATAATTAGAAGATTTCTGCCATGAAATCTTTTTTTTTCCTAAAAAAAAGCAGAAGAGATAGAATTTTTAGGATGCCTACCAAAAATTTTATCCAACCTATCGATTTTAAGTAGAGGTCATCAGATGTTTTGGGAAGTATAATATATAAACAACAAATGGATGGAAAGATAGAGAGGCAGACACAGTTATTGATTAAAACAACACAAAGAGCTTTATATACCTGAGAAAGGCCTTTTCTCTTCTCAAAAAATATATGTATATAAATATAAATCTTTCATATGATTTTTCCTGTGGGATGCATGACGAGTTCTTTGATTTTAGCAAAATTACAATATCAATAAGAAAAGGAGTTATTGCAAAGAAATAGTTCCTATTAGAGTTAGAAAATGACATTAGTGATCTGCCTCTGGTTATAAGAAAGCAGTGCTCAGAAATAGCAATTAATTCTGATCAGTGTTTTAAGTGATTATTTAAGACCAAATCAATCACATCAAAATTATTCAAAAGAGATATTTGGAATTTTATTATCACAGAACCCATCTTTGTAGGTGGACTCAAACAGAATTAACTTCTGATTTTGCCTCCTCCATCTTATTCTTGTTAAGTCTTGTTGCTGACTATTGTATTGCAAATCGTTCCAAGATTAATGATGAAGTTTAAACCATTGAACTACTAGGCATTTTTTTGCCAGAGAATTCCCATCCACTTGCTACCTACAGAACTACCAGAGTGGGGTCACTGTCACTAGGTGCTTGATACCAGTTAATTGTCTGTGGCTCCTTCCTCAACATCTCAGATTTTGGTCTTGTTTTCTGGTTATTCTCATTGACCATGCAATGAAACTAATCAGGTGGTTTTAATCCTACAAATCACCTCCAAAGGTCAGGTAGGCAATTTTTTACTTAGTAGTCCTACAAAAATAAAATGTTTATATTCAGAAATGCAGAATTAAGTCCACTGACTTAAGTCCATGATGCAGAAATAAGTCCACTAACTTAAAAAAGGGCATATATGATTAAAGGTATGTATCTAGTTAAAGGCCCTGATGATTCAGTATCTTTATGCCAATGAAGAAAATAATAATTAACTTTTCTGTTTCATACTATCATCTCTCAGATGAATTCAACTCCTAGATGCTTGTCACAAGTGTCAAGACATTTCTGTTTGATTCTTCTCAGTGGGTCATGCCTTCAAAGAGTAATCACGCTGCACATTTGCAAATAGAAATATTTGTTAAAACCAAAGTTGATCCCAAAAGGGATCTCTCCTTGTGAGTGTACTGCTAGATTTTTGCCTTTTACAAGAATGAAAAATAGGAAAGAGCTTATTATTCAATGCTGAGCCTGTGACAGACTTCTAGCTGGAGAATTGGAGACCATAAAACATCAAATGATCATATCTTTCAGTCCTGCTATCAAGTTTGAACGGAAATGATTTGATTCATTAGGCATTCTGCAGGTTAAAAACAAATTATCTTCATTTGTATTTATTTGCAGATCTAAAGAGCTATCGAGCTCACAAACCTCTTCTGGACTATTAAAACCATCCAACACCAATTTTAAGAGTGCTCTGGAGGCAGCTTGCAAATAAGTAGCACCCAAAACCAGGGACAGACTTTCTGAGAGCTTCATCTACAACACATTGAGTTTATTTTGGGACAAAAAAAGGAATCAAGCCCTCCTGAAAATCTGTACTTCATTATGAATTCTGAGTATTATTAAAAATCTGGTCCTCATTGAAGGTGCTGAGTACTTGAAAACTCAGTGCTAGGTTCTCTTGAATTTCCTGTTGGAGAGTTGTTAATATGCCGGGCAAGGTTTTTGAGTTAGAAATGTGTTTGAAAGGAATTTTGAGATACATATCCAGGTACCAGAATACCTTCTTAAAACATGTTTAAATTAGTGGTGTAGGAAAAATACGGTGACTGTTTTGTGGTCACATCATTACATCTCATGCATTCAGTGGCATCATAGAGCTACAGAAATAGAAATGTGAGTAATTTCTAATTAAGAGCTGAATATAAAATATTTTTAGTCCAACTGTTAATAATATTCTCAAAACAGAAAAAACCTTAGGGCTGTTTCTGTTGACTAAGGTATCTGGATTAATTACTGACATGACCTAGTGATAGAATTTGAAGAAGTAAAGACTCAGATTTAAGGGCCTTACACTTTAAAGCTACCAATACAAAAGGCTGTTACAAAGTCCAAAGGCAGTTAAAACAACAGCCTTCTAGATCTGGAAGACATGAGTTACACTGGATAAAGCAGTTCAGTGCTGAGCATTTGGCTTTATTTTTCCCCTCTGGGCCACACCATTGTTCTGTCATTTTGAACAAAATAAAAATATTTAAAAGGGATAATATTTCTAGGTCTTACAGACTTGCAGTCTCTCCTTAGTTCTTCACAGAAAAAAGAACTATGATGAGATAAATTAGATATTGCCCTGTGAAAGACAAATTCTTAAGGCAAAATGCTGTAATAGGGATGAGACACTCTTGGGCTTGTGGATAATCTTCAAATGTTCAAATATTTAATGCTTTCATTTTTAAGAGACATTTGGACAATGCCCTTAATAATATACTTTAACTTTTGGTCAGCCCTGAAGTGATCAGGCAGTTGGATCAGATGATCCTCACAGATCTCTTACGACTGTAAATGTTCTGTTCTATGCCGTTTTATTAAGTGACCATCCTCTATGGGGACTGATGAGGCTGATAGGAAACATAAAAAATGCTTGGTTTTTTGAAAGGATTAAAAAAATCACAAATCTTTTCGGATGATACCGCTGGGATTCACCAGGAAGAATCTGCTACATATATAAAAATACAGATAAATCAATGTGTAATATAAGCCAAATATCTTTTAAAAGAGCAAGAGGGAATGTTTCCCATTTATTCCTCAGGTAGTCTGCAATGTCCTGTCTACATTGTAAATTGTGAAACATCTGGGTTTGATCTAAGACTGCTATTCCACCAGCTGTGCTAGGTAATTTGTCCCGTCTCAGGTGCAGTGATGTGGACACTGGCTGCATAATGAGCCTGCAACCTTCTATCTCAGGTGCTCATTGTAGGGAAGGCTCTGGTTCCTCTTCTTTCATATGATTTATGATTGCTTGTTTCCTTCCTCTGCCTTAGGTGGAAGTTAAAAGCATCAGGGCTTTTGAGGAAGATTTCAGTGGAGGCCAGCAGTGCCATGTCCACTTCCTCCTGCTGGTGGCTGTTTGGTGGATGAAAGCTCCAGATACAGTCCTGGCCTGCCCAGCTGCAGGGAAGTGTCTAGGGAAGGTGAGAATAGGTCTGCCTATCTCTCTGGAACATCTTTTGTTCCACCCGCTAAGAGCAGATAATTTCCATCTGCAGCATGCTAATGCAGGGTAACATGGAGGTAAGACAACCATATAAAATGATCTGTTTCGTTTCATCCGAATCAGCCCAGTGAAAAATTAGTCTTACACCCACCAACGCCCTTAAAGGGATATGCTCCTTTTAATGTGTGAGATGAAGAACAGGAGGAGGAGAAGAGATGAAAAGGAAGAACTGTGATAACTGAGGGACCTAGAAGCTATAGTGCGCTCAATTAATTAGAATCTTCTCTTGTTTAAAAAAAATGGTCTCTCTGCGCACATATTTAAAAACTAGTAATAAAATATCACTACTGCACCACTATGGAGTCTCTTTGAGATGCTCAATGAAATACTTGAATTACAAAGTAACAATTTCTATTGTTAGGAGTTGCTGCTATTCTCTTTTTATTGATGTCATAAAGTAGGTATTTATGAGATGAGGTTATTAAGATCAATAGTATAAATGGAACACCTAATTCTCTCTTTTTCAGGCCAGCACAAAGCATTCCTTGGGTGGAATATGTAAGAATAAAAGGTGACTGGATACTGTCAGTTAACCCTAATCCAAATGCAAAGAACTCACCCTATTAACAATGAGTCATTTTTTACATGTTTCTTAGATCTAAAACTATCTCGTCCCTAAGTAGCCTTTATGAAACCTACAGATTTGAATTCATTGCAGGATTGGATTTGCCACATTTACAACTAACACTGAAACTCTATTTTTGCCTTTTTAAAAATAAGAAAGGGAAGATGGAACATTTTATTTTAAATTCCATTTAGTGGTGTGTTTTTATAAATATGATCCTTCTTTGTGAAAAATGTCCTTTTGCAAAGCCCAAAACCCTGATTTTAGTGCTGATACTGAGACTTCCCATCTACTGAATAGTGACCTGTAAAGAAACTATGATATGGACAGGGTTAAATGTATATTCTAATGAAGAATTGAACCTATATTTATATATAGTTTCCATTGCTCAGCCCAAAGGTAATATTTTTGAGCAAATGCAGTCACCAAACTCTCAACTATTTCTAGTGATCTGTCTCTTGTTTCCGTTTCCCCTTTTCACTTCTAATCAGCATCATCATCAATCACAGCTAATTTTAGCTCATGATTAAATAATATCAGCTTAGTTTAGTGGTCATCATTAAGGGAAAATATTTGCCAACAGCTGATCACATTGTTCTTCTTAATGACTCTGCTCCTAGAATTCCATTCTACAGGCATTTGGTAACATAATAAGATTTTCATATAAGAGCAGGGTTTGAAAAATTCTCCAGTCCTGAGACGCTACAGAAGTCAGCAATTGCTCTACATTGTTAAATGAGGGGAAAAATTATGTAAGTTTTTTTGTCAGATTTATGTTTAAAAAAATACTTATAAAATTTGGATTAATTTGGCAACAAAAAGAAAAAAAAATCAACACTTTTACAAAATAATCAACATATATTATCATTCTAGTCTTGCTCACCCTGAATTAATCATATATTTTAATGTAAAAGATGTGGCTTTCAAAAGGTACAGCAAAACCTGTTATAATTCAAAAGCTCAAAAAGCATACAAAAAAATCTTTAACGTCTTATTTCAGACAGATTCATTTTTCTTTAACTTAATTGTTTAGTTTGCAGTTGTGTACAATGAGTTAACTGAAATCATTAGCAAACTGACGTGAGCATCCACTATCGCTCTTCCCACTGAAACTGTTGAAAATTCCAATACCTCACACAGTTTTCCTATGTGGCTACACACAAAAACTTTGCATCCATCTAAGGAATTGTTACCACAGGAAACAAATTTGCTCTGAAAGTTAAAATACATAATCTGTTACATCCAAACACTAACAGTAGTAATCGACTGGTAAACTCTTTTCTACGCTGCTTGTACATCTCTGAGGGTTGTAAACATCATAGAAAACCTACCTCTGACTTTGCATTGTCAGCATGTCTGGTGATGAAATGGTGTACAAAGCAGTGCTTGGACTGGGGGAAAAGATATGGTGAAACTCAGCTGTGTGGTGTGTCCCCAGACACAGCCCCCCGCCATGCCCAGGGCTTCTGCTCAGCCTTCTTCTCCGTCCTGGGGCACGTTCCTCCTGGGTGTGCAACCAGGTGCTGTGAAACCTTTGCAGAGCTAATACAAAGCTAACATTTGTGTCATGCTGAAAGGTATTTGAGGAGGAAAAGACCCCTGCTTGTCTGCCAGGCTGTCTATTCCCCACACTGTACTCAAAGCCTCTTTACTGTCGTGCCACAAAGTATGAATCAGAGAGAGCAGGGAACAAAAACCTTCTAGATGGCAAATCTGAGTAACAATGTGAGACCTGCATACTGTGCAATGCCATTATATGACTTCAAATCTTTTGTTCCGGAGAACATTATATACCTATTACATGCTTAAATACAGGCATTGCTATAGCATAATTAAAATGTTTGTGATCACAGAAATGAAAGGAGACGTTAAAAAGCAACACTGTATTACCTCTGTAGGACTGCGAAACCTTGGCTGTGGGCACAGAATGAAAAGCCACCAGCATGAGACAAGGAGTATACAGGCCTTTGGTTCCATCTGAGAAAACAAGTTAATAGGTAGAAGGGCAAATCTCTGTTGATGTATAGCTGTGGAAAACTAGTTTCTCTTAGCTCTGCAAACATGGTTCCTTGAGCAGTGGTTTCATATCTGAAATGCTCCTGTGGACATGCTACAGGGCATTGGCTTTAGTGGGAGCTGTGCAACTCTACAGTAATACTTGTTAACCTGCGTTAGTACTTGCTGTAGTTTCTTCTCCTTTACTGAAAAAAGAAAACACAAAACAAAACAAAACAAAAACAACAACAAAAAAAAACACCTGTACATTTTGTCAAAAGAAAAAAAAATCGCAAAACTGCTAAATACTTCAAATACTTCAATCTTCAAATGTTAGTTAGTTTGAGACGTAGGGTTCTCAAATGTATTGACTTTTTTTTTTTTTTCATGAAAGCAGACACTAATTTCTATTAAGGAAAAAAAATTTCCACAGGGAAATGTATAAGTGAGCGCTTACACAATTAGCTTTATTCATATCTTTGCAGATAAATTGTTGCAAACACCATGCACTTTTAGGCTTTGTTTTGTTTAAAATTCTAGAGAAGTCCGTAAGTGAGATTGTTCCCACAACTGGGAATCCTGGGTTTAGCTGACAAAGACCTAGCTACAATGTTCTAAGGATGTAGAATTAAATGAGGACTTTGTCCTTCTTTTCCAGTCTGATCCCAGAAGATGGTTGGGCTAGATTATTTTCTATAATGTGTTTTGCCACAGTCTCTAGAGAGGACCACCTCCTTAAAAGAACAGCATAGTAATCTAATAAAAATCCAATCTATGGAGATCCATTACTGTGCAACTGAGAAAACCAAACCAAACAAGATACTAATATAAAAACCTCAGTGAATTCCTTGGTGCATTTTATGTACTACAGCATTTACAAATGACCACATGGATCGTGTAATATCATCTACTGTGGAGAGTTTCTTTTATAGGTCCCTATGGACCGAAATGTTTAGACACAACAGAGCTGAGCACAGGGGCCAGTTGTAGATTTAACAGGGAATTCTTCTGGTTTTATGGGCTTGTATGTCAGCCATATCATTGCTTTAAAAATTGCTTTTGTATTTAATAGTAGAAGAGCTTGACCCGAGTGTAGTAACAACACATGTATCCCTTTAACTGAGCTCTGCAAAGGATTGCAAATTGAAATGTAGAGAGATATTAGCTCTGTGAGTTAAGATGTCATTAGCTGCCCAGGAAGGGTAACTTTGTCAATTGTCATTAACACGTTTTTTATGCTGGTACTTTAGAGATCAGAAGTGTTAACCTGGAAATGGCATTCTGATTTAAATCTCTTTAACGTTTGGAAGGATTGGTCATTTCTTTATACCTCGTTGCTCTTTGAGAGTCCTTCCTTTGTTCAGTATCTGTAAATTGCCTGTATGTGGATCTCAGTTAAGAAAGGAGAAAAAGATCCTGAGTTACTCAGATCTGTCATAAAACTGTCACTTTGGATTATTGCTTAAATGTTGGCTGCAGGCTGAAAACTGTATGTCCATGTAGCACTTGCCCAGTTCAGGTGGGGTTTATAAAAGGGAAATTGTTGCTCTGCAGGGAGATACCTGTTAACCTTATGCATTTGTAAAACTGGTTACATATTTTGGCACTTGCCTGGGCAGTCTGACACTTACAAAGCTTTTGACAAGATGAAGTAGATATATGGTATTTTTGCAGGGTTCTCAGAAAGTGCAGGTTCAGAGCAAACTTTATTAACTACACCTGAGCTCATCTGTGTAAACCAACAACTCTTTGCAGGAAAGACTTCAGATCTGCCCTTTGACCTTCAACAAAATACAAAGCTGGGATGCAGATGATATTGAACTAAGAATTAGTAATTCCAGCTTTACATGCCTTTTTTGTTTTCTTTTCTTTTCTTTCCTTTTTTTTTTTCTTTTTGTTATTCAGATGTCCTCTACCAGGCTAGGGGCTGTGTGGATCAGAAGGTGGAAAACAGGTGGCTTGTCATGAGATGTTTAATTCCTATACACACCAACTCCTAGAACAAGAAAGATTCATTCTGTAACTTATTGGACTAAGTTTTGTATGAGTGTCTCCATTCTGCTTTATAGCACAGGAATAACCTCTAAATAATGGCAAACTGAAATTAAAATATTGTACATATGTCTGCATATATAACTTAGTTGGTTTTTTTTAAATTTTTTTTTTTTAGTTAATGTGCCTTAAATTCATATTTGACTGTATTTAATCTGACCAGTATTTTTCTACAGTTAGCACTGGAGCCTTACCATGTCAGGAAACTCATCTACAAAAACTGCAAAAGACAAGAATTAATGGATTAAAATGTGTTCATTTTGCACTCGTTGTGTATTCATTATCATTATGGAGGATCTGATTTAGAATTGAAAAATTATTGATTTTCACCAAAGTCTTTGCACAGATTTCTCATACAGTATGATCATGACACATATTTGAAGAAAAGAATGAAAATCAAACGAGACATTATATCATGACCAAAATTCTTCACCAAGAGAAAGAGTTGCTTTACCTGAGCTGTGTAGCTTCCTGGTTAAGTTGCAAGAAAGAGCTTTCTATAAGCTGGACAAGAGTGAAAATATAAGATCAGGCGCTGAAGACAGACAGTCATTGGCCTAAAGCTGAACGGAGACAGTCTGTCTCCAGAAACATGTTTCAGGAAACGCCACCTGAAATTTCTGAGGACTGAAATTCTCTGCAATTTCTAACATTGGACAACCTGACAAGGGTTATACCTCATGGCATTCAGGACCGAATACCATACAGTATGTCTGGCTCACTTTTTCAGTGCTTGAGCAATTAATGTGTCTAGAACACATTGCATTTGCTGCACAAGCGGTTCGTGACCAGGTTGTAGACATGCTATGAATCTAAAGATCTATCCCTGATGTTGACTAATGCTGATATGGAGGGTGCCAAGAAGAGGGAATAAAACTGAAGATGAAATGGTAATAAGGATTTCTGGGATTTGTTGTGAAAGCAGACATTACCACTGTCTTTAAAATTTTTTAAGGTCATCTGTTGCACGAGTTGATTTCTCAGTTTTTCGTGCAGGACTAAAGTATCCACTGCAACACAAAACTGTCTCATGCTCATTTGATATTCTACAACAGATCCACCGTGAGTTCATCTTCCTCATGTCATCATGTGTTCCCTTTGCAGCACTGGTGCTGCTTCACATTGCACTTTCCTTGAAGGCTCCCTTTCTTGGAAAATGTTGCACAGTTTCAGGCTGTTGGATGGTTCTAGAGACTTCTGCTGGGATAGACACAGAAAAAGATACTTCCCTAGCTTAACCTAGCTTCTGAACCTCCCTCTTTACCTCTAGACTACCCATATTTTCTGTTCTACCTTCCAACCCTACTGTTTCACAGCAAGACTCTTGGATTTTTCCCCTGATTACATACAAGCTTTGCAATATAACTGCTGTATTGCAGGCTGGGATTTCATATATTGTAATCAAGTATGATCAATTCACTGCGGGTGCTATGGCAGGCAGAGGACGATGCAGTCCCTGGTTTCTAAGTGCTCCCAACCTAACCTTTAAACACTGCTACCAAGAGGGGTGATTGGCAGTGCCTTCTGTACTGTGAGGAGATAATTGTGGTGCTATGGTATAATCAAGTAAGACTCATTCTGTATTTTTGCTGTCGTGGAAAAAAATTTCTGATAAAAGCCGTATGGGGTAAAAGACTAGGGTTACAGCAATACAATTACAGGGTTGTTTTATCCAAACATAGGGGTGACTGAGACAAGTGAATTTTTCTACAATATATGTATGCAGGCAAAAAAATCTAAAAGACTGTGGACTGACTCTATTTCGAACTCAACTTCCTGTGACCACTGAAGAATAGAAGAATTTTCAATGAGGAATTAATGTTATGAAGAGGTTTAATATTACATGGCACACGAAAGATCCTTAGCTCTTAGCTCATGATAATCCGGATAGAATTTAACCTACAAAACTTAAAAGGTGAGTCCGCTTTACTTTTAAGAAGAGAAAAAAAGATCTATCTTATGCTGTCATTCAGGTCCAATCCAAAGCTCTTAAAGTTAACAGGTCTCTTTCCCTTGCCTTCAGTAGGCTTTGGATCAGATCCTGATAGTCACAACTCCAAAGTATGATATGTAAAATTGCCTTTTTTAAGTGCTCCTTGCAATCAGATAAAACTCTTTTCTAAATAGCATCATTCAATATACGGATTGTAGCAGGTAATTGTAATTGTAAATTACTGTAGCAAGCTTAAAATCAACTATTTAAGTACTCACCTGGCAAAACTGCAAAAGCTAACTTTTTCCCTCTTTACTTTCCAGTATATATTTCATTTTTCATGGCTCCTTAACTCAGACATTGCAGTGGGCAATTAGGATTGAATCTTGGCATAGATGTTGTCAGCCTCCAAGCAAATATTTGTCATTTAGAAATCATGGGGCTGTTGAATAAAACTTGGCAAACTGTTCTAAAACTGCATATATGGCAGCTCTATTTCCAAGTATTAATACACGAGGTCCACACACTTTCTGGCAAAACACATTTCCGTGCACTTGTGTGCAAACACAAAAATACACAAATGTCACCTCCCTGCACATCGGTACTCTTCAGAATATCTTGCTGATGACTGAGTCTCAGAGATCTGAGTGTGAAAATCATTTTGAATGTGCCTTCCATGCAAAAGACTGCTTGGTATTTTATGTTTACTGACATAACAGTCTAATCCCTCCAAAAGGGGTCTTAAAAATTAATATTCACATGAGCACATGTTTTTAAAACACACACTTCAAAAATATGGAAATAAAAACATAAAAAGGTAAAATTACGATTTCACACCTAAAAACAATGTAGAATACTGGGCTTTTTAGAAATGCCTCAACAACAAGGGGGAAAAGGAAGGGAAGAACAGAGGTGTTCCAAAAAATTTCACAATACTTAATGTTTAATTATCTATTTCTAATCACCCATTTAAAGCTTCATCTTGCCAACTGCAGAAGCACAGAGAGGTCTTCACTGTTGTTGAATTTAGTGGGATTTGAGGATGACCAGCAGCTTCTAGAACTTCTCAAAATTGGTAAGACTGACCTCTTTGAACGCACAGTCTTGGTGCTTCATGATCAGCAAATGAGACACTGCAATGGATGGGAGTAACTCACAACCAGGAATTTGGTGTTTAAAATTTGAGGAGAGTATTAGAGATGAGAATAACAATGAAAGGAGGTATTCATGCCAATCCAAACACAAGGAGCTTAAAGCCAGCACAGTATCAGAAAGAATGACCTAAAATGAACACAGGTCTACTCTCTGCCAGTGCAAAGATATTTTATCAGCTTTCTTTCTCAGTGGCTCTAAGTGACTCAATATATTAACTCATATGGCAGACACTACACTACAATAAAATATAACCAGTTGAATTTGGGGCAGATTGGAAACTTTAATTTAAAAATGTCCATGCTTGTCAATTCAATTAGATGAGAATTTACTGGCAAGACAAGCTAAGTAAGTCTTGCCAAAATGTAAGAAAAAGGCAGACTAATCAGATAACTGTCTGAGGCAGGTACAACTAACCAGACTAAGCATTTCCCTCTGTTTTAAAAGTTTCCTTCACTGCATCCATATGTCAGTACCATCCCTGAACTGGGAATAGGTTCTGCCATTGCAATGGCAGGATGGCCTGTTTTGCCATCCTGCTCCTCTTTCAGTCAGTATCAGTCTAAATCCTTGCTCTTTTATTCTGATGTGACAGTGAGATACAGTAAGGTGTTCATTTCTGCCCAATCTCTAGCTGACAACCCAACCCTCTTATGACCTAATCTCTATATTTTCCAACAGCCAAAACTAACAGATTTTCCACAGGTATGAAAGGACAGACCACTGCTACCAAGAGTCTCTCCTAAAACTCTTACAGTGAACTGCACTGGGCTGGGATTTTGGTTTGAGTTTCTTTTGGAAACTTTATATACTAATGAAAATTGAGCTGTGATTATGTGATATGCACCTAATTAAAATGTACTATAATTGTTGAAGTATTTTACTGAAGTAATTTTCTTTTTCAAGCAACAGGTTTGCCAGATGATAAAACTTGTCTTGTGGTTTCTCTGCCTTTGCGAAGAAGCTTAGAGCTAAGTACAGAGGATGGGATCAGCCCTGGACATCAACCCCACACCCCCATAAATGACAGCATTTTTCACTAAGTTCTCATGCTCAAGGCTTAAGTCAGGCTTTTTGCCAAACACTCAAGTCCAAGACAAATAGCCTATGTGGGTGTTTTGTGCACAAAGATTACTGAAGCTCATTTTAGCTAGATGGATAAACCTTTTGAAATCTGGCTTGTTAGAACTAACTATAATATAGATCAGAGTTAGATGTTTATTGAAAAGCACTGTGAGAGGAATGTAAATTACTCATGAATCAGAATGACCTGGTGGTGAAGTACCAGCGGGTCTTGGTGAATGTGTTGTCACCAATTCTCAAAAACAATGTGACCTTTTTTGTACAGTAGATTCTTTTCTTTTTAAATGACCATGCTCCTGTTCTGTCTTTTCAAGTTTTCCATTTTTCCAAAGAAAAATGAGGTACAGCTGTATGGACTTAGCAAGTAAAAATTCAAAACTCCTTAAATCTCCTGAATTTTTTAAAAATATTTTTATTTAATATAGCTCCATTCCATAAGGTCTATTTTGGTGGCAGGGCTGAAATTCCCCTATGGGTGAAAAATCTAGATGATTCTAAGCTACACTTAGATTCTAGTGCTCTGTGCATTCCAGAATAACTTTATGTATCAGAGGATTTTTTTGATTTATTTTATTTTCATGTCAGAAGGTAAATCTCTGGTTTAATAAATGCTGTACTGCCCCAATCTTCCACAGATTGCCAACAAAACACAAAGCATTCCTGACTCATTTTGCATCTAGAAGTTCCTTTGTCCCTTCAGGTATTGTCTAGATTGTTTCTCACCTTTTTCCATTCCAGCAGGGAAAAAAAAAAAAAAAAAAAGTAATTGTTCATAACTGCCCAAAAATGAGGAACACGGAAAATGCATTCAGGCATGTCACCTTGTATCATTAAGTAGGGAAAGGAAAACCATCTCCAAATACAACATCTCTTCATAAAAGGCATTTCCCTAATATTGGACTACACTTAAAAGTTTTACCTTCCCAACATGCAATCAGCATTCATCCTTCCTTTTTCTTGCCTGGAAGAATGGCTGTTTTCACAATGAAAGCCATCTCCCACTCAGTTAGGAACAAAACCAGAAGAAGCTGTGTTGTTAAAAGGCACTACAATCTACCATGGTCCACAAATATGAGGAAAGTATGGCCTGGAGAACAACTCTACCACCTATTTCAATTGCATCATGTGAGGACTGTTAGTGCTTGCTCTGCCTTCCTCCGTGAGATTGCCAGTCATGTTGTTAGTTCATACACATTACTTAACACCAGGCAATGTTGGGGGGGGACACTCAATGAGTTGAGTCAGGATCACAGGCAGAACTATCAGGTTAGCACACATAACAACTTAGTACATAACTCCACTAAGTTGCACCTTGTTCCTCGGTACTTATTTCAAACAGATTTTACACTGACTATGATAACATGGGTATTCTTTTGCTACCAGACAGTATCTCTGCATTGCACTCATCATGCGGTGTATGCGTACTTCTAGAGGCAGAGCAATAGGTCTCTGGGATGTGACCCAGCATAGCCTGGGGCATGGGCTGAAAAACACCATCCAAATTCGCATTAGAACCCAGGGAAACCAGAAGACTGTAAAAGGTTCTGTTTAATGATAACTCAGGCTACATTTGACCCAATAGTGATAGAAATAAAACCTGGCAAAATTTGGTCTTGGTTGATTAATGTGGCCTTGACAGCAACCTAATGGGTGTTATTAGAAACATGACAATTACTATGGTGTTTATGGTGCACCTCTATGGTTTTTACAGAATTGCTCATTCTGCACACATCCTAATTACAGAAATATTCAGGAAATGCCTTAACAAAATGAAAAAAGCACTTTCAGGTAAAACTGACAAGTTTTTGTAATTTAAATGCAGCTGAAATGCATCCTATTGACCAAAGTACATTAAAATTGCTCAGATAAAATAATGGAAATAAAACTATCTGTTGAATAGCAACTTATTTATTAAACACCACTCATCCTATGTTCAGAATAAACTCTGGATCTTACAGGAAAACTAAAAGGTAATTGCATAATTAATATTAAGATAAACCATATTCATAAGAGGGTTAAATTAAAGCTGAGTGGTCATCTTTAATTCTGATATTACCTAAATCTGATTGTTTTACTACTCAGTAATTAAACACTGCTATAATAATAATAATGATATTGCATGTTGGTTTAATTTTAATTTTTATAACACTATCTAGAGGATACTCTTTTGCATCAGTGACCATGAAAACCCTGTTCCTAGAATAGCTACAGTAACCATTAGGTCTCATAACGTAAATATTTCCAAATAATCAACAGCAACTATATCAAGATACACATCGTATGCTGCAAAACAGACAGGAATTTGGCATGTGTTTCCCTTGCCCAGTTACCAACAACAATCACTGCAGCACATGGTTGATGTCACCCTATGTGCTGTCCCTGTCCCCCAGCCATCAAGGTGGCTTTCAGTCCTCTAAGTACTGATTGCTAATAGGTCTGTTTCACAACTTTTTCTTCAAAAGCTCCTTTCTGTTACACTCCTGGCATCTGTTTCTTCCCCCTTAGGAGCTGCTTAACCTGGGTGCATAACACTGTTTTATAGAGAATCCAAGGCCTGATCCAGCATCCACTGAAGTCTTAATACAGTTCAGTAGAACTAAATAAGCCAAAGTAAAAGATATATAAGGAAGATAAAGAGGTCATACTGACAGCTTTGTCTAGGGAATCTGAAAGGTGCATCAAGAGGCACAGTGACAGAAGGACCACGGCTATTGGTGGTGGAAATCCACGTGCCTGTTTGCAGTTAGTCTGCATCACAGCAAGCAGTAGGTTGTTGCAGCCTCTGTGGTTTCCCTCCCCTATGCCATCACTAACCACATTGTTCCCTTCTTACATTTAGAGAGAAATCTTACTTGACCCCAGTGTATCTCTGGAGGAAGGTTTTGCAAAGCTTTCCCCTGGCATTCCTGGACACTGAATGAGGCTCTAATGCAGTTGAGAAAAGCTGAGTGAGTTTTACATACAAATTTTGACCCATTTCTGTATAACCAAAGACTAGTTTCCCAGATATCCATTTTAAATTGCTTTTGGGCCATGCTACAGGTCTCAACACTTACTGCTACACAGTGGGAAATAAACCTTTATTCCTGGATTTGACACCTGACCCAGTCATCTTGCTGTACAACCTCTTTTTGTTTATGGTTGTAAAGCTGGAATTGCTACTTCATTTTAAGTCTCGTAATATGAAGCAGTACAAGATTTAGGGTATGAGAAGGTGTCATAGTTCTGACTTTAGCAAGGAATTTTTTCTTCCCTTCCCCTCCCCCTGTGTGTGTGTGTGTGTGCAGCACACCCATTTAGGTGAAAACAAAAGAACTAGCCGGGGCGCTAATGGTCGAACATTAGTTGCCTAGCAACGAAGGGGGAGGGGTTGGGGCTGGTGTGTGGGCTGGAAGGAGGTGTGGGGGGGGGAGTCGGGCTCGCGGGGAGGAGGAGGGGCTGCTGTGAGCTGGCAGACGCTGGTTCATTTGGGTTTTTTTTTGTTGTTGTTTTTTTTTCCTGTTGGAGGGAAGTTTTTTTTGGCTGCTGCGGTTCCTTCCCAACTATTCCTGTTTGTCGGGGCCCCCCCGGAGTTCGTGAGTTTTTTCTTCCATTGAGAGAACTTTCTGTGTTGTCGGTGTTGTTTTTTTTTTTTTTTTTTTTTTTTTTTTTTCGCTTCCCCCTTCCCCTTCGCCCCCCCCCCCCGCCTTCCTCCTTTTCCTCGGGAGGGGAAGAGGAATCAGTTTTTTTGTTTTTTTTTTCCTCCGATATACCCGGGGGGGGGTGTTGTTGTTTTTTTTTTTGTTTTGTTTTCTTTTTGTTTTCCCCATCCCACGTGGCAGTGACCAGGGATCCCACAGCGCTGCCTGGTGACAGGCACTGGTGACAAGCTCTGCTCCTGTAGTGATCCAACAGCGCCACCTGGTGACTACCATAGGACACTACAGGTTCTGCACTTCCAACGACCCAACAGCGCCACCTGGTGAATGGTACAGGACATTACAAGTTTTACACCTCCAGTGACCCGACGGCGCCCCCTGCTGACTGTGGTTGGAACTACACCAAAGGGTGCTAAAAATTGAACTATTTTAAATTTTCCTTTTGCCGGGCTATCGGTTTTGTTCTTAAAGGGGATTATTGGTGGGTATAGTAGTATTGCTTGGTTGTTTACTTGGGTTCTTTTTGTGTTCTTGTTAATACAAACATACCTTTTAATAAAGGGCTGTTATTTTGTTTTCCCTTTTCCATAATTTGTTTTTTTTTCCCTTCAATCAAAGCTCCTTAGTTTTGGATTAATAATTGCTTAGGAAAAAGTTTGGGGTCTTTTCCTCCTAATCCATCCTCAGCAGAAGACCCTTGTCCCATTTAAACTGGGACATTTTTGGCGCCCAACGCGAGGCTTTGAGAGAGGAAAAGTGGAAAAGGAATAACTGCCCTTTTGTGACTTTATACGTGTTTGTGAACCTGTAGGCACCATGAAGTCTAAGCTCGCTGCTTTTCTGTGGTATATAATTATGCCAAAATCTATGTCTCACCTGTCGATGTTTTTCAGCTCAGACACTATGACCCTCATTGTAATAAGTATGTTTGAGATCTCGCATTGGGTTCATGACATAGCAAACTCAGCACCTGTTATTTTCCTTCGGGACATGTTCTCAAGGATATATTACTGCTCTAGCCTACACTGTCTCCTTTGGGGTTTTAAGGATAATGGCACCTATCCCTATGGAGAAACACAGGGAGGTATATTTACCCAACCCCTCCTACATTTTCTCTTTGGTTCTAATACAACGGCCTCTGAGACATTTAAACTCTCTTTAGGTGTAAGAGACGTTTTCCTTTTGGGTTTTTTCGTGCAAGCTTGTGCCACGGTGTTATATCTAACATTTGTAGTTAGGCCCATGATTAACCAGGCACGGGCACAGAAGCCAGCCCCAGGGGTGGGAAACTTCGAATGGCATGGGCCATGGGAAGACTTGGGTAAATTTCTAGAAAGTGGTTCAGTTCCTACAGCATGGAAGTTCGCTCTCGAAAAACTCCCAGACCCTACACAGATAATAATAGCTGCAAGGGAGAGGAGTCATGGTAAACCCATAGAGAGGCAGGTGGCAGATGCATGTGGGGCTTTAGCCGTTGCCTACCAAAAGGTGCTCGGTATGGTGCAGCCTTCACAGGGAAAAAGAAAAGATGAAAACGAGAGGTCTGATACAAGGGTGACTCCAGATCAGGCCAGTTCCAAGGAACCAAACAAGTCAATGGAGGTTGCACCTATCCAAAGGAGAAAATATAAGACCAAATCAGCCCGCCCAGTTGATGATGATGAGGAGGCAGGACCCTCACAGGCAGCCAACCCGGAGCCAGAAATCATCACTGAGTCCTTATCGTATGACAATCTCCGGAAATTACGGGCAGACGTCATTCGTCAGCCGAATGAGTCCATACTAACCTGGATGATCCGAGTTTGGGATTCCACGGGTGATGCCATAAGCCTTGATGGTGGTGAAGCAAGGTCCTTGAGGTCTATTGCCCGAGATGCGGGCATTGAAGAGGCATTTGTGAGAGAATCAAAGCCCCTGTCTCTCTGGGCACGGCTGCTGGATGCTGTGAGAGAGAAGTTCATTCACAAAGAGGCCTTCCAAGCAGACCATCTTACAAAGAGCTGGAATACCATGGAGGAGGGGATCCGACGCCTGAGGGAAATGGCACTGTTGGAGGTACTGTTTGGAGGGGATATGCAAGCTAATCACGATCCCGACAAGGTTAGATGTACACCATACATGTGGTGGACCCTCATACGTATGGGGCCATCTGCACACATCAGTTACCTGACATCATTGGAGGCTGGGGAAAAGAGAGAGCCAGTGGCGTTTATAACAAATAAACTTCGGATGTACAACAGTATGGTCCAAGAATCACTACAAGCCCGCGTTTCCTCCGTAGAGACCTCGATCAACAACCTCACTACCATAGCTACAAAACTACAAGATCAACAGGAGAAAATCCTAGAAAAGATGGAGAAGAACAGCTCCCAGGTGGCACCAGTGAGAACCAGGCGCCCCCCAGCCAGAGAGGGGAGACAGGCCTCACGAACCGAGCTGTGGTATTTCCTAGCTGGTTCTGGAGAAGACATGGGACAGTGGGACAAGAAACCCACCCATGCCTTGGCAGCCCGAGTACAAGAGGTTAAGGACCAGAGAAAAACAACGTCCGTGAAAGTGAGTGCAGTGCCGGTATCCCGTGGGCAGGGATCTGACCCACTAGAAGGTACCTCCCGCCGGTATTTGCAGACGGAAAACTGTGACGAGCAAGACAGAGACCAGTATTAGAGGGGCCCTGCCTCTAGCCAGGTGGAGGCACGGGACAACCGTGTCTATTGGACGGTGTGGATCCGATGGCCTGGCACATCAGACCCACAAGAATATAAGGCTTTGGTTGACACTGGCGCTCAATGCACGTTAATGCCCTCAGGACATGTGGGACCAGAGGCTATTTCCATTTCTGGGGTGACCGGAGGGTCACAGCTGTTGACCGTGTTGGAAGCTGAAGTGAGCTTGACCGGGAAGGAGTGGCAGAAACACCCCATTGTGACTGGTCCAGATGCCCCATGTATCCTGGGCATTGACTACCTTAGGAATGGGTATTTCAAAGACCCCAAGGGACATAGGTGGGCTTTCGGGATAGCTGCTGTAGAGACAGAAGTGGCTAAGCAGTTGAATTCACTACCTGGCCTCTCGGAGAACCCTTCTGCTGTGGGACTGTTGAAAGTTGAGGAACAGCGAGTGCCAATTGCCACTACAATAGTGCACCGTCGGCAGTACCGAACGAACCGAGACTCTGTGATCCCCATCCATAAGATGATCCGTGAGCTGGAAAGTCAAGGAGTGATCAGCAGGATCCACTCCCCCTTCAACAGCCCCATCTGGCCTGTGCGTAAGTCTGACGGAGAATGGAGATTGACTGTGGACTATCGTGGCCTGAATGAAGCCACCCCGCCACTGAGCGCCGCTGTTCCAGACATGTTGGAGCTCCAGTACGAGCTGGAGTCTAAGGCGGCGAGGTGGTACGCCACTATTGACATCGCGAATGCGTTCTTCTCCATTCCCTTGGCGGCAGAGTGCAGGCCGCAGTTTGCTTTCACGTGGAGGGGCGTGCAGTACACGTGGAACCGACTGCCCCAGGGGTGGAAACACAGCCCCACCATCTGCCACGGATTGATCCAGGCTACGCTAGAGAAAGGTGAAGCTCCAGAACACCTTCAGTACATTGATGACATCATTGTATGGGGGGACACAGCAGAAGAGGTCTCTGAGAAAGGAAAGAAGATCATACAGATTCTCCTGGATGCTGGGTTGGCCATCAAAAGAAGTAAAGTCAAGGGACCTGCCCGAGAGATCCAGTTCCTGGGAGTAAAGTGGCAAGATGGACGTCGTCAGATCCCGACTGAAGTCATCGATAAAATCACAGCAATGGCCCCCCCAACTAGCAAGAAAGAAACCCAAGCTTTCCTGGGTGCCATAGGTTTTTGGAGGATGCATATCCCCGAGTACAGCCAGATCGTAAGCCCTCTCTATCTGGTAACCCGCAAGAAGAATAATTTCCAGTGGGGTCCTGAACAACAGCAAGCATTCGAACAGATTAAACAGGAGATTGCCCATGCTGTAGCCCTTGGGCCAGTCAGGACAGGACCAGATGTGAAGAATGTGCTCTACTCTGCATCTGGGGATAAGGGCCTCTCCTGGAGCCTCTGGCAGAAGGTGCCTGGTGAGACCCGAGGCCGCCCACTTGGGTTCTGGAGCCGAAGCTACAGAGGGTCAGAAGCCAATTACACTCCAACAGAAAAGGAGATCCTAGCAGCTTATGAGGGAGTACAAGCTGCCTCAGAGGTGATTGGCACAGAAGAACAGCTCCTCCTGGCACCTCGGCTACCGGTATTGAGTTGGATGTTCAAAGGGAAGACGCCCTCTACACATCATGCCACTGATGCCACCTGGAGCAAATGGATTGCCCTGATCACGCAGCGCGCCCGCATTGGAAACCCAAATCGCCCTGGGATCCTAGAGATCATCACGAACTGGCCGGAAGGTGAGAATTTTAGTCTAGCAGAAGAAGAAGAAGGGGAGCAAGTGGTACGGGCAGAGGAAGCCCCAGCATACAACCAACTACCAGAAGAAGACATACGCTATGCACTCTTTACTGATGGTTCCTGCCGTATTGTAGGAATGAAACGTAAATGGAAAGCAGCTGTATGGAGTCCCACACGACAAGTTGCAGAAGCTATAGAAGGAGAGGGTGAATCAAGCCAATTCGCAGAACTCAAAGCCGTCCAGCTGGCATTGGACATTGCTGAACGAGAGAAGTGGCCGAAACTTTTCCTTTACACAGACTCATGGATGGTGGCCAATGCCCTGTGGGGGTGGTTGGACAGATGGAAGAAGACCAATTGGAAACGTAGGGGAAAACCCATCTGGGCCGCTGATATATGGCAAAACATTGCTACCCGGGTAGAGAAACTGATTGTGAGAGTCCGCCACGTAGACGCCCACGTGCCCAAAAATCGAGCCAATGAAGAACATCGCAACAATGCACAGGCAGACCGAGCTGCACAAGTTGAGGTGTTACAGGTGGACCTAGATTGGCAGCACAAAGGCGAACTGTTCTTAGCACGATGGGCCCATGATGCCGCCGGCCATCAGGGCAGAGATGCCACCTACAGATGGGCACGAGACCGAGGGGTGGATCTAACCATGGATGCTATCTCTCAGGTTATCCATGACTGTGAGACATGCGCTGCCATTAAACAGGCTAAGAGACTGAAACCCCTGTGGTATGGTGGACGGTGGAATAAATACAGATATGGGGAGGCTTGGCAGGTTGATTATATCACACTGCCACAGACCCGCCAAGGTAAGCGCTATGTGCTCACCATGGTGGAAGTCACCACTGGATGGCTGGAGACGCATCCGGTGCCCCACGCCACTGCCAGAAATACCATCCTGGGCCTCGAAAAACAGGTCCTGTGGCGGCACGGCACCCCAGAGCGGATTGAGTCAGATAATGGGACACACTTCAAGAATAGTTTAGTTACCACTTGGGCGAAAGAGCATGGCATTGAGTGGGTCTATCACATACCATACCATGCAGCAGCTGCCGGGAAGGTTGAACGGTGCAATGGACTGTTGAAGACTACCCTGAAAGCATTAGGTGGAGGGACTTTCAAACACTGGGATCAACACCTAGCAAAGGCTACATGGTTAGTCAACACTAGAGGCTCTGTCAATCGAGCCGGCCCTGCCCAATCAGAGTCCCTTCACACTGTAGACGGGGACAAGGTCCCAGTGGTTCACATGAGAGGTATGTTAGGTAAAACAGTTTGGGTTAACCATGCCTCGAGCAAAGGCAAATCCATTCGTGGAGTTGTCTTTGCCCAAGGACCTGGTTCCACATGGTGGGTGATGCAAGAAGATGGAGAAACCCGGTGCATACCCCAAGGAGATATTATCTTAGGGTAAACAGGCTATAATTGTACCCGTATTTGTACCTATATATTTATGAATGTGTATGTAGTTTAGAATAATGTATGTATGTATGGAGTTCAAGAAAAAGGGTTCAATTTGATAGATGTATAGTGGCATGGGAATGGGAAGAAAAATTAGGGGTGGATAATGTCATAGTTCTGACTTTAGCAAGGAATTTTTTCTTCCCTTCCCCTCCCCCTGTGTGTGTGTGTGTGTGCAGCACACCCATTTAGGTGAAAACAAAAGAACTAGCCGGGGCGCTAATGGTCGAACATTAGTTGCCTAGCAACGAAGGGGGAGGGGTTGGGGCTGGTGTGTGGGCTGGAAGGAGGTGTGGGGGGGGGAGTCGGGCTCGCGGGGAGGAGGAGGGGCTGCTGTGAGCTGGCAGACGCTGGTTCATTTGGGTTTTTTTTTGTTGTTGTTTTTTTTTCCTGTTGGAGGGAAGTTTTTTTTGGCTGCTGCGGTTCCTTCCCAACTATTCCTGTTTGTCGGGGCCCCCCCGGAGTTCGTGAGTTTTTTCTTCCATTGAGAGAACTTTCTGTGTTGTCGGTGTTGTTTTTTTTTTTTTTTTTTTTTTTTTTTTTTTCGCTTCCCCCTTCCCCTTCGCCCCCCCCCCCCGCCTTCCTCCTTTTCCTCGGGAGGGGAAGAGGAATCAGTTTTTTTGTTTTTTTTTTCCTCCGATATACCCGGGGGGGGGTGTTGTTGTTTTTTTTTTTGTTTTGTTTTCTTTTTGTTTTCCCCATCCCACGTGGCAGTGACCAGGGATCCCACAGCGCTGCCTGGTGACAGGCACTGGTGACAAGCTCTGCTCCTGTAGTGATCCAACAGCGCCACCTGGTGACTACCATAGGACACTACAGGTTCTGCACTTCCAACGACCCAACAGCGCCACCTGGTGAATGGTACAGGACATTACAAGTTTTACACCTCCAGTGACCCGACGGCGCCCCCTGCTGACTGTGGTTGGAACTACACCAAAGGGTGCTAAAAATTGAACTATTTTAAATTTTCCTTTTGCCGGGCTATCGGTTTTGTTCTTAAAGGGGATTATTGGTGGGTATAGTAGTATTGCTTGGTTGTTTACTTGGGTTCTTTTTGTGTTCTTGTTAATACAAACATACCTTTTAATAAAGGGCTGTTATTTTGTTTTCCCTTTTCCATAATTTGTTTTTTTTTCCCTTCAATCAAAGCTCCTTAGTTTTGGATTAATAATTGCTTAGGAAAAAGTTTGGGGTCTTTTCCTCCTAATCCATCCTCAGCAGAAGACCCTTGTCCCATTTAAACTGGGACAGAAGGTCAACCACAAGGAGCTGAGGTACAGCCCTCAGCTGAGACTTGATAACCGAGTGTATACATGCTTCTAGCATGTTGCAAAGGAGAAATGAAACTGGTTGTCTGAAACCAAACTCACAGTGGATTTAAGCCACTTCCAGGGTAACTTGAGCGTGTTTGTTTTTTACATGCATCAGATCGACATCGACATGTCTCAGCAGAGGGGTGGTGAGATGCAAATCAACAGTCAGGCCTCTGGTTTGTGAGATGTCTGGGACAAGAGCAGCATTTGGTTTTCTATTTAGGAAAACTTGTGTGATGAGTCTTAGTCCATTACTGAAGTTGCAAGACATCAAACTGATAAACTTAATAAGGTCTATAAACATTAGTATTCTGGTGTTGTGGATATTATTGCAACAAGATCTTTTTACTGTGAAGGTTAATTCTTTAAGATCTGAATAACTTTTGGAGGTCCCTGTAAGAAAGGAGTTAAAGAAATGCAATAGTGTTGCTTTAGTACTGTGTTATTTATCAGCTGTCTGGTTAGCATTGTGCTCAATCTGCAGGTTTCACATGTAAATCAAATGCAATGAGTCTATGACAACTCACAAGATTTACACAGATGGGACCTGACCAGCCCTCTCTCAAGTCACCAGAGGTGGTCTGGGTTCCCTAATGTGTGCAAATAGGAGCCACAAACATAAATATAATTTACTTTTATAAAACTTTTAATTAGGTTAATAAAAATCTCAGCATAAAAGCCTATAGCTCGTAAAAACTCAGACCCCGTGCATACCAAAGCTGATGGGGGTCAGGAAAATAGCCACAAAGAATTGCATTACCATGCTAATACAATAGGGAAGTCTCCTGTCTCTCTTTTGAATAACCTCTTATGCAAATTTCATATGTTGACCATGACACCAGACCTTCACAGGGCACTGAGTTGTGTTTCCCTGTGCTTACAATATATTTAATTTCAATGCAAAACTGCAAACTCATCAAAACCACTCCTTTCTACCAGCATTCAATTATTTAAATATAGAATATATACAGATGGGGGGGGGGGGGGAGGTTGCCTCTGAATCTTACATAAAGTACTTTAGTCAAGATTACAAATAACATAATATGAAAAGGACAAAAATCTAAGTGGGAAGAAATTTTTAGCTATTAGTCACCACCTTTCCTCACCTCTGAATGGTTGTTGAAAATAATGATTCCAAAATGCATTTAGGCATACAACTAATATATATATATATATATACACAAATTGTCTCTACAGTAATGAATCTGCACTCTTCTTGAAGTCAAAAGCATGTTTATTTGTAATATGGGTCATTATCTGCCCACTTGCTAAATTTCTTGACCACATGCTAAACATTTGAACCATACAAAGGTTCATCATTGTTATCTAATTACAATATGTGTAGTTCCTCATGCAGATAAAGATGGAATATTTATAAATATACAGGTATTTCATAGCATTTATGAAGTTTTATCCACATAATCAAAGAATAATACATATATAAGAATAGTCCATATAAAAATACATATAAATACTGTTTACATAGTATTTTGTTATTTCATGTGCCTTATTCTAGCCTCAGTTCCTAGAGATTGCAATGCCAAGGAAGTGGTAAAACACATGAAGACTGTTTTCAATCACTTTCTCTTCCAAAAGAGAAAAGTTTATTTTGTCTTGTACAATGGGACTTGTGCTAAACATATGGAAAAATTCTTAGGAAGTAAGCAAAATAAGAATTACTCGTTAGGATGTTTCTAGAAAATCCCCCAAAATATAGTATTTACTGAAAAAGTACATCCAGTTTTGTGCTCAAAAGTGGTATATATTTTATTTTTTCAGAATGTACATATGCTGTTATACCCATACACCATTTTTTTCCTCCAAAATCTAAAAAGTTAATGACATTGTAGTTTAACCTCAGCACTATTAGCATCTGTCTCTTAGGTGCCCTAAATAGAATGGCTCTGAAGGACTAACAGGAGCTGTCATCTCAACTGTGATTGCACTGCACTCCTGTTTGCCACAGCCCAGCATTCCAGGACAGGGATCCTTCTGACAGCTACCAGCTGGAGGGTGTGTAGGTTTTCCATGAGTTACCAAAGGGAGGATATTTCAGTTCTGCATGTCCACATGTACTGCATCTCAGGAGGATGTTTAAAGCATTCAGTGTATTCCTCCCTCTGGCTAAAACACTCCCCGAGTCAACAGGCATGTGGCACATCCCACAGGAAGTGAGGTTCCATATCCTTCAGGATGGGGAGTTCCACACTTCCACTGGTCATCCAAAGGGACACCTGTTTCTCTCCCCCTCTCATCTGAGGGAGAAGCAGTATGCAGGACCCAGAGCCAGCTGTGTTTAAATGAACCATGCTATCCACTTTCTTTGTGCTGGATGCTGTTCCCTTCAGACTTAGAGCTGGTTGAATCAAAGAGAAAATCCAGATTCAGTGGGTTTGGGGTCAGATTCCAGACCCCAGATGAGCTTTGCTTCAGAGGAGCCTGGAGTCCAGAATAGAAAAATATATGTCTTTGTTGCAGACCTAACTGTAATTTGATTCCAGTAGTCGTGAATAGGACATAAGAAATGTGGAAATATCTGTATATGTTCCCAGCTCAAACAGTGAGTGCCATTAGAAAGCATAATAGTGTTCCGGGGTATTGATTTTACCACAGTATTTCCTTGCTTAGTGTGCTTTCCTCTCTGAGATATTTGCACCATGCCATGGTAAATGTTGTTTTTAACAGAACTCACTGCAGTCTTGTTTGAGAAACTATGTGAACAAGGTGGAGTTCTCTCACAGTGCTGAGCTCTCAGTTGGGCTGTCTGATGCCCAATTAAAAAAAAATAGGCAGGAAGAGCCAAATGGAACAAAAGCTGAAAGGAGGTAAAAAGGTATATACTAAAAATACTAAACGTTGAGCTCCCGTGAAGTAGGTTAGATACTAACGGTATTAAATAGGTGATTATATTCATAGGTAGAGTTTAGATTTTTATGATGTCAGGAACAGAAACAGACACCCAGACCTCATTCATCTACCAAAACAAATATAGCTTAACTCATATAAGATGTGCTCTTTTTTAGACCACTTGCTTTTCAATTATTTCTCTGAGATTCACTTATTCCACTGTAGGCTAATAGAGGAAAACAAGGGTTGGGGGTGGGTGGGTAAAGGGCAGGAAAAATGGAATTCATGTAAACTAGTAAATAAGTTGAATCTGCTTGTAAGTTACAACCAAAATAAATGTAGATCATTTGTTATAATAAGATCTGAGTTTCATTTAAATTAAATTTGTATAATTTTTGTGCTTGGAGTAAAGTGGACCAAAATTAACATTAAAACAAACTGATCTTTGCTGATATGAATTGACCCATCTCCCTTCTTCTGCACCTGAGCTCTTAATTACAATGACTTACAACAACTAAGATTTTACCAAGTATTTAAAACACATGATGAAAAGGAGGCAAATAAAATATTAATGAAACCTAAGGCAGATATATTTAGTGATTTCTTCATATCCTGGATGGATGCATTCTGTGTTCCATGGGGTCTATCATATATTTGGCACTAATTTGTATTTCATTTACGACTTGAAGATGGAAGAATGTGTATTTGTAGTAAACGTCCAGGAGACATGTAGCTAAACCATACTTCAGGCACTTTGGATTAGGCTTCAAAAACAATGGCTTAAAAAAGTAAGCTACAATTTACTAAGGACAAGCATAAAGTTCTATACTCATTTAGGATTAGGAATACTGACCATAAATAAGGTATATCATGCTCTGGAAAAAATGCAAATGTACAAAAAGTGTCATCTAAAAGACACTCAGGTAGTATTTCCCGTCCTCTGAGCTGATACAACCACAAATGGAGAACTGAGTCCAGCTGTGGTCTCACACCTGAGGAAAGATGCAAACTCTTCAAAGAGACTGTGGACAGGGCAAAAAAGAACAATGGAGAGTCAGAAAAGGACATTACAAAGCAAAATGAGATCACCTGTTCTCCATGCTACAAGGCAAAAATGAATAAGCTAGAAAATATTAACTGTAAATTTTGGAATATGTTATCTAAGCAGATGATGGAATGTAGGTGGTTGGAAATTTCTAAGAGCAGGTTAGATAAAGATGACAAGTCTGGTTTAGGTACTGATCACTTTGCCCTGGGAGACAAGGACAGATCGGAGATTTTTGTTTCTCTTTCAAACTTATTTCATATAACTGTACATAAAAGTTCCAGTTATAATAGACCTTAAATGGGAATATTCTCCCATCTACAAGAACACTCACAGGAATCCCTTGATGGGACCATTTTCATGGACACCCCTGACAAATAAGACCTTGTGTTTTTCCTGAAAAGCAAAACCCCTGTTGAGTTCACAGGACAACAAAACACTGGACTATTTAGAAGCCAATATAACTGGAAAAGAAAAAGCCAGACTATTGGAGAAAATTAGCTTCAGGCATAAATTTTCATTGAGACTGCAGAGAGTTTTCTCTGAGATATTTATCATCCTAAATTATCATTGGATCTAGATAGGAAATAAATCTTCACAGATATCCACTTGGAACAGGAAGGAAAAAAAATAAAATTTAAAATAAAGTTAGCTCTCCTGTTCCCAGGTGAATTTTAGCTTTTTTTTAGAGACCTCAATTAAGGTTTCTCTTGTGATGGACTGTGGACAGTGGCAGATATTTTTCTTTTTGGTTTGAGGTTTGTGTTTTCTTAAAGCAGGGTCAGAGGACAAGGGCAAAAATAGTCAAAATCTCAATATTTTTACCTGAAATTCAAGGATTTAAAAATATTGGAACCATAAATTTCACTATGATGTTCTACAAGAAGAGTAACTCAGTTATGCTTTCTATCCCCTTTTTTTTTTATTATTAATATCTCACTTTCTAGCAGAACTACAATTCCTGGAGGGCATCCCTTTTTCTTGTGGCTTTTCAGTGTACCATGACCATTATGTAGGTACAGGACATCAACACAGATGAACTCCAATGAAGGAACTTGCCTAAAAAGGAAAATGGAATCATACAATACCTGAAACACAACTCCCATGAGGTAACACCATCATACTTCATGACAAAATATTAAAAATTTAAATGTGTTAGATTTTTTTGTCCTTCACTGAGAGTATCTGCAAAAAGCCGACTTTCTTTAAATAAGTTCATAAAAAAAAACACCTAATTTTCTCAGTTGCAAACATATGCCCAAACTAAGTAAATTTAGCATGATTCCAGAGTATGATGCTTTTGAAGCCATTGCAGCACCATGGTTTCTTGACATTTAAAAGTTTCAGGTAGTGAGTATTCCCTGGACTTAACCATGCCAACAGTCACTAATCTCTTACAGAGTGAATAAAAATAAGCATAAAAATTACCTACAAAGAATGAATTATAAATTCACTAACAATTTTATTTGGCTTTCAGATAATTAAATTAACTGAAAACTGCTTGATTTCTGCCCTGTGTAATCTAGAGATCTGGAGAAAGGGACCATATCAGAGTAGATGTCATTGAGGAGTTACCACTTTCTCCTCTTTGATGAGTGCTACAAATTTAATGGCTGCTTGAACTACCAGGCACTTACTAAGCTCTTCAGTTTCTTGTAGCTGGAAAGGTATTGTTTAAATATAAAAGGAGACCAGTTCTCACTCCAGCAAGTTCCAAAAGCTAAACAGAAATTCCCCACTGGCAGACACAGGATGTAGTCTGGTTGAAGTAATTCTAGAATAGGGAAATAGGGCTATCTAAGAACTAGAAAAAAATTCTCAAAGCAAAATGGAAATCCTGGTAATGTCCACTGATACTAAAAGGAGAGGACATCCTGACATACAAGCTTGCTTTTGCTCAGGGACTTCAGACTGGTGAAAGAACAGAAAAGGAATACTCTGCAGAGTTCAATGACTGCCCTCACAAGACAAGTTTAAAGGAAACAGCTGACTCTATAAGCAAGACATAATATATCTTGAATTGAATATATACATTCTTAGGAAAAAGAAAAAGTGTAGTATACAGAAAGAAGAGTGAAAGATAAGAACAGTATAGAGAAAAACGAAAGTGGAAAAGAAAACATGAAGGGGAAGAATTTTAAAATGTTTCTCTCACTGCAGCAACAACAGCATAGATCTTTATTTGATCTTATACTGATGTCTAAATCTTGTCCAGCAATCTCCACTAATGATCAGCTACTGTAATGAGGTAAATTGAACATATATTTAGAAGCTCCAGGAAATGTACATTACAGCTCCTTGCCACCATGCTGACATAAACTATTGTAGAAAATCTGAATTTAAAATCTCCCCCTATTCACTTCCAGCTGTGGTTCAATCTGCTGTAATTTAAGATGTCTTTAAGATGTGCTTCAAAACGGACCTCACCAAATGAGATGCCACTTTCTTTTCTGTGTAATAGTTCGTGGAGGGATCCTTACTTGAAAACTCTTGATCTCAGTTCACAAGAATAATTTCTGAAGGACCTATGGCAGGTCATTCTGAAGGCCAGTTCTCAAGTCTCAGGTACTGATTCTTTCACAATTCAGTTCAGGTCAGAATGGTTTTTTAGCTTCTTTCTTATCTTTTAAGATTACCTCCTGTTTCTGGACAAATGAATTGCTAGGAACTCTGTGAGGTCCTTAATTCTCAAGAATTTGGCAATAGTTCAGTTGAAAGAAATATCAAAATGTCCCTACTGGGTTTGAAATTCAAAGATGTAGGGCTTGCAAAAGTGTTTTAATTATAGTAAAATCTGCAACACTTAATCAGTATGTCTCAGTTAGAACAACTTTATTTAAATTCATAAAAAATTAAAGTTCCTTAGTCTGTGGATAGTTTATGGTAAACAATGTATTTTTCAAGGTTAGCAATAAGCTTCTGTTTAACTGCTGCAGCAACAGTATCTCTATAAATTGGTCAAATAAGCAATTTAAAATTCTTCATGTCTGTAAGTTTAGTAGAGAAGTGTCCATTAACTATCACCAAAGAAAAACAGTTTGCCAATGTACAAGTCATCTGCTATGCCATTCTAACTTCCAATGGCAGAGCTATATTTCATACAGGAAAATCAAAATCAGCTTATATGAATGTTTGAAGCAAAAGTCATGCATAATCTACTGTAGCAAAATGAATACCAGTCAGTGGGTTCCAAAAAGAAAAAAGAAAAAAGTAGCTATAAACTCCACAGAAAGTGGAAATGCAGTCATTGTTACACAGACCTCTAATCTCTTGTGCAGTGCTGTATGTGGAGAGGAAAAAATGCCTTCCTGACCTCTCCAAGTGATCAATTTATATTCTGAAGCCTGAGAGGTGATCTGTATCTATTCCAAATTAACTGGAATATAAAGAGGCATGAGGCTAAAACATAAAGAAATAACGCTGTACAAAGCAGAAAGTATCTTATTCATCAGTACAAGAAGGGATGTCGTTTGCTGCAAAGGAGATATCTTACTTTCATAAATATGCCAATGGTGATTTTAATATCAAAAGTACCTAAGAACTCTCAGTAAAAATAATCTCTGCAGGTACTGGTCCAAAGCCTACAGAGATCAATAGGAATACCTCCCTCCAATACAGTAGACTCTGGATCAGGACCATTCTCCGTAACAAAGGTTCCCTCCATCACAGGGCTGCAATGTCCCCTTCTTCTACTCCTTACAGTAAACTCAGTTTCTGTTTTGAATCTGACAGAAAAACAACCCAGGAGAACTTAACTGGGAATGCCCTTTCAGATGGGAAAAGATACGCAAAATCCCACCAGCTTTATTCAATGTTAAGATAAGATGTTATGTGACCTACAATCCGATGCACTATATTGTATGCGATCATCATGTAGTATAATTTTATAACTTCTTTCTTTTTTCCCCTGGTCTACTGAACTTCTGATATTTCCAAAGTGTTAAAAATACTCCGTTTGCTAATATAAATGATTACAATTGACAGTGCATTGTCAATCCATTGCAAAGCTGATTTAATTAAGAATGCCAAGGGGCATCATTTGGGGCCAGGTATCTAAGCTGCAAATTTTTTTTTGATCTCAACCTCTCCCTATAGGACCGTCCACACTGGCACCAAAGGCTGGAGGGCAAGAGAACAAAGGGAATTTTATGTGTCTGAATTCAAATTCTTTCCCTTTGAAATGAAGCGTCCAGAATGGGCAATAAAACTGTGAAAATGGATTTCTGGCCGCATTTGATGTTAAGCCTTTAGTGTCAAGAGCCAGGTCTTTTTTTCTCTCTCTTTCTTTTAGGTTTTTTTTTTCTTTCCCTGAATGGTCTTGTGGGGAATTTGTCCTATAAATTATTTCTTGCAGTTTGTATGCATACAGTATGGCCTTGTCTCATAGTTAGAACTAAAAAGTAGGCTATTTTGTGTGTGTGTTTTAATTAAGTCGGGTTTCCAGTAAAATTGCAATAGAAAACATTGTGCTAAAGAGGCTCATTTCATGTGGCTTTTTTTTCCTGTCAGCCAATGTGTGAAACCTGAATGTTTATTAAGCACTTCTGTGGAAGGAGTAACTTTCACTCTGGTCTTCCCTTTTTATACCCTGTACTCCTAATCCTTTGTGTCATCTCTTCCCTTCCCATAGTAGGATATTGCAATGCAATAAAAAAAGCAGAGGATTAGGCCCACTTAGAATGATCATGCAGAGGGATCTATTATAATAATGATTACAACCATTTTATCTTTAATAGCTAGCCACTGATGGAAGGGCAAGGGGGTAAAAGAGAGACAGAGAAATGAAAGGAATCTTGGCATATTGAAATGATTTTTTCCCTAAGCTTTGATTGTATATGAAAATTGATCTTTAAATATTTATTTGCATCAAAAGCAATTGGCAATACCTTATTAAAGCTGGCTAAATTAATTTAAATTGTTATACACTACTTAAGAAATATATTCTTCTTGTCTGAAGAAAAACAATTGTGCACATGTATGTGTACTCATGAGTGCATGCATGCGGTTTAATTGGAAAACATCTTTTTTTTTAAAAATAGTAGCAGTTCACTATCCATTTCTCTGCAGATTCACATTTTCATGAAGCAAGATTAAGAGGATTAGAAATTGTTTTTCTGCCCAAGAAAGTCAGTGTGTTGAAAGTAAAATTTAGTTCCACAAGTAGATCTAGAGACTTTTACCAGGAGCTAGACTCCCAGGTTTTCAATCAGAGAATAACAAATGTTTAAAAACATCATACCTTCTGCCTCTGTTAAGTAAAGTTAATGAAAAAAAAATCCCCAAAACCAAAATAAAAATTTTCTATTTGGTGTGTTCATGAGTTTCATCATCTCCAGTCCTACATTTCTCCCTTTTCAGCCCCTCCTTTTTTTTTTTTCTGATATCCTTTTCTTGTAGTTTTCTGTCTCCAGGCCTCCCTCAGGCTCCCTGCCATCTATCTAGACTTATTCTCTTTTCCATTGACTCTGGTACATTCTGATCTTTTTTCTTTTGTTTTACACACTGAAGTTAGTTCATTTTTCCTCCTCTCTCATATATTTTCTGTTCCTTTTCTGTTTTATTTCTCTATCCTTGTCTATATTTCTAATTCTCTGCTTTCTGTATTTTTAAGTAAGCTTTTCAGCCTGTGATACATATATATACCTGTACAAAATTGTAATCAAAGGAATTCTTCAAGATCCAGGCAGACACCATTTCATTCAGCATCTGAAGTCAAGATATTTACACTGATATACCAGTGTCTATCATACCAGAATCATAGCCAGAGAGCTTCAAAAGAAAATACTAAAAATTAGATAGTTTCCTATCCTCCGTAGTATTGCTTCACAGAATCACAGAACCAGTAAGGTTGGAAGGGGCCACATTGGATCATCTGGTCCAACTTCCCTGCTCAAACAGGGTCACCCCAGAGCATGTGGCACAGAATTGCATCCAGACAATTCTGGAATATCTCCAGTGAGGGAGACTCCAAAGACTCTCTGGGCAATACGTCCCACTGCATGATCACCCACATAATAAAGAATTTCTTCCTTGTGTTCAGGTGGAACTTCCTGTGTAACAGTTTCTGCCCATTTCCTCTTGTCCTACTGCTTGGCACCACCAAGAAGAGCCTGGCTCCATCCTCTGGACATCCTCCCTTCAGATACCAATAAACATTGATGAGGTTCCCTCTCAGTAGTCTCTTCTCAAGGCTGAACCGACCCAGCTCCCTCAGCCTTTTCTTGTAAGAGAGATGCTCCAGTCCCTAAATTATCTTTGTTGCCCTCTACTCACTCACCAGCAAGTTAGTCACAGCAATGAGCATCGTTGCTGACTTCTCCTAATCTGAAATCCAAGATTTTTGTGGGGGCCACGCCATTACACTATGGAAAACACAGTTTATCCACCACAAAAGCAAGAGTGCAAATATGGTTTTTAGGCAAGCCAGATTTTCTCTGGCCTGTTTAGTTCTCAAAGGAATTCCTCTAGAGGTACCTGTGTAACTCCAATAGGGCCCTAAAAGTCATGATTTTGTTTGATTTCAAAACACTGTGTTCAAAAAACACAAGGAACTGATTGACAGACTTCGAGGGAGAGCATTTTTGAATGTTTAGCATCCTGACTTTGCTTACAATAGATTGTATGCCATTACTGTAAGCAGTAACCTTCCTTTCATCCTGGTGGTGTGAATAGAACCAATCTCTCAAATACTTAATATTTAATGGCATGTCTTGTATAAATAAGTCTATCTATTAGATATGAGAACATGTCACTTGAGGCATGCCATAGTTTAGATCAGGAGTTTCTTTATATAAATAAAACCTTTTATTGCTTCTCTTTGGTCAACATGTCCACACTTTTCTCTGAGTAACATAAAAATTATAGAACTGAGTTGGGCCTGTTCAAACCTCCCTCTTCACCCACCAATTTAGTGAAATATGTAAATGCTACAACTTCAGTGCAGTGATCAGGTCCTACAGCCTTCAAGTTAAACATCTGTGAAAACTCTTTGTTAAAACTTCATTTTTACAAAACAGTGAAAGCTATACTGAGACAAATAAATAGACAGAGTGATCAAAAATGGAAGGTGATGGGTTTTTTACCTGTATATAGAGGTCAGTAGATACAGACACCACTAAAATATACTTTGCTACATTTGCATGTACATCTACATAAAACCAAATGTCTTCTATTTAATTCAGCTGTGTAAGTAAAATACTGTGTCACCTCATTTACGTGTGGTGTAAAAATCCCAGTTAGACACAAGAACTTAGGAATTCTCAGCTCTTTTGCTGGTTCTAGAACAGACATACCAACTGCTATGAAGAGTTAAATTGATTTAAACATTTTTCAGACACACACACAAAAAAAACACTTAGCAAAACCTTTCACACAAAAAAAAATTCCAGTTTCACAGACATTCTGTGAAACAGAAAACAGGAACATGTAAGATATTACACATGGTTGTACCAAAACCACAGCCAACATTCATGTACTACATCTGCTAGCCAGGCAATGCTCTGTCCTGTCCAAGATGTGGTCAGCTTTTGAATTAAGATTTGCTGAAACAAGTTTCCCAGGATCCACTGCAGCCCTACAGCCTCAGGCTGTGATAATGTGAGATTTTGGAAACCAAATAGGATAGGAAACTAAATAGTGGAGAGGAGAGTCCAAGGATAAGCTAAGGCACTGCAAAATGTCTGGCAGCTTTTCAGTTCGTGGTGGTTTATACCTTTGTGCTGAGATGGGCAAGATGTTTCTCTGAGGGCCCTGGCACTTTGTCCACGGTCTGTGGTTCCTCTGTCCTGACCACAGCAGGGCATTGGAGTTTCCTTGTTGCTGGTTTACATTTTAAGTCTTTCTCACCCCACCCAGCCTTGCAGCAAAATCAGAATAGGAAATGAGTGGACAGAGATCCTATTATTTAATCTGAGCGCATCCTTCATATCTTCCTGAACTTAATGCAGGAATTCATTACTCAGAGGTTATCTTGGTCCTGTAAAGGTTCACCTGTATCTCAGTGATATGTGAGGTTTTCTGCTAGTGCATCTTAAGAATCACTAAATACTATTTGTCACTAAAATATGTTTTTCATTATGAATATCATATGTATGCTTTTTGCTTACAGTTGGCCCCCATATGAATTCTCAAAAATAAAGACTTTTATTTTCTTCCTTCCATGCGTGATAAAGGTCATCTTACTTCAGTACCAAAGAAGTTGTATGCACACCAGAAGTGTCTTTCTTAAAATTTTTATTTTGAATGTTATGAAGCACACAATAATTCCCACCACCCCTCTGAATGCCCTTGTGCTTCACCCACACTCTCAAGCTATCACAACTTCTACCATTACATCACAAATTCTTCAACATCAGATTTTTAGATACTTTCCTTGTAAATTTGCAAGGACACTAGGTGAGAATCTGTTTTCATTATTTTGAAAATTTGAATATATGTCCCACTTGAAGTGCAGATTCAGAAAAAAAAATATTCTTGTTATTTTTAAAACCAGTTTAGAGGTTTGATTTTTCAAGAGATTTATTTTGAGGAAAATGAATTGAGCACCAGCAGGGAATAAACATAATTTTTAAACAGCATGTAAGTGATGTGTATGACCTCTGTTCAGCCACATGACAGATTCACTCCGCTGCTATAATAAAAAAAATAAAATAAATAAAAAAAAAGTTCTAGCAGAAAATGCATTGCATAGCATAAATTCTTTTCCTCTCTTGGTATCCAGGTTGTCACCAGCTTGCAACTCACTCAACCTAAATGCTCTAAGCTCAGAAGCTGAGATCTTGCTGTCACATGCATACACGCCCCTGTGATTGTGTAGACTGCTTGTGCCGGGCACGACACACACAGAGCTCCTCAAGGGAAAACTGTAACACAGCCAAAATGTTCTGTATTCCAGCAACATACAGCAAAACCTCTTTATCACTTTGAAATTCTCTATAGGGCTTTAATCAGAAAGGGAAAATCTTAAAGATTTTGGACAAGGATCCTCTGAGGCAGAAACATCTTCGCTCAGCCCCAGGTCCTGTATTTATCAGCCAAGTTATGAAATGACCAGCTGACTGTTGCTGCTACACACCAGCAACAGAGAGCTGTGAACTTGCACAGATGTGCCCGACTGAGAGTGAGCCATGTATGCTCTAAGCTAGTGCTGACATGCTGCAGCTGGTTTCAGGTACATGAGTTAGATGAAGTCTACCCGGATGTGGTCAATACTGTAGTAAACTACACAGAATATTTTTTTTTTTTTTTTTGCCAGAGGCCTTTGCAGCAAACCCACAAGTATTTTGGAGGTAGCTTCCCCACACAGCTTTCAACTCGCTGGATAAATTGTAATGGTAATTCACTGCTGGTCCTGTAGCAGTAGTTATTTCCATTCTTGAGCTCGTTTCATTTATTTTCTTTCTTTCATAAGTGTCTGAAAGTGAAAAATAAGACCTGATGATTAGCTAGATACCTTTTGGGTATAAAACTTCAAAGAAGGGAGAGTAATGATGAAAACATAATAATCAAAGTTTCCTCATAGATTTATTGCTTATTATTACTATGAACTTTGTTCAATTTTTAGAATGCATGTCATAAAGAAAATTCCAGCAAAGTTTTCAGGTTTTAGCATTCTATTTATTAACAATAGTTCTATTTAATGTCCACAAACAGCAGATACAATTTTAGTGAAATCCATAAGCAATAAAGCTACTCATATTCTAATTCAGGTATCTTGACCCATTATTATTAATTCCAGTTTGTGATTATTTAGTTCCATTACAACAGTTAGTACTAAATACTTTCTAAATTAAGATTCATGATAGTCATTCCAGTCATGTTAAGAAAAACCAGTTTAAACCTGGTTATCTAAATAACATCTTGCACTGGGGGGGGGGGGGGGAAATAAAAAGAAGAAAAAAAACAGGAAAAAAAAAGAAAAAAAAAACTTTCTTGATAATTCCAGTAAAAGTTTTCTCAAAAATCTGACAACGTGATATCTAAATGAAACATATATTTTATGCATGCACAGAATGTATTGATTGGTGAACTTCAGAAAGTGCAGCTAAAGTTATTGCTTATTTATCATTCAAAGGTGTGCTAGGAGAGCTCACAGTTATTAAAGGCGAAGTTTCCCTTGATGAAAGCTATTTTGCATTTAGTCATAATATAACTCCACTTTGCCTCTTTATCAAATTGGCTGGGCACAGATAATTTGTGGGAAAACTTCATTTGACAGTTCAGTTGCAATTAAGAGCAGGGCTCTTGGAGAACTTTATGATTAAACTGTACTAAAGCTTTTCCTTCCAAAAGTCAATCCTCCTTTTTAGGGAAGGGAGGAAGGAACTTGAAGTTTGGCTCAGGAGTGGTATTTTTATGGATGGTTTCATAAAGAACCACACAAAGGATTAGAAACTCATCGTTTCAGAGAACTGATGAGCTTCTGTAAAAATAGACAGTATTTGGATTCAAATATTTGTGACAGATATTTACTGCATCACAATGCATTGTCTTTCCAGCCAGAATTTTTTCAGCTGAACGAGTATGCAGACTAGAGTCAATCAATCTAAAATTAGCAACTTCCTTCATGTGAGCCACAGAACACATGTCTCCAGATCTGAAGCTAGATCTGAAGATCCACAGTGGACTTTCTGAGGTCAACCAGTAATTCATCTACACAGTGGCTCTTTCCTCAGTGGGGCTCAAGAATGTAAGTAACTTCTGTCTACTCTGCACAGATATCAATTTTCATAAAATCAAAAAGAACTTGCTATACTTGAGATCTTTGCCTCTAAAACTGGCTTGAGTTTAGGCAGCACGTTTTAAATGTACTGATGTACTGATCATACATAAACATGGTGCAATCATTATTTCTCTTCCTCAGCAAACCCATAGAAGGAGAGTCTCTGAGACCCTTCCAGACCTCCAGCATTAAGTGCAGCATTGCCTCTTAGTGTATACAACCCTCATTGTTTTGTCCAGGCCAATTCTAAATGACATCATTGATTTGTGAGAAGAGTATCTAGTAATTAGTTGGTTTTTTTAACGGTCATGCCATTTGACATATTAAATGTTGTACATTACTTAAACAATAGGGTAGAAATATCAATAGTCTGGTGCCATGGTGTATGGCTCCTTTCCATTAGAGTGCATATATGTGTGTGGCTGTGAATAGTGAGTAATAAGGGATTGTTTCTACATGATATATCTGTTGAAGTCAGCATTAACTTCTTGTACAGTAGATCTCTGGGGGTAGACAAACATTACTAGGATTTTATTTATCTTTCTGTGGCTTGATCAGAGGATTATTTTCAGGTTTATTATGACATTTAACTGGATTTTACCCTGAAAGATTCTTTAGCTGGACCTCCCCTACCATTTGTCTCCCTGGCAATGGGTTCAGTAGCTGTTTTCTTCACTTAGGACTCTCTGTAATGCTAATGACAAGGGGTTATTTGGGGTCTCTGTTGCTGCTGTTTTCTCTTTTCTTCTTCTTCTACCAGTGCTGCTGTATAGCCTGGAGAAACAATGATGTAAGGGGAAACTAATCCCACTGTGAAGGTTATTGGAAGATAGATCCAGACTCTTCACAGCAGGACACAGCAGAATGAACAAGAGTCAAGAAAGAGATTGAAACACAGCTCCATCCCTCAAGGTTTTCATGAACCAGCTGGACAAAGTCTTGAGAAACCTAGCCTGAATTCAATGGCCCTGCTTTGAGCAGGAGATTGGACTAGAGACCTCCTAAGGTCCCTTCCAATCTAAATTATTCTATCATATTATGATTCTGTGATTGCCCTTTAAATTCACTTTCTGTACAAAGGCATACCTGAAGACTCTGCCTCATGTTAGCAAAATTTGCCTTTAAATCATATTACTACAATAGAGTTTTGAATCTGAGAGACTTCAGTCAGATCGTTCCTGTGAAATGCAATGTCCTATGTAAAAATAGGGCATTCTTAGTCCCTCACTGACTTTGTGGTCTGTTGCTAACTTGAAAAACTACACTGGATAGAAAAGGTCCCTAGGGTCCCTGAAGCTGTTGCTAGATTTTGATAGTTCCTTTAGGCCATCAGACCTGTATGCATTAAATCCTACTATAACTTCACATAAGTGCAAAGGAAACAAACAGTGCACATTTCAATTCCCTAAGATCTCTAGATGGTCATACATTTACTTGAAGAGTAGAAATGTTTTATACTGATGGTCATTGGATGCAGTTAGACCTCACCTGGCTTTGTGTGATTTCTTTAAAAATATCACATTACTGACAGAACTTGCCTTCAATAAAGTTTTTGTATTATGGAGAAAAGTTATTTACAACCTTGGTGGGTTCCCCTTTGAAGTCATTTGTCTTGTTGAGAGGGGAAGTGGAGCTGGCCTTTGAAGAGTCTCATTTCATCTTGGATCTCTCCCTTTGAAGTACACTTTACCCTGTGGGCATTCCCTGTGGAAAATCTCTCATTGTTCATGGGTCTCCTAAGAAAATATTCCCCAGAGGCACACTTCCCTGAAGAATAATTTACCTTGGAGATACAAGCAGTGATGTATTTTTCATCCTTGCCAGCAGCAGGCAGAGTCTAGTTACTCCGACTTCACAAATTATTACATAAAGAAAATATAGGGGATTGTTAGTTTACCGTGTAGAGGGAAATTGCATACAGAGTGTCCAAATCTTAATAAATTCAACTTCCTTAATGCTACTGAAAAAATAAAAGAGATCTCAGTAACCATACTCTGTCTTCAGAGAAACTTAATTTTTTGAGTCTTTGATGCTGAAATCTTCTCATTCTTATGCTCTACCAGGAAAAATTCTCTAAAAGCCTGAAGAAAATCCTGTCAACCATTTGCAGGCCTCATGCATGTTGTTTGATGGTGTTCAAAGATAACCATTCTGAAAGTCATAAAAACAAAGAAGAGAAGGTACTTTTTCTCTTTAAGAATTTTTGCTTTTTTTTTTTTTTTATATAGAACTTCAACAAATGGAAAAGAAAATCTTTCTTTATGGCTCAGTGCTCATTGAGGTCTAGTACCTCAGTGAGGTTGCAAACTACAAATTAGGAACATAAACACAAACAAACAGCCACACCTATGGTCCATAAAAGCTTTTCAACCATTAAAGCAGTGTTACTTCTGCTATATCCTACCATTGCCTAATTTCAAAGCCATAATAAAGGGTAATTGCTATGCATACAGGATCAGCTCTAGGCATAACCGAAACAAGCAGCTAACTTGGACAGCAAATTTCCAGAAAGGAAAAACAGCCATGGCTCTGCTCCCTATTTTGTTTATACCACAGCCTCAGAAAACCATAAGGACTGCTGCAGCTGCTTCGAGTTTCATGGTGTGCAGGTGATGGGGGCAGGTGGGAGCTCTCCCAGAGGCACAAATCATTGCCCCAAGCCATCTGATCCCCTGGCAAGAGAAAGAGCAGTGAATTTGACCTTGTGTGACTCCTCTTAGTGCCTCATTTCTCTCTTTTTCTTCTTTGCAGTACTGATCTTTTTTTGATCATGTCCCACAACTTCCTCTGAAGGGCTGCAGTGCTGAAGTCTAGAACCAGCTCTGTATGCTAGATAAGCACTGACTTACTTTAGTCTTTGCTAGCAGCAAGCCTACCATTTTACAAAACACCTAGGTCACTCAGGAAATCTATGGTAGATTTAGTATTGTTGCAAAAGTATCAAATTAAATTCTCACATTTCAATCTGATTGCAAGGAGGAAAACTCAGTGGATTGCAGTGGATAGTACAGCATGCACAGTTTGTGGTTTGTTTATATATATAAATATATTTATAAAACTTCAATTACCTCTGAAAACAGAGGATTCTAACAGGAGATGAGAGCTCAGCCAACTTGAGTGCTTCCTTTTAAAATTATGTAACTGATTTGAATAAAGATAGTATGGTGTTTGCCATTACACTACATTTAAGTATTAATGGATTTTTCCTATGAAATCTCTTTCTCTCCAAAGGCTGTAAGGCAACCCTTAACCATCTTTCTTGTTTGGTATTATAGTGCTTTCTGTGGCCACAAATTGTAATGTCTGGACGGACAGATTATGAGGTCAAAAAATGCCCAAGTTGGATTTGAAGGAAGAAGTAGGAAAGATTCTGAAACACTTTTCAAACTTAGTATTTAAAAGAAGTAGAAAATATGCTCAAAGTAATAATTTTTTAACTTACCTTGTCAAAGAGGCTTTATGGTCAGATCAATTATTATTATTGTTGTTGTTATTATTAATAAGAATGATAATAATACAAAACATTAACAAAGACCATAGCACAGTCAAACAAAAAAGAGCTCTATATATGTTAAATACATAATATCAATTTCATTTTATTATAGCCTATGCAGAAGCTTTTTTAAAAAATTACTTTTTCAATAGCAAAACTTGAACTAATGTAAGCAATAGATATACACAACAAAAACCTAGGTGTAGATTTAATGTTTTTCCCCCTCAAATGTTTACAGGCATTCAGACCTGAGATTTCAGTTCAACTGTGTTTAGAGAATGGGTTTGTCCACACATGGTTTTAAACAATCCCAATAAGATGTTTACATGCAGGGTTTTTACTCTAGTCTGCCAGCACATTAAATGCTTTTGGATATTGTCCGTAAAAGTTTTCAACAAATACATTTCTCCCACAGGCTGAGATTTTCCGTACATGTTTTTCTTACCATTCGATAAAATTTGCTAAGTTAGAAGGGATCATTGCTTTTAACAGTCCCCACTGTTGGTCTGATTCCCCCAAGAATACCCTCCTCTGAAATCCGCTTGCTGATTAAAGGCAACTTGACTCAAGGTATACATGATAACTTAAACAAAACAAGCTTGTTTTCAAGAGTCTGGATAAGTCACACCAAATACTATGCAGGGAGAAACAGTGCCATAGACTTTTCCAGCAACCACGTAAATTTCTTTAAAGCCAGGTCAGATGTCTCTATGCAACACTGAAACTTGAAGGTTGCAGATGATACCATTCCTTACATCAAATTATCCCTCTATATAATAGGGATAATCCTACATCTCAGTGCATATGATACCCATATGGGAAAGTAGACTTAGAGAAAATAACCACATGGGAAGGTAGAGACTGGGAGAAAATTCATTCTATATTTACCAGTTTTCTTATATTTTCCTCTGGACATGTACTACTGACTCCGCTTGGAGAGAGAATATTGAACTAAATGGAGCTCTGATCTGCCTGAGGATGTAGACTCTTGTATTTACCTTGTTGTAGCAAATGCTGAAAAGCCTGAAATCAAAGGGGTAGTATCATGGCTTGATTGTACTTTTACAATAAAGTCCACTTTTGTTAAATAAAGAGATCAGCAAGTTCCAATGAATTCAAATTTAAACTGTGTCTATAAACATAACATTGTTTACATCTTTCATTTATGATGATATTTCAACTAAGTTGTTCTGAAATTGCTCTGCTTTTGCGTTATGTCATAAAATGGAAGCATATATTACATTAAGCAGTAAGGAGCTGTATCTCATTTAAAACACATAACCACATAATTTCATAGATATATATCTATATATAGATATATATCTATGAACAATGAAATTGCCCCAAAATTAAAACCCTCTTGGCAGTGTATTTGTAAACACAATCAGCCTATAATCCAATAAAGAGACTCTGCTTTGAATTAATGTGAATTGCTTCTCTATTCTGCCTTTACAAATATAACTTTTCATCTGAACTTCTTCACTCTCTCTATTTGTTTCACTAAAAATAATTGTAGCGATTTTCTTCTTCACTTGTAAACAGGAGAGGAAACATTTTAAAAGTAGAACAAAATGGAGTTGAAAAAAATAACAAAATAAAATAAGCAGATATAATTCCTTTTATACCTGCAAATAGAAAAAGCAAATCTAATTTCTCAGAACTTCTGGCATGAAATACCTTGCATGTTAAAAAGAAAACATCACTTCAATCAATTTTTATGATTCTGATAATGAAAATGAAAGCTAGAGTGTTAAATGGAAAGTGCAATAATTTTATATAGACATAAAAAAGAAACCATTTCTTTAATTCTGATAATTTAAAACAAAATTTTCCAAATGACAACCTTTTAGTTATAATTCATTAACCTTCCATTCAACAGTATTTGGTACAAAAGCAAATCTTAAGACGTATGGATACAAATGAAATATTTAGAGGTTAATCCTTGACAAGACAGGAATTCAAAGGGAGATGCATGGCTTGTAATATTTTCTGAACTGAGTTAAAAGGGGGAAAAAGAAGACCTTATTCTCAATAAAAACAACACAGAATTTGGAAGGTAAATTGAAGACTGATATACGTGAAATATTCAAAAGCAAGGCTTTGTTTCTTCTTATTATGTGCTTTTCTTCAGTTTCCATGTACTTAGAGATACTGAAAACAATTTTGAGTAACTACTAAGAAAATTTCACTTATTTGGGAGGATTTTTACTTTTGTATCAGGAGGACAAATAAACATTTTCTAACAAATTCTTAATTAGCTATTAAACTTTGTCTGCTAGACATGATAACTATATTGAAGCAGATGTCATCAATTCCAGCTTCCTGACTGGTGCTGGAACAGTTGTTTCTTATTTTCTCAATGAAATGTTATTTATCTGTTCTTCTTAAATGATAGGTTCTTCCCACTGATTTTGTTGGGGCTGTGATACTGTGATAACAACCCAAAGCCCATTTAGGCCTTTGAGGAATGAGGATGGGAGAGTGTGAGGGCTGGAGTTATATACTGTATTGGATCCTCTCCATTATGTCTCCATCATGCTTCAGAGGATGATAAGACAGGAAGGTGATAGTCATCGTGTCAGGAAACAAGCAAATGGCAAAGGCTGTGGGCAGTGGAGACTCAAAGACTGGAGGTACAAAAAGCCCAGAATTTAGGAAAGAATTGGAAAATTTAGGAGAACCTCATGTCTCTGTCCTTGTAAGCAGCTCTGAATACAGGACTACTGCAGCCTGCAGCTCCTCCCCAAATTTGCATTGCTTACATAGGAGGGGCAGGATCTGCTGGCAGGGCACATCTTTTTAGTGCTGAGTAAGAAAATAAAAGCACATTGTCAACCATAGGAGAAAGCTGCAGAGTATTTACGGTCATCAAGGAAGGCTCTAATTTTTTAATTCCTAGCTTTCCAAAGTCAAGCCTTACTTCTAATGAAAGTCTACAGGTCCAAAGCAATAAGTGACAATAATACTGGTTACCCTCAGGGCAGGCTGTGAGGCCATGGGCCTGAGAGGGGAGCTGGGCCAAGTAGTTTGTCCATATGGAGGGACCCACAGACCCAGACACAGCACAGAGTGGGCAGGAACAGACTGTAGTGAACCAGCATCACCTTTTCCAATCTACCTCTTGGTTGGCACACTCCGTGCCTTCTAGACAGGACACACGACAGTTCTTGTTCACCCTCCCACACTTCACATATCAGGTGGGAGCAGTCCCCTTCCCTGAAGACTGCCTGTGTCCCACCAGACTCTGAAGAACCCATTTTGCATCCCATCAGCCTTGGCCAGCTCACACTCATGGCAGGCTGGCCAGAGGCTCTCCCCGGCTGGAAGATTCCCCTTCTCTGGTCTTCCGCTTTCCTCTCCAGACCAACTGGCCCTCCCTTCTTCCCCAGAGGCTTCGGACTGTTTCTTTCAATCCTCCAGCTTAGATTGATTGCAGGCCTCTGAGAGTCTGTGGCCAAAACTAAAGCCAGGGACAATTCCTGAACAAGTCAGCTCACAATGCCCTGTTTATTTATACAGCACAAATGATTGAAATCATTATGCCCCAGACTAGTAGGACCTATTTATAAACAGCATCTTAAGATGAGCAATATAGGAGGACTCTCCACTGCTTCACAACGACTGCCAGCCCCATCCCCCCATCTCCACTATAAAGCTCCAAGGCCCTTCTGACTTGCCACATGAAAGCCACATTCCTCGCCTGTTAAATTAAAATCTAATCATATTGTGCAGTAAACAAGGCACAAAGAACACTCTCAGAATTACAGGATGAAAACCAGCAACACTAAGGGCCAAACTCTCCCCTCAGATCTATCCTACAGCTCTTTGACAAGTGCAATCAGTTAAACATTTGAGGGCTTGACAACAGCCACTCCACCAGATGTTTGATCTGCCTGGTATTCCACACTCTTCCATAAATTATGGATCTTCAGATCTGCATGTCCTCCATGTTTGTGATGGCGCGTCTCCAGCAGGGAGAAGGCTTGGGAAGAAGTGGATATTTCTCTCAAACACTTAAATTGCTCCTATGTTTCTGTCTATACAAAGCAGATCTGGAACTATTTAAGTGGGCATCAGTTGAGTTTGGAGCATTGGAAAGAGTAACTTTTGCTTTTCATCTTCCTCAGACAGTCATCCAACTTAAACAAAATGTGAGATCTAAACAGCAGCCTCACACTTTAGTGCCATCTGGATATTTGACTCACAGCAGCACCCTTTTACTCTCAGAATGATCACACTATAGTCTATCAACTTGTGCAAGGGGATGAGAGCAAAGATGGAGCTGTGAAATGGTGGCAAATTCCATGGGGAGCCGTAGACTGGCTTTTCAACCTGTCACGTGCCACCTGTGGGCCAACATGGATGGCAGGCCCCTTACAGTTCCTGTGATTATTTGGGATGTATTATTTGAGATGCATACTTTTCATAATTTTACCAGCTTACTGTGGTAATCATGATGAGTCTTTTATATTATTAGAACTTAAGAATTAATAAGCCTTAGTACCTCCACAGTGCTTTGCATTTTTCTCTTCAAAGTAAAGAACAAGCATTAACTAATTGCTCTTCAGAAAAACACTTTTATTATTACAATTTTATGAGGTGGAAACTAGGAGGTTAAGTAACTTGCCTGAAGTTATCGAATAAGTTGCACTGGGATTAAAATTTAGGAGTTGCTGGCTGCCAGCCCTACTTTTCGACCACTGGACCACTCTGCTTCTTATTACAAGAATTTAATTTACTTGGCAGAGAATGCAGCTTTCATGTGCTAAGTCATATATTGCCATTCTAATGAAGTTGAAGGAAGGTGAGAAGGTCAGCAGATCTCATTGTGAACTGATGAAGAGTCACATCATAGTGATTCTGTTTAAAAATCTTGATCTAATACAATAGAGCTTCTACTCTGTTAAAAAAGAGCCTTGTTTCAAAATACAGATGCTCATAGGCAACCATCTAAATTTCTATTGAGCCAAAAGGAGAAAGAAACTGAAAGCAAAGGGCACTGATGTTTAGGTCTCTCTGGTATTTTGAGACCTATTTCCTACGTTTCATCAAAATTCATGGAAATTTTCTACACCTGATTTTGACACAATATTCTTACCTAGCCCTCTGCTCTTCTTTTGAGCTCTTGCCAATATTTTTCTTTTGATATTCTTATTTTGAAACTACTATTTTCCTTTAGTGTAGACTTTTGAAAAGCTGATGATCCAGTACAGACAAGGGTGCATGTGTGTGTGTGCTTGCAATATGGAAGCAACTATGTAGATAGAAATAAATTTTCATATATCCATTTTTCTCAAACTAACCTAGTATATTAATAAGGAAAGTTCTGCAAGTACTAATAATCAGTAAATCAGTAGTCTGCATCTGCAGGTGACAACAACAAATCTCTGTGTAAGTGTGTCTGTGTGCACACATTTTGGACAACCACAAATCCATATATATCCATTTCTTTTCTATTAGAGCCTCCAAAGGAATGAAGCCTCTTGGAAAATTTTTATACTGCCAGATGAGCTTTGTTGACATTGCATTCCAGCTCCAAGGTGGAACTGTGAAGGTGTATCATAAGTTCACTACTATTAAATAAAGATGCTGTCTTCTATTTTCCTGTGGAATAACTGTTAAAATATAGAGCCACAAAAGCAAAGAAAGAAGTGTCAAAAGGACGTTAAGGACCAACATGAAAATGCGTAGAGATCTGAAAAAAGAACAAAAATCTGTGTCTGAACATGGACATTGCCATTAGTGGAGAAAAACCTTAATGATATAAGACACTTTTAAAATATTGAGTATAAAGAATGAGAACTTAATAATATCAATGATATCTATGCCAAGGTTTAAGTTTCCAAGACTGAGGGAACCATTGGCTACTGAAAATGGGTTCCAACTGCTAAAATCACCCCAAAAATAGAAAGATATACACACATTTGCCAAAAGCACAATAAAGGTTATTTTTTTAAACTCCAGAAAGGTTTATTGACACTCACTTCATTTAGCCAGTTTGTTTTCTTTAAACCCGAGTTGTTGTTTGATTTATTTAAATCTTTGTCATTGTGTTTCAGCACTTCAGCAGTTACATAGACAGAACAAAACTCTTTATTCACTTACCTATATCTCTTCTACTATATGTTCTCAAGTATTGGTACAAAGCCTGTGTCTCAACCACATTCTTAGCAATGGACAGGTTGGTTTCTATTGGGAAGGCATGACATTTTCATCAATACAGAGGAAGTAGTGGAAATATGTCCATGAGGCTCATTTGTCCCTGGCCTTTGGCCTGAGAATTTTGCTGAAATCTAGGATTTGTTCCCTCCATACTCAAATTGTTCATTTCAGAAGAGTCCTACCACATTTCTGGGAAGGCCTACGGAATGGAATAACATAAAAGAAAAACTACTTGTCACTCTCTTGACAGTGATGCCAAGGCTCCTGAAAATCAACAATGTTTCTGAAAATCATGAGAAGCTAAGACCAACCTGGACTCTGATAGTGACACCTCTTCAGGAGACCATTGTTACTGTCAGTAAAACATAGGATGGGAGGAGGGAGGAGGGAGGCAATGATCTCCAGGTTCTTTGAACCACTCTATCCTTTCTTTTTTCTCCCTACCTTTTTTTCTTTTTTTTTTTTTTTTTTTTTTTTTTTTTTTTTTTTGAAAAAGATAATTATTTCTCTTCTGTTGCCCAACAGCTAATCTTTGATTTTCTGGAGTGGGTTAGCCACTTCTTTCCTCCTCTTTTCTACTCCATCTCCTGCATTAGTTTTATCCCTTCCACAGGATGAAGAGTGATGGAGAAATTACGCAAGTTCAAGGCCGGTGATTCCACCACGCAGTATCTCAAATTCCCTGAAGCAGAAATGCTTCTTATTGCTGTACATATCCTGGGAACCACACTGCCTCTGCTTGGTCTTGTGAGAGGATGTTATTCCTCACCTGTAAAGGTGGAGAGTAGCCTAATGTGTTTGTAACATCTAGTTACACGTCTTATCTTTTTCCAGTGTTTCTGTGCCCCCAAAGAAATACCTGTGGCAGACAATCCTGATGGTAATCCCAGTCATCTTCATGTATACCACATTCTCTTACATCTTGATACAAATGAGAAGATGAGCTGGTATTTTTACCACAGGGATCTTGAATTCAGCTGACTTAAGGTCAAATGAGGTCTGTAGACATCATGTTCTAAAGAAAAGTTCAGGCCCCCTACAGAACCGTATAGAAGAGTAGAGCCAGAAGCGGGATAATATTGACACAGCATTTCCTTTTTTTCCATATTGGATGCTAAGAGAATTAGTGCCCCTCACTTGAGCCGTTTTGCCAGGAAATTTGAAGCCAAACTCTGCTTTCAGCTATACATGTAAATCATTGTGGGGTTATATGCATGAAAACAAGAGCAAAACTTAGACCACAGATTTTCCAGGGAAAAACAAGTGCCACATTTTAGGCAATTAGGAGCAATAAAGTAAACATTTAGTCACCATTGACTCATGAGCAGAAAAACACAGTAGTCAATTACAGCTTTCGGCAGCAATAATTAATATGGTGTTGATGAAAACTGTGGTTTTCACTCAACATACAAAGCTATTCCAGGTAATTAAATGTAACCTAATCTATATGTAATTTGTCTTTAATCTGCACATGATATAATATTTCAACCTTATATGTTGCATTCTGGAGGAAAAATAATATAGGAAAATCACCTAAAGCATATACTCAATAACCCCAGCATGATTTGTTTTCATTTAAGTCTATGTTACTCTTTATGATTAAATATTTGACTATGAAAAGGTTTGTAATTTAATCATTTGCACGATCTTTCTTATATTACTCCCCATATCTGATTTACAGAGATAAAGAGATCAATTTTTACTGTGTATATCACACAGACATTTATTTCTATGTATGTTTAAACATCCTGAGGCTTTTCCAGAGACATTAAATAGAAAGAAAGTAAATACCTCCAGAAAAGATCACTCCTTCCATTTCTTATGGAAAACTTGTGGTATTGTGAAGATTTTCAATACAGAAAGAGGTGTTATGTGCAAAGTTGTATTTAGTATACTGTATTTGATTTTCCAAAGTGCAGATTATCTAGATTTCTCACTGGGGCTAATGGAACTTGAAATACACCTCTGAAAATTAATGTATATCACTGTCCTCTAAGTTACTGTTTATAAACCCAAGTAATTTGAAGTTCAGATTTCCAGCCTGACTGCCCAACTACTACCAGCTATAGTCATATAGCAGGAAATATGGAAAGAGAAATTATATTTTACCTCAAAAAGCTTCAGTTTACTTATTTCTTGATTTGCAAAATTTTATTTGAATGCTAGGCTTTGAGATATTGTTCCACAAACTAGTTGTCAGTTGAAGTATCAGTTTCATGTGATTGCTGACCAAAATTTACTCTTGCTAACTTTTGCAGTGTCATCACCACGTGCAAGCACAGCTGATATTTTGATATCTGGGCTGCAGACTAGGTAGCCCTATTAAACTCTTAAAATAAACTTCCAGAGAAGATAGACTTTTATGCAATATGATATTAAGAAGGGTAGCTTTGCTACCCTTTTGCTAAAGGTAAGAACCTTTAGCAAACACCACATACTTTTCTTCCTGAAACAATAACTTTGCCATCTTTAATAGCACAAGGAGATCTTGTTCCTTAATACTATCAGAGCTTTACAGTTTCTAAATAAAATGAACTGTTACTGTACAACAAAGCATCAAGTTAGTGGGCCTTTAGTTCTTTCAACCTTTCTGATAACTAGTTTAGCTTAATTCAGAAAAGGAAGCTAATTCCCAACTATAAGCATTATCCTTTCTCACAAAATAAATAACATGAAAATATGACTGAAATTCCTAACCATAACATTTTTATGCTAGTGGCATACCAAAATATTCAATAATGATGACTAGCATTTTTGTTGGCTTAAACATTTACCAAGAGACTGGATTTTTAGAAGCAGTTACAATGTCTTTGACTTAAATTCAGTAAAGATGTGTGGTCCATTCAGGTGGACTTCTGGTCCATGAAATGTATTCAATGTAAAATTGTAAGACTCTCTGATACCAAGGAAATTCCCCGGCTTTGACATCAAACAAACTCTTTCTCTGAGCACGAGCAAGAAAAGTCTTTAATGCTTCCAGAATAGACACAAGCCAAAATAAATGGCAGAATCAACCAATAAATGAAAAGCAAAACACAGTGCCCTACGTGGGCATAATCAGTAAGCCTTTTTGTGTTATTTATTTGAAGGAACAAAGGGGCTTTTCCAGAAACCATCTGTACATTGTTAAAGAGGAGTGAATTACGTACAGTCTTCAAAGGAAAATGGTGCTGTTAAAATAAACTTGGGGGTTGGAAGGCATTAGGTTAATAAATGTGGGGCTGAGTTAGAAGACTTAAACATTTCTCTGGATTTTCTCTCCCTGGTTACGCAAAAACCAGGTACGTAGGGATGGAGGGTTTCAGCAGAGAGACCTTGCCACAACTGTCAGATCTGGAGCCAGACTTGCCAATACCCATATGCTTTGAAGTTGCCTTCTAAAGCACCATAATAATAAAAGGGGGGGGGGGGGGACACAAACCTTATATCCTCTGGATAGAATGTAGAGTTAGAGATAGTGGGCTAGATTTCATACTCAAAAACTTTTAGCTAAGATCCTAAAATTATGAGTTTAAACTAATACAATGCATACTGGAGTCTCTGGAGTCATCTTTGGTTTTGACCTGTTGATGTGCTTGGGTACATGTTCCAGATTCTTGCCACAACCAGAGAGACTGAAAACTTCTGCTCTCTTTTAAATGAAAGATGAGATTTTTGCATGGTCACTTCATTTTAAGAATGGAGGCCTTAATGAGAACACCAGTTAGAGCAAGTTTCATGATAAATACTGGCAACACTATAGGTCTTTTCAAAATCCATGAACCTCAAAAGAAGCCAGGCAAAATCTGCTTGGTTTCAGATTTCACAGAAGCTTGTAGCTCAGCTCCAGTTTGTCCTAAAGTTCACTGAAGTTCAGCCTTTCAAGTTGTTCTGATTCGATTTATGGGGTTTTTTTCTTAAACCATATAAAACTTTGGGTATTACATGGATTTGACATGAGCCAGGTGGAACTCAGTAGGTCCAACAGTGTTTTGATTTGAGATTTTGAGTCTGTTTAAATACAAAACAGAAAGCAAAATTCCATCTTCCTCTGAAGCCAGAGAAAAGTTTCATCATCTGTTGCCAAATTCGCTTCCTGCAGAGTTCTTGACACTCACCGAAGTCTGTGTTTGCATAACTGTGCAGTGAGGCTAGTCTATGGGTTCCTAACACAGGGCCCACAGGAAAAGCCAGAAATCCTGGAAGCACAGCAAAGGGAAGGGTGTGGATGAGCCTTGCTGTAGAGAGAGTATTTACCTTTCCCAAGGATGAAGAGTACCTTGGTTAGTCCTCACCACAAGATTTACTAGACCCTCAGGCTCAGTTTTCTAAAGACATGGTGGACTAGTAAAGCTTTGCTAAGAGTACATTTAAATATATCCTCCTTGGGGCTGAGAGAGGCTCTGTCTTTCCATCACAGATAATAGAAGCAGAGGAAATGGAATACAGTATTCAAATAATTTTCTAGAACTCGAACATTCTTTAATTCCACGTTAAGGTAAACACCTGAAACTCCTCCTGAAGCAACAGTTTGAAAAAGTTCAGGTTAAGCCAGCTAAAACCCACCACTCCAATAATACCGAAGTCAACGTGTACTTTGTAACAATCAGCTACAAAAACATTGTCAATCTGATCTAGAAATGTTTTATAGACTTCTTTATTGATATATTAAAATACATATATTTTAAAACTGTTTTGTGAAAAGATTCATGAAAATGTTTGCCTATAACAGTCCATGGAGCTACTCAAGATACAGTTCATGTCATAACTTTTCTCGTCTAGAGTTTTAATGTCCAAAAGTCATATTCAAAATGAGCTATTTTGTCTTTTACTTTTTATCTAATTTTTATGTTGAGATTCTTACTCTGGTTAGGACGGCATTGCCAGTTGTCACATACGATGGCAGAATTTTGAGTAATGAGACTAAGCTAAAGTTAAAATTGCACTACTTTAACTAGTTTGTTTCTCTAGTGTACAAACTCAATATAAAGCGAAGCTCTGAAGAATGTATTAAATAATTACCAATATTTACTGGTTTAACAAGAAAGCATAAGTTCTGTATCGTTTATGCTTTATAGAATCACTCCTATACAGTTATTTAAGTTTCCCTAAAATATTATTTTAATAATCTTAACGCACAATAAATATCCTAATAACAAACTTAGTTTAACAAAGCAAGTATTCATTTGAGATGTTTAGTTTGAAGCGTTATCACAGATCACTATTTCTGTAAGTTAAATCACAATACTTCTTTTTAGAAATTTTACAGGAAGTTAATTTCAGATGAACATAATGCTTGGGTATTTCAAAGGCACTCAAATTTAATCCAAGTAATATTAGGCCATACTACTAGATACATAGTTAATACAAACAGTTGCCCTACGATTAACTATATAAACAATTACAGACGAGATGTCATTTTCTATTTTTGATTATGTAATCAATTTCGGGTAACAGTGCTTCTAAATTCTATCCTTGGATATACACCTAAGCTTTATGGGCAACAAATACAGACCTCCACTGTTGAACTGCATCATTCACAAAACTTTATTTTCTCTGAAAATTCTAGCCATTGTCTAGGTTTCAAAATGGGGAGGGAATAATTAGAATCTAAATCCATTAATTTTTTTCTATGAAGGATATATGCTGCCTTCATAATACAAACTTATTTTCAATCATAAATCTGAAGCTCTGGAGGTATCTGCAATCTCTGTCAAGGTACTTGTCACTCTCACCAGTGAAGACTTTAAGATCCATTTTGGAGAAAGACAGGAGAAATCTCCAAATGGTCAGGTTTCTGCTACTGAAAGTTTATAGTAGAAAATTGCCTCTTTTTTCTTTCATAATTCTCTACTAAGCTATGCTCTATGGGGTGGTTGTTAAGACATTTGGTATTATTTATGTCTTCCTGTCCATGCATGCATGCATCCATCCATCTCTTTCCTTTTAATTTATTTCTACATAGTCATGCAAAAGGAGACATTTTGAGCCCTCTATGACCAACATTTTGGTTAGCAAATGGGTGCTTATTGCAGGTTTGCATTTGCAAATCTGTTGTTCTGATTACAAGCAAAACCACATAACTGAGTGCAATATTGTGGTTATATGTAAAGTCATAGTAACCTTACATGCATGAGTCCTGAATTTCTGGCCTCCTCCTCTTTTAGCTTTGCTCTCCCTTGAGCATTTATTCATTTGTTTGCCCTTGCCAAAAAAATTATTCATCTAAACACAGCCCCCTCATGATGTCAATGGAAGTCTGAGCAACCTACGGCAGAGAATGTTCAAAGCTTATATTGCTACAAAATAACGTCGTCTTCTGGTTTGTTTTATTTTTTTGGATATTCTGTTCTGTGAGAAGAGTAATTCTGTAACTAAGACTGACTTGTGATTTTTCACAGTATAACAAAATATAACAAAAATGCCTCTGTTTCACCTTTTAATCATTAAATCTCTCCAATGCCCTGAGCCTTGTTACATGCAGGCATAGAAGTAATTTTATGCACATGAGCAATCCCACTGAACTCCCTGGGTCTACACATGTGTAGCACTGCACATATTCACATTGGCAAGATCAAGAACCGGTTTTGTTGAGAACATCTGTGGCAAAGGAATCTTCCTGCAAATAAACAGTGTCTGCATTAGCAAAACTCATAGCTTTGCTTCAGTGCTCAGTCACCCACAAAAGTCACTTACTGCCTCACATAGCACTTGCTTTGAGCAATATTCATTAAGTAATTTGTTTTAAATTCTTTAAACACTATAGCATAGTTTACTGAAGCTTTTAGAAAATTAAAAAAAAAAAATAAAAAAGGGAGGGGTTATATCCACTTATCGTAAGTAGTTACAAGTCATTGCAAATGTTGTATTTGAAAATCAGAGTTAACTACTTGGCAATTGATATTTCGTTCTGTATTGCTTAGTGGTCAGGATAATGGTTTCCTATCTTCATGCAATTCTTTTTTACCTGATAGTGTGTTGCATTTTTGCGCAACAGTGTGAGCACAAGAACAGTTTGTATAAGTAAATGAACCATGTCAGCAACTCTAATTCCCTCTGCATTGAAAACATGATCAAAATGTATTAAATTATTTGTGATATTTTCTCTCTGCAAGAAGGCAAATCTATTTGAACAAAAAAATTAACCAGAATATGAAACTTCAATAATCAAAATGTCATGTCCCTTTAAATAGTGTTTGAGTGCATAGCTATTCTACATTTTAAGTGGTATTTCATTCTAAAGGAACTAAGAAAAGTAATTTGATGCTAAATGTACAGTGCTTCAAAAGGATTGCTCTACAGGTAAATTAAACAAAGAAGCACAGACTAAAAAACTTCATTTATGTAACCATTCTCAAACAGGCAATACATTTTATATGACATAAAACATAAGCTGCAGTGTTATATGACAGCCAAAAACTTCTGCATTGATTCCCAAAAATATTGACTTAGTTTTATCAAAATGTATTTATTCATCACTGCTGCATCAATGATCTTCTGTATTTTATATGTAAATAATCTATTCTATTCCCTTGATCATGTTAATCTTACTAATGACAAATTACCATTCTCCACGTACAGTTCCTAGATTTACAAATTATCACTCCTGCTTTCAGGGGACTGAGAATCAGCCACGCTTGCTAATGCCTCCATGGATCGCCTGACACATAGCAGATTTTTATATTCCCTTTTAAAGCATTCAGCTCGCAAGAAATAATTTATAAATCTGGCTATCACTCGCACTTATCCTCTTACTGCTTGAGGGGGAAAAAGAACAAGATCAAATTGGGAGGATTATTAACAATGTAAGAACTTTATTTGCTTCAATTAACTCTTTGCAGGAAGAACTGCATGCTAAAGCCTGTTGGTTTTAGGAAAGAAGGGGAAGTCTATTCAGTTACTGCTGAGAACTTGGACAAACAAAAAATACCATCAACAAATACTCTCTGTTTTCTGACTTTAAAAAACACAAACTTTTTGAATTTTAAATGTACATTTAAACCTGAGAGTTCCTTTCACCAAACAAAAGGAGACAGACTCATTGGGATTCATCCTGCCTCCACTTGATATTTCCTTTGTAGTTGTAAAAATGATGATGACACAATGGAGAATGAAATCATCAAATTTCACCCTTCCTGTAGATTCACCTGTCTTGGTGTAACCTCTGACTTCAACCTTCTCTTCTCATGCAGAGACAAATACTTGTGATAGTCACAGAAAAGTTTGCTACCTTTCATTGCAGGAAACTCAGTTTTCCAGTTTTTTAAGTTTTTGTTCTTTCAGTGCAAAGGAATAAAGAATACTGATTGTACTTACTGAGTAACTGCTGGAAAAGAAAGGTAGCCAGGTCTTCCTTCACAGTAAAAGTATTTTGGAAGTCACTTTTACAGTTCCTGCCACCCCCTCAGGGCTATGGACACCAGTAAGTGTAAGATGGGGTTCATTTGCAAAAATTAATGACAAAATAACAGATAAGATGGTTCAGAGTTTCTTTGCTGGGTTCCTGGTGCCATTCCAGAAGGAAAAGGTCTCACGAAGGTCCTGCTAGTCCCATGAAGATGTCTTGGATACCCAAGGCATCTGGAATGCTAACATATACCCCAACTGTTTGTACAGACTGGGGAATGAGATGCTGAAAAGCAGTGCTGTGGACAGGGACCTGGAGGTCCTGACTGACAGCAAGTTGAATATGAGTCAGCAGTGCCCTGGCAGTCAGGAGGGCCAACTGTGTCCTGGGGGGCATCAGGCAAAGCCTCACCAGCCGGTTGAGGGAGGGGATTGTCCTGCTTTGCTCTGCACTAGTGTGGCCTCACCTTAAATGTTCTGTGCGGTTTTGGGCACCATAATATAGGAAAGATATTAAGCTATTGGAGAGTGTCCAAAGAAGGGCAAGGAAGATGGTGAAGGGCCTTGACGGAAGGCTATGTGAGGAGCTGCTGAGGGCACTTGTTCTGTTCAGCCTGGAGAAGAGAAGACTGAGGGGAAACCTCATTGCAGTCTACAGTCCCCAGAGGAGAGGGAGGCACTGATCTTCTCTGTGATGACCAGTGACAGGACCCAAGGGAATGGCCTGAAGTTGTGTCAAGGGAGCTTTAGGTTGGATATTAGAAAAATGTTCTTCGCCCAGAGTGGTTTTGGGTACTGGCACAGGCTCCTCAGGGAACTGTTCACAGCACCAAGAGTACCAACCCTGCCAGAGTTCAAGAATCATTTAGATGATACACTCAGGCACATGATGTGACTCTTTGGGATGGCTTCGTGCAGGGCTAAGTGTTAGACTTGATGATGCTTGTGTGTCCTATCCAACTCAACATTTTCTGTGATTCTGTGATTTACACCAGAAATTTCACAAAATGCTTTTGTGTTACTGATACTTTCCATTCTAAACATCTTTCCACAAGGGTAACAAAGACCCAGCAAAGACCACAGCTAATAAATCCTCATGCTTTAAGGAAAAAATGACAGTAAAGGTTTCCTTTAGTTTCACTTCTGCCTGACCATTCTGTATATATAACCACAATACTTACCATATGTGTGACAGGAATTTACTCATTAAAAAGACTTTTCTTCCTACAAAATAACTTTGCAAGTTACGTAATGGGATCTCTAATTAACAGACTACAATATTTTTAACAGCATTCAAAATTCTACTTTATTAAATCAAGGTTCATTTTGAGCAGTCTATGTGTCAGTAAGTATTTATGATCTTCTTGAATCACAACTTATTGGCCTGTACAGTAGAGCCATTTCCATTTGTCACATTGATATGTATTTAGGGACTATCTATAATATAGAATGGATCGATTATAATGGTTGGTCATGTAAATTCTCTTTAGTTCAATGGTCATTGCCACAATAGACTCTCAGAAGCACTGCAGTCTATCATGCATCTAATCTATAAAAACCTATTTCTGATATTCATTCATCATGAGGTTATTATATACATATTGGGGATGAGCAGAAAAGCTGGAAATGGATGGCATTTGGATATGATCTTTTTTTAACTCAGATGATAGATACTTCTATGCAAACTTCACCCCCCTCCATGTGTCATGCAAGAGTAAGCCCTCTTCTTTCTCTGTACAGGAACAGTTAGATTTTAAGGAGAAAGAAAAAAGTAGTCCTGTTTTTAGAGATCAGTATTTTTTTTCTCCCCTCCTGAGATCTTTAAAGACTTCAGCTATCTGTGCACGACATCTTATTACAAATATGTTAATCTACTTACATTCCCTTAGGAATGTCAGGATAGAAAGGGGCCCTGCTACCTACCACTTCCTACACAAAGGTTAAAAATGCTGCATCTTGCCTTGTACGGAGAACTCCCAGCTCTTGCTATTGCTAGTAGCTATTTTAAAAATAGTTAGCTTCTGGAACTATGAAGTTCTGGGCCAAATTTCAGTTACAAACAAGTGTATCAAAAAAATTCTTGCTCCATTCTATGGCACAGTTTGAACTGGTTGGAGTTCCACTTCACTTGCATTGTGGTTATTATTTTCCATATAGTTGGAGCACTAACCCTTTACCAGAACCAATTCTTTACATGCCTACCATAAATAAAATTAAAAAATAAAAAATCAAAGTATAACTGCAGGGTAATTGCAGCAGGTAAATCCAAAGTAGTTAGTGCAGTTAACTTCATGTTAATTTTAGTCAGAATCTAAGGGTTGCTGCCTACAAACACCCATTCATAGCATTAGTCACATGAGTCATTCAGTGACAGCCAACGAAAATATTTGGTGAGTAAACTTCCATATATGTTTATAGGCTCCAGCCCTAACAGAGCACTAATGAGCAATTCAGATATGTAGTTTACTTCCTCATATGCATTAATGTTAATTACAAGAGACCAAAATTATAAAGACAATGTAATTATGTTCTAATTATAGCATAACCGCAGCCACTGTGTTATAAGTGTAACACAATTTAAGAATAAAAAAAAAAACTTTCTCTTCCTATAGACACACCATTTTAGAACATGCTTTTATTCCTTTTTTTTTTTGTATCCCACCTTTTAACAGCACACGTCTGAGTACTCAGACAAGATTTTGACCCACATTTCATTGGACAGCAGAAAAAGCTAAATATTATGTAATTATATTTTAAATTAAAAGATAGTTCACACTACCTTTAATCTTTATAAAACAGGGGAAACATAGAGGAATTATATGGGCACATTAGTTTCCATTTCACTGTATACACAGCACTCAAATCTATACCCATCAACGCAGGAGTGTTACTCCAGTAGCTGTCTACGCTGTGAACATGAAGAACTACTGGAAGGCTTGACAGTTATGTAGGATGGATACTAGATACACTGAATATATAATGGATACAAAATAGATACATTCTAGATGCATCTTTTATACTCCTTCTGGAGTCACATATTGGCATTACAGTCACAAAAGTTTCTTTTTCTTGGTCAGCCCATAGGGTCGTGGTTGGCTCGCTCTGTCAGCAGGAAAAAAAGTACCAGCAAGTAAATAACAGTACAAACTGAGTTAAGATGTCCCACCTCTGAGCAGAGTAGTGCTCTCTGTCTGAATCCTTTCTCACAATCCTTTCAGCACAACACAGCTGAAAGTGAGGGAAATTTTAGGAAAGACAACCCAATATAATAAGGCACCACTTCCACCTGCTGAAAGACATGTCTAGTTATGGGAAGAAGAACATGAGGGAGAGTCAAGAGCATGTCCAGAGTTTCATTGCATTAGGTTGGAAAATAATTCCTGCTAGGAAACACCTGAAATTCTGAGGGGTTTGCTGACACATATGAAGTCCTTTGTTTCGCTTGGGGATGAAAGGAAAGTAAAAGAAACAGAACAAGACAACAGAGCACACCAGTTTGGAGAAGCACTCTGTGCTCAGCTGTGTGTTTCCTGGCTGCAAGAAGGAAATGTAGAATGACTTCCCCTTGGCAAAAGGCCCAATCACTGAACAGAAGAAATTAAATAAATCATAAGACTAAACCAAAGAAACCCAAAAGACTTGCTTCTAATCTTAGAAGAACGTGAATCTTGTCTCCAGGGTGTGTGTTATTCTGCACACTGGTATTACAAAGCCTGGCTAGTAACATCATGCCCTGGAAAGAGGACAACACTGCGAGGTGGAAGTGGTTCATTCCCTGTTTGCTACATGAGGAACCTTCTCAGCCATCTCTGCTGAAGCTGCCCATGCCAGCCCAGACCTACTTGGAGCTAAAAAAGTTCAGTTCTAGTCTTGGAGTGCAAGTTTCTTTGAGACTTGGAGTCTTACCCATGTTGTAGCTCCCCTTCACAGAGAAGTGAGAACAAAACGTCTCTGAAATGTTAAAGCTAGCATACAGTGTCTGGAAGAGAAAGAAAAATCACAACTTCCCATTTAGTGGCTGGTGAATGTATTATTCTGAAGAAGTCACGTAAATTTAAAAAAAAAAAAAAAAAAAAAAAAAAAAAAAAAAAAAAAAAAGAAAGAAGGGAGGACTGAGAATTGAATTGAAAAGGCACATGGGAATCTGTCAGGCCCAGAAAACCTGCTGATTGCAAACCAAGGACAACAGCAGGAAGGTGGGAGAGGAATTCTCTACCACGGATGGTAGATCCGAAGTACTAACCTGAAAGCCTGAGACAAGGCAAGCAGATTGAAGGTAATTATATTTTAGGACTTTAAGAAGCTGAGGATAGAGTCTCAAAGCCATTGCACTATTTCGGTACCTCTGTTTGTCATATTTATGGATCACATAACTATATCTTTTTATCAGATAGGGCTGTAACTCACCATAAAGACCTTCATAAGGTAGCAGAACCAACAACATTTAACAATTCAGCTTTTTGCATAGCTTCCAGGGTCACCTTGTTTAGTAAGCTTAATGGTGAGGAAATAGGGCAGTACATTTTTGAAGGTGCTGGTTCCCTTTTAATTATGTAGGTGCAGCATGTCTTTGTTAATCACCAGTAGGAAGATGAGAACTTTGAAAACTTGGTATTATCCATGAGCCCCAGCCTAGATCAACAAAATAAGGCATAAATGCAGAGAGTAACCCATATGCTTAATGCCAGCTGCCAGAGCTGCTGTTCTTTACAACCAGCATTAGTGTGATGACAGGTCCTTGAAGGAGAATACAGCCCATTTTACAATGATACATTCAAAGGATACCATGTCATCATCTGCATGTATGTTTAAATTTCACTGCTGGGGAAGCCTTTCATGCTTAAATTCAAGTGGAGAAAAAGACTTTGGGGAAGAAACCACCCATCATTCAGTAATTTTTCCCCTGAACAATAGAGCAAATTAAATGAATGTGTGAAATAATAATAAGCAAATCATTACATTTGCCCCAGACAAAAGGAAAAGGGCAAAATAAAATGCATATAATATAATGAAACATCATAAAACACTATATGCTATGAGAATTAGTTGTTCAGAATAAATGAGGAAACAGCATTTAAAAATTAAAAGAACCAAGAAGAAACCTATCAAATATCAGTGGTCACTAGTGGTTGCTGTGCAAACTCATCATTTTAATCTGAGTACAAATAACCACTATGTTCATATTTTGAGAATGGGAAAAGACAGAAATTAGATAGTTTCTAATGCTGGTAGACTCAGCTCTGCAGCTGTAAAGCATGTGTAAATGGAGACCTCTCAGGTTTTTCTAACTTCAAATATAACAAGCAGTAACATTGCTGAAGGTTTAAAGTCAATAAAGTAGCTTTATTTAACCTCCTCCTGTTATCCAGTAACATTATGATAATCCTACCAAGTATTGTTTTATAACAGAAAAAAAACTTACATTCATTTTCTAGCAACCATATTAAAAATGTATCTGATAGTCACAAGAATACAGACTCAGAGATAGAGAGAGACTAAATTGCTTATTTTGTGCTCTCAGCAATAAGCAACATTTCCAAAAAAGTGTAGTTTGGAAAGCACATGCACCTTTACTTGAGGAGAAGAGTCAGCTTTTTACACCTGAATAATGAGTCATAGTGAAACAGTCACAGAAACAAAAATCTGGAATTGGCGTCCCCCTAAAGCCATGAGCATAAAACTAAACAGTATCCTACTTACATTCACCTCCTGATTATATCCCATGCATGTATAGAAATCTGACTGCTAGTCTGGATAATCTCTTGCCCATTTCTGGACAGCAGTAGTCCTCCAGCACTGGGGATGCTGTGCTGGGCAGCTGCTGACCCCAGCCATCCCTAGCCCAAATCCTCTTATATTCAGGAATCCACATTTCTCACAGCTCATCTTTAAGAAGAATCACTTGCATGCACATCCCTGCTTCCATTTGTCTTTAAGGACAGAAAGTAAAAAGAGGGGAGAAGAGATTTCTGCATGACATTTCTATCCATCTATTCTCACTGAGCAGCCTCTTTTGTAATGTAGGATCTGAGAACATGCTCAGAGTAAGTTTTCATGCTGGAGATACAAGCTATTATATATACCTGTATCCACACACTTCCAACCCTTAGACATGCTTACAAACATGATCACAAATTTACATCCACTTCATTTTTAAAGGTCTTCATAGTAGAGGTGTAGAGTGATTGACAAACATAAATGCCTCAGACTGTTTTCTGTTATCAAGGCCTGGTCTCTCAACCCTTTGTTTAGCAAAGTACCCATTATTTTAAATAAGTTTGTGATGTGACTCACCTGAACCTTTTCTAACTCCTAAAGGGAAAGTGCAAGCAGTAGAGTGGCTAGTCAAAAAAATAAGAGTTGAATATACAACTTAAATACTGGGGGGAGAAAAAGAAAAAGAAAAAAAAAAAAAAGAAAGAAGAAGAGAACAAAAACAAAAGCAACAATAATAAGCTCAACTTTCATCCAAACTGGGAGTAAGCTGTTCAGGAAGCAAACTAGACAGCAACTAACGTGTTATCAGAGAAAGGAAATCAGCAACAAAGATCAAAATGCTGTCCCAGCACAGTACTGTTGACAATGTCTGCCAGTCCCAGTGCTCAAAAAGACCACAGAAGTAATCTTGGTGTAAGTCATCCAATCAGCAGCAGTTTACTAGCACGGTGCAACAGGAAACCCTCACATTTATCAGCTCTGCTCTCTCTTCAGTATATGCCACTGAACTCCATAGAAGCTAGGTCTCTGTTAATTTATCAGCAAATCAGACACAATAAAAATGTAACTTCTATCTTCCTTTAGGTCATTTATTTCCTTCGTTCCTTTATTTTTTAACTTTCATGATAAAATGCAAATGTTTGTCCCTTGAAATTCCGGAAAGCAAATGAAGAAGAAGATAAATCCAGACTGAACTCATGTTCAGTATAAGCCCTGTTTCTACAATCAATCCAGTAGGGCAGACACTCTGAGACACTACAGAGTTCTCTCATGTGCCTGAAGATCTGTTCACCACAGTCAGACTAGGGGAGCTTTCCAGCACCTCCCTCAAACACAGTCTCCAAATTACTTTTTATTCCTATGATAAAGGAAGGCTGCATCCAGGGCAGACAGGATTGTTTCTTCCCTCAGAAGTTCTCACTTGAAGAAGCTGATTGAAGTGCAGTAAATGCGTAAAATAGCTCATATGAAATGTAAACCAAAACCAGGAAGAACTGGGCTCTGGATTTGCAGAGAACAGAACCTGGTTTCTTCACTCCTTCATTTCCTATATCCCAACTGTCTATTTTGCTTACTGGATTGCTGGCTCCGGCTCTGGCCTCAGGCTAGGACATATCAGTATATCCCCACAGAAGTGGAAGCCATACATCTTCTGATCAAGTTTATTTAATGAAATTGTTAAAGTTTAAAAAATATTTAATCAGATGAATACTGCAGTTGAGACAGAAAAGTTAAACTACTTCAACAAAATCAAGAGAATTAGTAAGCTTTTCTGCATCTGAGAAGACTCATCGCTCAGTGCAATTTCTCTGGTACGTGTCAGTGTGCAGCAGTGGTTATTACCAGACAAGCAGTATTGCATGACAGCTCAAAGCCATGCAAAGAAAAGCATCTAGCTGAAACCAAAGGAGATGGCACAGTGTAATGCACACGCACTGTATAAATAGCACATGGTTTACAAGCTAGGCTGGATAGCTCTGCTAGTTCTGTAATGAGCACAAGTGGTCAGGGTATTGCATGTCGGATAAAAAGCAACTGCCCTGGAGCCAATGTCCTTAACATTATGGTGGGTTAGTGTTAACACAAAGAGAAAGGTGTCACCTGCAAAGTCAGCAGCACCTGCTTCTGCAGAAGCAAATCAGGCTGTTTGCTGGAAATCTTTTCTTCAAGAGTGACCTGACCTTGCTTATGGGTCATATCCAAATCAAAGCACAGGCTAAGATGGCATGTTCAGAACAGAAAGTGAAAGGAGAAGGAAGAGAAGCATCACTTCTTTTTTTTTTATCCCAAAGACAGAAACCAAAGTTGTTCTTTCTGCTATCGTTATGTAATACTTAAGTTACAGGAAGACAGCATTGTTTTTCCTTTTATTTGCTCACTTCTTCACAAAACCTATTAATTTTTTTTTTTATTATAGCATTTTAAAATGTTTGCATAGCAATCCACTTCATAAACTAACATTCTGGAACATTTTTTATTTCTGTTTTGATATCAAGGAAGAAATCCACCAAATCAGTTCCTTGTATCTCAGAGAACTATTGCAAGGTCTGTCCAGAGAACACGTGAAATGTGACATGCCAACATTTGTTCTGTTTGAGCATGCTGTACTTGAAGCCAGACCTGCGCAGGAAAACAAAGATCAGAGCTCGGTTCTGTGTGCCTTTTACCTAGGAGTCTTGAAAAACAGATAGAAGAACAAAAAATCAGCTTTCAAGAACAAATAATGTTAAAGTAGATATAAATCAAATTGGTGAGCACAAATTATACCTAAATAGTTTGACCATGATGATAGTATCAGAAAGATAAAGAATGAATGGTTAACTTTGACTTCATTTAATTCTAGTTTAAAAAGTGGCTGTGGTAGGACAGTAACTACACAAAAAAACAAAAGGTCCTTGAGATAAAGTTATGCTCCTAAATACAGACCATTGAGTCAATTAATGTTTACTTAAGTACTAGTCATCTGAAGCAGTAACAGAGAAAACCATCAACATAACCAAAAGCTTGTGACACCAATTTGCATCCAGTTCCATGTGCATGTTTTATTTATTTTCAATCAGGATCAATCAGGAAGGAAAATAATCAATGAAGTCGCAGTCATGAGTGGTATTTGGCCATCTGGGGGCCCCAGTTTCTCTCGGCCTGCATTGGAGGCAAAGAAAAAAAAAATTTTTCAAGAGCACGGAGGAGCTCCATATGGTTGAGATCAAAGGTGTTGCTGGGTGCATGGTTCTGCTTTATTGCCAGGCACTGCTGTTAATTAGAAAACAAGATCAGAGGCAGTATTAAAATCCAATTAAATTGATATGAACAGATTGCCAAGTGATGTTCACTAATGTATAATTGAGCACCATGCAAATTTCGGTGGCTGCCTTTTGTTTTTTCTTCCCTCACTCTGGAATGAATGATGAAGCTATGAAGTTTTTCCTCATTGTAAAAGATAAACAAGTTAATGCACTGATCTAGGGGGTATTGCTTCAGTGATTGATGAAAATGAGAGTGGAATATTAACGTGTGACTTTTGGGGGACTTCTTTTATAATCTTATTTTGTTCTTCATTCTTTTATTATTGTTGTTGTTGTTATTCTTGTTATGGTGGTATCCAAGTACATGCTCAGATCCTTCATCATTCCATCATTTCACATACAGAGAAAGTTCCTTTGGAGCTGGAGATTTGATTCAAACAATTACAAAACCATGAATATTTCAAGTGACAGGCCTGCTAGTACTGGAAATTAACTTTCCAAGAACTATATGGACTTTATACCGTATATCTTTGTTTAGAATCCACAGCTTCTATTAAATTTAATTACTTCCCTGTGCAGCTTTATATTGAGGGCGACTTCAAAACGAGGGCAGCAGCTATTAAATTTAATTACTTTCCCCTGCGGCTTGCATAGTAAAGGTGCATGGTTAAGGTGCAGCTACTAAACGAGGGTAGCTTCTAAACAAAGATATACAAAATTTATACCATATATATATTACTTTTTCCCTGTCTATCATTCTTTAAAATATACATTTTGTGTGTGTGTGTGTGTGTGTGTGTGTGTGTGTGTGTGTGCGCGCGCATATAATGCAGGTACATACTAAGTGAAATTATTAAATGCAAAGTGTTAACTTTTAAGCTAAAGACTGTAATACCTTAAATACATTTCGGTTTCTCCCTCTGAGTGCCTCACATGGTTCCATTCACGATTTTTTAAAAGTTCGCTGTGACTAGTTGTAATTTAGAACAAAATTCCAGGATGAAAAATTCATTAAAAGAGCTAAAGAAATGCTGAAATCTTTCAAAAAAAAATGCATTTTTGTGTAGAATCTACCATAAGGAAGAAATGGAGATAACCATGTTCCTTGCAAACCTAATATATTAATATCACTGTGTTTTATCTAATCTATCATTTGCTAACTGTGAAGATGCATTGATGTAAATGCTGGATTTGAAAGCAGGATCAAAAGTAACACATAAAAGACCAATAAATCGACCAAGGCAGTGTCTGACACGGTGTTCATGAGATATTTGTGGAGCTTTCAGAAATTGTTTAAGTTCTATTAAAAGAAGAACACATTTAATCAAATAATGTTGGTTGTACATGTGAACAGATTAACTGAACTGCTGTCGCAGTTGTGCTTGCAAGGAGATATGAAGTTGTGTTTGCCTTACCTGTGCTCATCAATCAGAGCGCAATGCAAGCAATGGGGTGTTTGTAGGCAGAGGGGAGAATGGGCAGCACCAAATAGCTCAGGGTCTAACCTCCTTGTTCCATTTTAGATAAACACCAGGGGATTTTAAACTGTCAACACAAACTCATCACGGTGTTTCCTATATCACTTTCAGCTAATGCACCCACTGCCCACACAAGGCTGAGAGCAGTGGCAGGAGTTTGTATAGCATCACTATCTTAGAACTTAACAAAAATCCTTTGAAAAATTAACGTCAAACACTGGAAATTCTGTTACAGTAAAGGAAATGAAGAGCTATGATGTGTTTTCTGCATTTCAAAAAGTAATTTTGAAGAACCTGATGTCAACCCATCATTAGCAGAACAGGAAATGGAGCTTCCTGAAGTTTCTACCCCAACATTTTAAAAAGTAGCTTTATGGAAACAGGGAAGTTACATAGCACACTACTTATTCCCTAGCAAAAAAATATGCTTTTACATCAAGAATTGCAATGCTGATCAGAAAAAAAATTTATCTGGTCAAAAATCTGTGTGCAAGCACAGTGTTTTAGGTATTTTGTTACAAGACTTAAAAATCAGGGACTAAAAAGAAACCAAAGAAAAAGATAAACAAATGGAGGAAAGACTTTCTATATCCTTTTTCCATCATTCTTTTTCAAAATAAAGGGATAGAATATAAAATGAAAAACTAAACGTATTTTCATTAGTTTAGTATTAGAATTTAAGGGGATTGGGATTTCTTTTGTCCTTCCCTTCCACTTTGTTTTCAATTTTTCTGTTTCTCTTTCATCAGGTAAAGATTGTATAGAGAAATTAAGGGGAAAGTGTAACAGGGAGGAATAAAGTATTGCTATGAAAAATGTTTTAAAATCTGTCATGTTTTTCCCAGCAACAATACAATGCCTGAGAATATTGCACTAAAAAATTCAAAAGGATTAAATAAATAAGAAAACCCTTATGATGCATACTTAACACCTTTGTATTTCTGCTTTATTTTTTCAGAATGGTCCTGTAGAAACCATCTTGACATCTCATTGAAAAATATTGCTTTAACTTCTCCTTGTCTAACAGAGAGTTTTGGTTAAGATGTTAGTCAACTGCACTAGAGGATCCATAACTCATTCCTTGCCAAATGCCTAAGTTCAGTACAAGGACTTTATTGATAAATAGATTTTTCAAAAAGCTATGAAGAGAGATGAATCCCAGTCCTGAATTAGAATAGACTATGTGATTCCTCTTTATAGGTTCAAAAGTACAGTACCATGCAAAGAAAGCAAGAGTTTTGTCTGAGAGCACTTTTCATCTATTCTGTCTTTTGGGGAAAAACATGCTTAGTTATTTGTTGTCTGTTTATACAGCTATTGGGTCCTTGGATCCTCACTGTGATATCAAAGAATTACTGTAATACATAAAAAGGGAAAAGGAATCAATAAGAGGAACAATTAATGGAGGAAAGACAATGAAACATGTAACTCAAGAAAAGTGATCATCAGTTTACCCACAGTTATATTAATGTGGTGTCTGAGACCCCAAATATGCTTCCAAGACCTTACAGAAGGAGATGACAGCTGTTACAGATGTGTGATATTCTTGCAGGAAGTCTATGATACTGATTGTAATTTAGCCATAGTGGTGCTGTGGTCACAGAGGTTAACCCAGTTAACTCATTTCATATTAGTTGAGTCTTTCTGCATAGCATGGCACTGAGCAATGAAGACTAGCCTGGAGGAGCATTTCTGCATGTGAAAACATGTACAGAGGTGGACCTTTTGAAAGAGACCACTGAAATTTATAACAATGAGGGAAAAGCAAGCTGGTGAGATCATACGCTTAGCTGAGGTAAAATAAAAGTAAAATCTGCAGTAATAACAACTCTAAGTCCTTGCAATAGCAAACATCTAAAATACAGGATTTGTTATGTCATCTTATTATACAATCCCAGGTCTATTAAATAAGTGCCTTCAGAGTGCTCTGACTGTTCTTCCATTTTCAAACAGTAGCAAAATGTGTTTTCTGGCTGTGGGAAGGTACAGGTATTGATCTCACTTTTTCTTTTTTTTTTTTTTTTTTTCACTGAATAGAGCAACTACATCCAGGATAACATTTTGTTCTGTTTGATGTCCCTCCCTCTCTATGGCCAAATGTAGAGAATATGTTTAAAAGACTCTGGATTAGAAATTCATTTCTACATAAGTAGTCAACATGGCAATTGGTGAAGGTATAATGAACAAGCTCTTCACCACTTTCTTAGTGCAAATGTTCCCCTTTAACTTTATGCTTCACTGTCACCCAAGCTTTACATATTGGATGACAAGGATAAATTAATACTACTCTGTCAGTGGCTCCACTGAGAAGTTTGCCTTTAATAGAAAGCTAACTGCTGATCTTTAGACACAAAGCCCAGGAATCTATCAGCAGAGTTCAAAATTAGCTGAGATCTTATGGCCTGAGGCCACCCCGGTAACTAATGGCAATTTTACAATCGTGTTTTTGCTTGATGGGCTAGTAGTAAGTGGGACCATGATCATGACCCAAATCTAAGAAAAAGGCCTCCAGGCCCAGCTTTTTGTCAGATTATGGCTTTACTTACCTAAGCTGGTTTTATCTTATTACAGTGTGTAAGCTGTGGTAAGCTTGATACAGACAGGATGGAAGAAAAGAAATCGACCCAACCTTAGCAGGGTATTAATCACAGCAAAAGGTTGGGAGAAAGGATCTAGGGTATGAATCAGCATCATCCCTGCTGGTCACTACTTGATGAACTACAGATTTGAATCCAATATTGCCTTATCACATTCAATTGGAAATTGTCAAACACGGTAAATAAGACAAAGCATTTCTATTTTGAAAATAGGCTTCCCAGATGAACACTTTGGATTATATACTTTACTCATAATTTTTTTTAGGAAGTTTACAAAGAAGACAAACTCCTCTACTAAAAAGAAGTTCCACCGCTTACTTCTGGAATGATTTTTAAATTTTAAACTTATGACTACGTAATGTGCAAACTTATGAGGGCAAAAGATGTCACCTTGCTTTTATTTGCCAGCTGCTTTTCAATTACAAGGAACCAAGTAGGAATTCCAGAGTTAAAATAGTATGAAAATTTCAGTGCTGAATAATTTCAATTTAAGCAAAATCACTATTTTTTTTGTATGTTATAAGGTGTTGCAGGATAGAAACAAATATCCCAACCACCTCTAATTTTCAGAAATTAACATGACATGACCAACTGGATAACTGTTTCTGCTCTGCATAGAAAGGTTTTAGAGATATTCAGAATCTGTTTCCAAATAGCATTAGTTTGCATATTGCAAACTCTTTTAGCAGTTCATGTTTCTGCTGAGGTCAAAAATCTGCTCGACTAATATTTCTCCTTTAAACTCCCAGGATTTGGAAGTGGAGGGAGAAGCTGACTACTGGAAAGAGTGTTGCTGGGGGGGAAACTGACTGCCAGATAATGCGTGCAAGAGGATAACAGACAAAGAAAAGGGTGATGGGACTGCATGGGAAATCTATTTAAACAGTGTTAGTACAAGAAAGGGGATGGTTATGCTGTGTGTTTGTCTACTAGAAAAATACAGGCCAGGGTTACTAGTAAGTAAAGAGAAATGATGGAAAGTGTGGGCTTGTGGGAATGAGATGCAGTTCTTGTCACTGATATCATGCACACTTTTTTTTTTTTTTTTTGTGATTTAGTTTCTTCAGCTGTAAATAAAATTCAACTCTATCTACCTAATATCTCAGTACTGTGAGAATTAACGTTTATGAAGTGTCTTGTCACCCAGGACTAGAAGACAGCATAAGTACAAATTACTACTGACAGCAAAAGGTAGAGATTCAGCAGAGATTTACTCTTTACTTACCTAGGCTGAGCTATGCATTGCTTATCAAATCAAATAATATAGATTGTGTCTTTGCATTACTCAGTCTCAACAAGCTATTTTCTTTACCCACTTTGTGCTTGCTTTGTCTCTCTATATTTCCCTTAAACGTCTTCTAAAACCTCTTTAACGCAGAACATGGAGCTAGAAGAACTTAGTCTAAGGAATTAGCATTGTCATTCCTACTGTTCCTGTGGCTTCTGTTCTATTCTTAAATGGTAAATTTTGGGAGTCCTGGATATTGATTTTGTTCTCTATTTCTAGAGCACAATAATAAACTGATCCATAGCTGTCCTCCAGAACCAAAAAGAACAACAACATTGGTAAGGACAAGAAGACAAAACTATTTCATTAATATATCCAGACAAGTAGAAAAATAATCATGATCATCATGAGGCAATAGAAATCTCATTGTGTCCATTTTGTGTGAGATCGTATTATTTTTATTTAAATGTGTTTGCACTGACAGATAGTTAAAAAGATTTCTGACTTGACAAACCCCATTGGTATTGTTCGTCTGAACTTTGTCCACATTTGGGTGCAACATATGGTTCATAACTGACAAAAACCCAGACATCTTCAACAGCTCAGGCCCACCACAAATGCTTCCACCAAGCCAGTCGTTAGGAAGACACAGACAATGGACAGTGAGGCAGCAAGTGTAACCCAAAGTCATTTTCTTGCCCCAGTGACACCTAATGGCGGCATGTTCACATGTAGAAATACAAGCAGGTCTGTAAACATGCCTTCTCAAGCAAGTAGACTGATGATCACAGATCACCCAAGAGCTGTTACCACATCAGCTGCAGGGAACCAACATGTGGGCTGCTGAAGCTGAGACAACTCTGGCCCAGTATTTGAAAGTTTCCTACTAGAATTAGGAAACCGGTCAACAAAGTCACAGGTTGATGGCTGTCCTTAAAATTATCATCACCTCCTAGAAGTCCTTTCCTAGACACCGGTTTATTCTCCTGGAGCTTGTTTGGGTATAAAAACCAGTGAACATTTATTTTTGTCACTCACAGAGGAGCTAGGACTGTGAACTCACACAAGAGTGGGTTTATTGAGAAAGAAGTTGCCATTCAAAAGTTGAACTATGGTTCAACTATTTTGGAAAAACACAGGCAGATGACACAGTACTTTTCTTCATAGTGAATAGTCTTGATGGCTATTGCAACAAAACTGAAGATTTATCTAAATGATCATACACTTCCTGGTATCTGTGAGATGAAGTGAGGAAAGAAGAAGGATGTCAGGTGAGACAGGTGAAAACATTATTAACAGGTGGTACATTTGATACATTTTTCTAAATTAATTCTATGGCATGAATGAGAATTACTCACCTGTACATTTTCAAGCAATAAATGAGCACAATGACTAATGCCAAAATCAAAATGAGGCACCTCTAACTTACACACCCTACCCACACATTTAGTTAAGTTCAGAAACACCATCTTGATCTCAGTGGCCTGATCTCAGATCCACTCACCTACTCCCAGCCTTGGAAGGCAGGGCAAATTTGATAGCTGCTGACTAAGTAAATCATGTGGGAGTATGTCATTCAGACCCAGATGGTGTTAGTCCTCCTAAACTAATGAGAGCTTGGCAATCACGAGGGGGACAGGAACTGGGGGAGTCATGGCTAACCCCAAACAGAAAGGCAGCACTCAGCAGTGGATTCCAGGGCAAAGAAACCCAGATACTGAAGACAGATTTTCTCCAATTTCTACTTGTTAGTAGGATTATCTACTAACAAGGCTGAGAGAGCTGGAGAAGAGGAGGCTCAGGGGTGACCTCATCACTCTCTACAACTACGTGAAAGGAGGTTGTAGCCAGGTGGGGGTCGGTCTCTTCTCCCAGGAAAGCAGCAGTAGGACAAGAGAGCACGGGCTTAAGCTCTACCAGGAGAGGTTTAGGTTGGATATTAGAAAGAAGAAGTTCTTTACACAGAAAGTGATCAGGCATTGGAATGGCCTGCCCAGGGAGGTGGTGGATTCACTGTCCCTGGAGGTTTTTAAGACGAGGTTGGATGTGGCACTGAGTGCCATGATCTAGTAATCACAGAGGGGTTGGATCAAGGGTTGGACTTGATGATCTCAGAGGTCTCTTCCAACCCAGTTAATTCTATGATTCTATGATTAAATAATTTCGATTGTTTATAAAAAATTACTGAATCAACACTTCCTTTTTCAAATAACACAGCTATTTTAAAGAGGAAGGCACAGTCTGCTGGTGTTGTCAGCATCCTCTAGTTCTGCTAAGGGGTAATAGTCACAAAGAAGAAGCCAGAACACAGTTTGCACTAGCATCGACTACCAATCTGGCTGCTCCACAGACATTGGTCGTTGCACCAACTAGCCTTTTTGATAATTCAATAGTTCCCTTTCCTGAAGGCATTCTGCCCTTTTGATTCTGGGAGGATGAGTTTGATCTTGTCAAATCCACCTGCCTCGTGAGGAACCCACACAGATTTCTTGGATGTCTGAAGAGGATAGGGGCCAGGATCCTGTTTGCTTTCAGTGGAGCTTAGGTTTCTTTGACTCCAGACTAATTTCCTCATAAAAGCAGACCTGGAGGTATGAGTCAACAGCCATTGAGGGCAGTGGAGAGATCCTCATCAATTTCGTTGGAGGATTGCCCAGACTCTAATTAACCAACTAAGTGGCCTTCCTAACAAGGATTCAAAAAAAAAACCCTCCTCAGCTGCTCCAGAAATATATAGAAAATGAAAATTAACAAATTACCCCAGGAAGAGTGGTGGTAATCAGTGATAGGGAAATCTTTGGAGAAGCTTTAAAGTTTTTTTCAAACATTATTTTTAGCAGCCACCCTAGAAATTCCTTTTTTTACATCATTTTGAATTCAGCTCTTGTATTGTTTATCCCTCCAGTTATCTACTTTCGAATATGGATGAATCTGCTAATTGAAAATTAAATATAAATATCTATATGCTTTATATATTTAGTAACAAACACATACACACATATGTACAGTGTATTTGCATTGTTGCCTGGGAACAAAATGCCTATTTTTAGTTAATATCAGGTGATTTTAATTTACAAGAACTACCTCGCCTCTCAGCGTTTTAAAGAGCATACACGGAGGCACCTGCATGCTTCCAACATTTGATGTATCATTAAATATGCCTTCTCACATTTGGCACATAAACCCTGATAAAGTTTCACCTTTTAACGAAATAAATGACTCAATTAACAAGATGAAAAACAGCAGTGTGGTGGCAGACCCTCTTGGTGGCAAAAAAAAAAAAGGATAAAAAAGAATTATCTCAGCAGGATGTTAATACAAGGAGCGCCACAACACACAGCAGGCACCTGGTTTGACTGACAGCCACCCAGCAAAGCTGACAGATTTGTCAGCTTGCTGACCGCTGGCTTGAGTCTCTCACACCACCCTAGGAATAAATTGTTGCTCAGGAATGGCTGGGCAAGCACTCACTTGTCTCTGTTAATCTAATTGAATTTTTTTAGGTTATTTTCATTTTTATCTGCTCCTCTTTGGAAACATTCGTTCTTGGAGCAGCAAATTTTGGCACCCTTAGATGATTGACTTCCTCACAGTGCTTCTGTCTTTTGAAGGAAGGTACAGATATAGATACAGGGCCAAATTCATCTCTTAGCTCCCAGGGCTTGAATCGATATAACTGAGGTACAATTGGACCTATCACAAGGGAAAATTGCTTTTTTCAATGGAACTGGAACTTAAAGCATCTGTATTCTGTTTGTTCATAAGCTGACAGAGAGCATTGTTCATGCATGATGTATGACCAGAAATCAAACAGAAAGTAAAGTTGGAAAATTGTCATTTGTTTCCTTTAAGTGTACATTAGCCTTCATGCAAACATCTGAGGTGATGTTCAGTGGAAAATTAGGAGAGAAGTATGGACACATATGGAAAAAACTGGGACTTTGACTCAAAAACTGTTCAGTACTCTCAGGTGCATAACAGTTTGCCAATCAGCTTAAAATCTTGCTAAGCAAAGATAGCCTTATTTAAAGAAGAGATGATCAGGAATTGCACAAAATCAATCTGCTGAATATCACAGTTTCTGAGGTTAGTAGATGCAAAACCGCAACCTCTATTGTATAATCAGGCATGTGCCTACATGAATGACATCTTTATAATTGTATGCTGTATCTCTCCATGTGTTGCTTATCATTAAGCATTAAGAATATGTGTAATCAGTCTAGATCTAGGAACCACCATTTACGAAGTTTTTTTAAAGTATGACATACAAAACTAAATATGTTCTCAGTTGATGCAATGCTGATCTCCCAAATGCTACCAAAAAAGGGCAGGTTGCTTCTAATAAGTCTTTTGAGGTATTTTATAGAAGACAATGTTGGATCTGCGCTGGGACACTGAATTCTAACTGAAGGAGGATGCAACAAAAATAACTTGGTGATAGTTATACTTGTGTAAGAAAGACAGTTCCACTTGTATCTGTGCATCAAAGAGGCATTAAAACTTCAGTGCTCAAAAGCTTCATTTAATTTCAAATGACAATGCTCCTACTCACATGACAAAACCCTAAGATTAGCTCTTCAGTTTCTGTGAACAAAGAATATCTATTTTCAAGCTGAGCATTGCATATTTCCTTAGTACCAAAATGTATTTGTAATATTCCCCAAGAATGGACAAGTTTAGCACTCATTTAACTCAAGGCAAACAGTGTCATGCTATTCTCAGAGTTATAGGGCTCCATACTGGTTTTCATCTTAACTCTCTGTTGTGATTTTAGAGATAATATGTTTCTACTTTTCTTCTGCTTACTGTGGTGGAGTACTGCTTTCTATAATGGAACCATTTTTGTGAAATCAATAACGTTGTTTGTTGAAGCAGATGATATTAAAACAGAGTATACACATATGAGTATGACCTTCAGCTACAAACTTTCACGATAGTTAGAGAGATGATTATTTCTAATATAGATTAGGATTTGCACAGCAAACTGTCAAGAAATGTCAGGATAAATAAAGGTATGCATTATTTTCCTGTCTATTCAATAAACTCTGGACAAAAAGAAAAAAAAAATGTGTCTTTTATAACCTGAAGTAAACTGGTTTGTATTTGCTTTACCAGTCTTATTTGATTGGCGGATTCTTTACAATAAATCCATCAACAAAACATGTGACTAGAGAGGCTGGGAATATTTCCTGATTTCCATACAATGCACCTTCAAAAGGTATATAATGTCACGTGGAAGGAATTAAATTTGATAGGTGTTTCTCAGGACCATTTGACAATAGTACTGAAAATGAACCTGAGAGTGAAATTTGGAAAAAAACTGTGTAGGTCTAGTTCTAGAAATTACTAGTTTCCAGCATTGACCTGGAAAATCATTTAGCTCTAGACTTTTCGAATATCTCTTATCATGCTTCAGACTGGAATGTATTAAGAGGAATAACTATTTTTCTTTAGTACAGGTATATTCTTTTTTCCTTTTTTTTTTTTTAATTTTAATTTCTTTTTTATGATATTCATCTTTCGGAGAAAGAGGGATAAAAATTGTTAAAGAGACTGCATCTCTTTTCCAGCATAACAGAATTCTAATTACTAAAAATCAGAATTTTTCTTTGAACTTCATGTGACTTTTGTGATTTTTAATAAACAGACATGTTAGTTTTCCCTGATTATCTGCAGAAGCCCTTTTTTCCCTTTCTAATAGCTCTGGAGAATGTTTTGTTGGAAAGGGAGGGGTACATTAATACCCCTGTCCAGGAACTGACTCAGTACCCCTGGAGTTTGGGGATAGTTGCTCTTTAACAACAAAAGCAGAAAATGTTATTACACAGGACACGCAGGTATTCCAAAAGTTCACGCAGTAAAGAAATTTTTTTCAAGAAGAAATCATTTTCCTAAGCAAATGCTTCCCTTCTTAATTCTATTTGCTCTATAATAGGTTTTGCACTAAGAGAAAGCAGCAAGTCCCTTCAGATTTGTAACACAGTGTTCAGAATTAAATGAAGTAACAGATGAGCGTGACTTAGGACAGCTAAGCATTTTGCAAATACTGCGAAGAATTCAGCATCATGTTTCCTGAGAAACTATGTATCTTAAAGCATAGACACCCAGAAAAGATGACATATTTAAAAAATGCTGGAGTTAGGAGTTATAAATAAATATGGTTTTATACACATTTTCACACACAATCAAGCAAATTAAGGAAAATTGCCTAAGGTATTCTGAGTTGTGTAACATTCAGTACTCCTATCCAGAAAGGGTTTACTCCATACTGAAAAAAATACACATGTAACAACATGGCCTGAAGTTTTGGCTCCATGCAAATCAATGGAAAAACTCCTACTGATGTTATTAATGGACAGCATTCCTTGTACCTGTGCAACTAAGAATAGTCCTAAGTAAAAGTTCATTAATGTTTAGCCCACCTGTCCAAATACGAACACAAATAAAAGGCCCAATTCACCACTGAGTCACTACCATTATAGTTATACACGCATAGTTTTGCATGAAGCTAGTTATTCTCTTGCAAAACATGAATTATTGCAAAACAAAAGGTGTTGTGATCAGTCTCTATCTGCCTCTGTGCCTCTGTCTGTAAAAAAATTCAGATCACTGTAGAGGCAAGTACGATTTCATTCACATAAAACAAGTTGTGCCTAATTTCTTCAGGAGGGAATCAAAAAGGCAACAGAAATATCTTTCATATTTTTTCTTCCTCAATTTGATGGACTCCTAAAAAGTCAGTTTGGTGCTTGCCTGTGCTTCAAAGCATTTTATTTTCAGGAAGATCTTCCCGATGATTCATTTACTATGAGAGCCCAGAGCAAGGGACACCACAAATACAGAAGTCATATGAGCTTTGCAATGTCCAGTGAATTACAGTTCAAATGACCTTTATGTACAAATGCACAAAAGGGGAAAAAAAAACACAAAACGTTTCTGAAATTTGTGATCCACTGACAGAAATTCAGCCTGTGCAGAAAGGGAAAATTCAATGTGAAAACTAATAGCTAATGTTGATTTGCCAAGTTATACTGGTATAAACTGAAGTGTTAAATATCTTACAATATCCCTCAAAAATCTTTGATTTTCTTTTCTTCAGAAATTTGGTTGAAATCTTTGCTTATAAGTAATGCAATGCTTGTATGTTGTTATAAGAATCAAACCATATTCAGGAATCATACATTGTTTTTCAATTTTATATGCAAGAAAATAGAAATATGAAACAGAATTCAGCACACAGATGAATAAACCCTTAATTTATTAGATCGTTTTTGCTCCGATCAAGGGAATAGCTCAAAGAAAAGAGGTCAGAAGGACTAGTACTGTTAATATGCAATTGATGAAATCCTCAAACACATATTGATCCACTTTTTATTACATTTTTAAACCCTTGACTGTGAATATTTCCCAATAAGACAATAACTATAGCAAATATAATTTGATGTTCTTAATCACAGTAGATGTTCTTCCCCCTCTAAAGATCATCACGCTGGGGATATTTACATCCAATATACAATGTGAATTTGCCATGGATAGCATTTCATACACAGTCCTCTTTTTCACATTCATTTCTTCAAGCACATCATTTCTGTATTTGACACTATCTGTACTAACATATTTTAGTTACACATGGAAACTCCAAACAAAATTTCCTGACAATATAAATTATTATAACAAGAAAGCATAATAATGCATTAGACCTCTACACCCTGAAAAACCTTCACAGCCTTATTCATTACTTAAATAAAAAGAAAGCGGCAAGTTAACTGTCAGGAGGTTTTTTTCTCGGAGCTGTAGAATTTCACAAGGAATTCAATCTACAGGGAGAATTGGGAATAGCTGGTCGCCCAGACAGGCGTGCCCGGGGAAAGTCTTTCTGCTGCTTACACAGCTTGAGGCGAAGCAGGTTGTATGGGCCTTGACCCAGCAAGGTCATCATTTTGTGAACAGTTCTGAGGCCTGACATCTGCTGCCTGGCTTTGAGTAAAAACCAGACCCCTCAGCCCAAACACAGCCCTGCATAAAATAATCCCCCAGCAAGGATCCTGGGCTTCAGTGAAAAGGCTAAATGGCCCTCTTTTTGTCTGGATGTCCAGGCTTTTTAGTCCTTCCTCGTCACGTAGCAGAGAGTGGAGAACAAAACCATTCCCAGAATGCAGATAAAGGCCATATTCTCACAACTCCACACCATCACTTCTTCACCTCATGCAAGACTTGCATTTACACTCCAGGGCCATGGCTTTGGGAACAAAAGGAGACAGGAATGCAGTAGCTCAGAGAGGGACATACTCTTCTGAAAATACATTCAAAATGGTGCCTTTTCCTTCCCAGTTTTTTGGGGAAAAAATCAATTGTACTAAATAAAGCACATGAGTGTATGTGCTCTTTAAATATCACTAAGACTGCATACAAGAAGTAGCAGACCTGATTCTCAGAGTTTCTGTTTCTCCATGTGTGAGGAACTCAGAGGAACCTGGTGACCCATATAGAGGTGACTGTAACTCTTGGCTACCGCTTGATTTCGGATTGTATTGAAAGTTCTTTCAGTCATTCTGGCATCAAAAAGAGACTGACAGAGAGCAGCTTATAATAGCCTGCTTACAGGGAATCTCCACAAAGCAAAGCGATACAAGGACTGCCATTGGCAGGACATTTGGAGTGAAATGAAAGCCTACCTAGAGGACAGGGTATGGCTGTTAGCATCTTTTTCTCAGAGTCAGGTTAAAGCACTCCCAAAGTAAATCTACTTCCATAATAAAGATTGAGAAAGCCCTTGGATTTTTCTACAACACAAATAAATTTTATTGTCTCTTTACCCTCCCAGCTCAATCTAACTCTAATCACAAACAAAAACTAATTCCAAAACAAAGTGGTTCTGAAAAATGTATTTATTTTACAATGCAAAAACCACATTCTGGGCATTCTACTCTAAACATCCAATGATCTCTCCCTATGGCAGCTACATGACTACAGTGATGCTTGCTGCACTCCAGCAATAGTTATCTATGCCCCAATCTCCTCCCATCATCTTCCCTTTACTCCTGTAATGAGGACCAAGGTAAATGTGTCCTACTGCTGCCTTGACCTGTCTGACTCTGCTTGTCTTTATAGTTCAGTTCCAGAAGAAATTTGCCATGGTTGCCTTTTAAATGTGGCCAGTCATTGCCAAAAGATTTGGCTGGATGGGAACAGCAAGGATGGCAGAAGATCATCAGCTCCTGTGAATCTATTTGATGGCAGGAAATTATTTAGGGTAAAATATCACCATAAGATCAAAAGATCAAAATCAATCACAAAAAATTTAGGCAAAAATTTGGTAAATTTCCAAATCTCCAAATGCAGAACAGTCTTTAGACAAACCAGTCTTCCAGACAGACAGACTTCCAGCCAAAGATAAAAATATATTGTTTCAACTCACATTGATTAACTTATTGAAAGGATTTTGTAACTAGAAGAGAGAAAACCCCATGATAAAAAAATTAAAGCTTCTTATGTGAATTCTCAGATTAGATGTCGTTATGGTACATCAAGGGGAGTTGCATTGCATTCACAAAATACTACTAATTCCAAATTTCAGCATTCTTGGTGGTTGCTTTGGGTCTGATGGGTGTTGCATGTTTAGGTATTTCATTGATCTGATATGTAGTATCACACACTGGTTGTGTAGCCATTGCAGTCACCCAGGTACTAGCAGTGCTCTAGGGTTATCCCACTCCCTCCCTGTAGCAAATTATAGTTGTGAATGCTAGTCTTTATTAAGGCCCAAATTTGTTATAGGATATTGACAAGTACTTGATTGACCAAGGTGTGAGAAGTTAATGACATATGGACGCTTCTGAACTCAGCTGCTCTAAGTCCCAGCTGCAGGAACTGAGTACACATTATCACAGGCTATTCCCTATGGTTTATATCTAAGAAAGTGCAGGTATGGGGTGCAATACAGGCAACTTGGAGCTGCAACAACTTCAGTAAAAGAAAGGTGAGAGCTAAATCCCTGAGCTGATAGGAGAATCCATTAAAGAAAACTGTCAGTGAAAGCTCACCATCATTAACTAGGTACACTAAGGAAATTCAATGTAAAGGAAGCAGAGCACTTGTGAATGCCACTTGCTCCCACTATTATGCTACCATGACTGCCATAACTATATTCCTGAAGTTTTCCAAGTGCAGACCTCACCAGTGCAATAACTAGCATCTGAAATATGTTAAGAAAATGCAAATAATAAAATTTTGCACATGAAAAATGCACTCCAGGGAGGTACTTTCCTTGGCTTCTGCTAATTCTGGGTTTTCAGTGGAGCTTTTCTTGAGGAAAGACTGACAGACAAATTAGAAGAGATATGCAGTTAAGAGGGATCATCATCATCCTGCTGAATGTCACAAAAGGGCCTATCACAGAAACAGTGGGGTGTTGGTCTAGAGAGGAATGAGCACGTTAAGAGAAAAAAGAGAGAGAACAAGAAAAGAAGAACAGAGAGCACCTGTGAGATGATGGAAACCTTTATAAAACAGAATTTCTCTCATTGACCTCATAGCAAGGAATAGGTGTGTTTGCTTGTTATAAATTCCTTAGTTTTATTCAGAATATTTAAGACCAGGCAAATAAGCTCATCAGAACAGTCAAGACCAAAGATTTTCTAAGAATTGCTTAGGAGTTTCTAGGAAACATGTGGTACAATATTTCTAACCCAGAGTACCCACTATGCACACAGCTATTCACCTTCCAGCATATCATAGTCTGTCCTTTTGTCGTCTTTTCCCCTGGCAGAAAAATCCAACCTGCCCTCAGATTTGCTAACACTGCTCGAATCCTCCTGCAGTCGAATCAGACCCAAACAAGGATCTCTGTAATTTTTTTCTGTAAATATAAGTCCTGTCATTTTTATTGAGAATTTTAAATTCCTTAGCCAATGTCTATTAGGCTTTGGTAAAAGCTCAGGGAAATCAGATAAACAAGATAGAAATTGATAACCAGGATTCCTTTGGTGAAACCATGACAACGCTAATGGGAGTAGGTCTGTAAATACATTGACCACAGTGGTGAGTAATATATTCGGCTGTAGAACCATTTCTGAACTACCTGTATGTGGATTTTATCTCTTCAAGAAAGATTTCATTACAGGGAAATCATTCAGTGGTTCCTGTAAACAGGCACCTGTATTTAAGTAAAGATAACATCGTTATGAACCCCTGCTATTACAAAAGGATTGTTGTCCAATGTGTGCATTCAGCACTGTGAGTATCCAGCACTCCCTCCTATTACTTAAAGTCCTTATGTAGCCCAAGATTCTGCACTTCATGCACATGGAGACATACACAGAAGTACAGTCACTCTGTATCTGTACAAAGAACTTTGATAATTACATAATTTATCTCTTACCATGCCACAGCCCTTGCCTCCTCAAAGTTGTTGGCTTTGCTATATAAAGGTAGTGATTTCATCATGAATTAGGTCATTCTCTGTACCATGGTGCTAGCTAGGCAGGAACATTTATAACAAAAATAAATTTCAAAATCTTCCAAAATTTTATTTTAATTCTGTAGACTACTAAATATGCAAGCAGAAAAAGCAGTGCTAATTATGAGATTTTAAACTAAAGGACAAGTAACATTTCAATTCACAAAATTTGGAAGTTTGATCTGACTTAAGGAAAGGTAAAAAAGGGTTGTTTCCAAACACAATGTTATGCTTTGCTGTTCAAGGCTGGTCAGAAATTTAAGGGACTGATTGATTGGCCTAAATCCCACTATCTGAGATAGAGAGAGAGCAGGATCAGAGAAATGGAGCTTCAATCTACCACTTGTTTTCCCTGCCAGGCCAGGAAATTGTGATAACAGAACAAACCAAAATTGTTCTTAACATGACAAGTTCGCTAAAATCAGGATATGTAACAGCGTGCCTAGGGGAAAAGAGAAAGAAGAGGGATGCCTAGTCTTGCAGAGAATGTTTTCTGAGAATTTTATCTTCCATCCTTCAACACCATCAACTGCCTATCTGTCTTACTATCTACTTCCCTAGTTTCCCTCATGTACCAGATAGGCTCATACCAAGGTAACCCTTTTTTCCTGTTCCCTAGAAAGCCTGTTCTGAACAAGTAGCTGGGTAACTTATTATTCAACTCAGATGTAATTCATATATATCTGAATGATGGGGAGGGCCTTTTCACTACTTAAAGGGTAAAGGACAGTGTAGGTTCAATATGCAAGTGCTGAACCCTTCTCTCTATGATTCAGATTCACTTGATAAAGCTGCAGTAATTTTCAAACTGTTTTGTGGCATTGAGGTACTCCTCACTTACTAGTGCTGTATGATACGTTTCCTATCTTTTTTTGACAGTTACTGTAATGAACTTCTTTACTAGCTTTAAAAAAAGTTGAAGTTGTACTTATGATGTACTTTTCTTAGAATTGCATCAATAAAAGAAATCTTGCTGAGGTTCTTACTGATAAAGTCCCCTGCCAAGATTTTTGTTGTTTTTAAAAAAACCCACTACAGATTTGTGCTGATAATAATTATGCACTGATTAATTGGATTAATTTCCTGAATGATCAAAGCATGATAGGTACTTAATAATGCAGCTACAGAATGATGGCTCTCAACAGCCAAATGATGTCGTATACTTTCTTAAATCTTGCCCATGTGTCATAGAGAAGGAACTGAGACCAACAGAGAACAGATAGGTTAAGTATACTGTTTTCTAGAGCTGTTGATAAGAAAGATAGAAGAAAACATCAGTGAAGAGAAACTACAGATTGTGGGGGCAACCCCTTCTACAGTGGGCATACTTACCAGTTGTAGTCACTTCTCAGGATTCCCAGGGAAGGTGCAATTTGGAAACAGGAATAGTGGTATTCAGAACTTACAGTATCTCACTTCCATGCAATGTGTTCAAATCCATCCCTGGCAACAAAAATTTAGTCTGTATGACAGAGCACAGTACCACTGTAAGTGCTATAATGCTTATCACTTTTTTCTACCCTACTTTTGGCGTCTTGAGAATTTCTGGGAACTGAAAGATTGGTGACAGTGGGAATGGCAGCCTAGGTGACTGGATCAGTTTACAGAGCCCCAGCTGGATTGTCAAACATCAAACAGCTTCTTGTCTGACAAGCATATCTGCTTGGGAAAAAAAAAAAAAAGGGTTGGGTTTTTTCGTTCACTTACTGGAATACTCTTGCCAATTGGCTTTGCATTGCCATCAAAGCTATGGTAGTATTCCCAGCCTGGAATTCTGTCAGAATTGCTGTAACAAGGCAAAATAGTCATACCAATATGAGAGCTCCACTCTTCTCCTTTCTGTTTTTATAATTCATCCTTTAACCTTGATCGTGTGCAGTCACTCTCCCAGTCATTGCTACGGTCCAAGTATCCCAGGAACAGACGTGATCCATAGCCTGCCTGGGACGCTGAAGAAGTGTGCTGCATGGTGACAAGAATGAGGTATCTTTGACAGACACTCTGGACTTACAAAGAAGCTGAACCTCTCTGTGCTAGCACAGGAGTTATCATTCATTACCTTGACTTCAGGCTAGAAAAAGGTATTTCAACAGGAAGAGTGGACATTTGTGGTTAGCAGCAAAGCCATGTGGGAAAGCATCACGTCAGATAGCAAAGAGATACAGTGTAACTTCTTCAGGAGAGAAATTAATTCCTGTTTCGGAAAAATTAAAATCTCCCAGAAATGTTGACAATCATATTGTTACAAAGGGTAGACTCCTATAGATGCAGCTCTTTTAATAGTGATACAAGCTAGTTTGTACTGGTATGAATTGCCCATGTAGACAAAAATCTTGATGTCACAAAATGTGTGTGTAAAAAGCCAAATGAGGAAAGGGGTGGAGGGGTGGAAGAGTCATATTGCAAGATGCATCTTAATTTTAGAAGAAAACAAATGCGTTTGAACAGTTTTTCCTAGTCTGTCAAGGAGCTTCAGACCCTAAAGGTATTTCAGTCTGTTCCCTTTCTCCTTAGGTACAATCACTAATCTCTCTCACTACTTTTTTTCAAATATGCAACCTACTTACCTACCACATAAAATGCAGAAACTTATATTATCATGGTTCAGCTTTAGAGATTTACATTAGAATCAGTGAACCTTATTTTAGCACAATATATATGGTGAGCAATACAGAGAGACAAGACTGGGTTTATTCCCCCGATAAGTCATTTATTTCTTTCCTCAAAGAAAAATTCAATATCCTGAGATCAGATGCATATTGAAGCTTTGGTGGAAGGAAAAAAAAAAAAAACACACCAAAAAACAGACTTAGGTTGGATTAACATGTTCAAATTAGACACTCACTATCTGTATTTTGTGCAGAATGGCTCTGTACATATTGCTTACTCTATACCATGTATAAGAATAGTTTAAACATTTCCTTGAAGAGATACGTGGCCTGAGCCTATTTACCTAGCAAAAAATTTATTAATTTCTTGTATCTCTTTTTATGTTTAAGATTTATAATTGTATTTTTTAATGAATTTATTGACTATGAATTACAGAGATTCAGGCCATAAATCAGACATAAATATCACCTGAAATTCTGTATCTGGTCAAATTCCTCAATAAACAGTTTAGGAAACTGTTATATGTTTTAATTTTCTTTTTAATCAATAATGTCTAAAGATTTTTATAATCAGTTTACTGTAAGAAAATCAGGAATGAGATTTTAAATGGTCAACTTGGCATTTCTAACTGTTAATTTTTTTTTTCTCTGCCAACTATGTGCAAAAATATGGAATTATTCAGTTTTTTGCTCTTTGGTCAAAATGCAAAAATGGAAAAACCAGTATTTTAGTAGGTATGAGACAAAGGCACTACTATTATATTTTGCAGTCAGTTCTACATCCATGTTTCCAAGTCCCATCATGATCAATAACCTTCCCATGCCCATGGCATCCATCCCCTCTCCCCATCCCTCTTATCTGGTTACAGATTACACCTCCTCCACCAATTTCCTTCCAAAGCACTTAGCTGCCATCACAAGGTACCTCAGACCTTTCGTGGGGTCTGACCCAAACTGTCTGTGGTACAGGCTCTCTGTCACTAAGCCAAGCATTAAACCCAAACCTCACGTCTGGGTTTCACAATCACAGGATCACCTCTTTCCTGTCAAACTCTGGTGCATTATTCAAACTGGAGATTCATTTACTGGCCTGATTTAGTTTAGGAAATTTGGGGGTAAAGAAGCGAAAACACCTTTTATTTTTTTCTAACCTATAATACTTTTGGCAAGAATAGAAACAATTAAGTGGTGGTGCATTAAGGTGCATATTATCAGAATTAAAATGGGAGTCCAGTCCTCTGTCCATGGCCAAGACCGCTAAAGTGCTAAAATAAAGATGTCTTATATGTCAAGTTATTTACAGTGTTACTTAGAGATAGGAGACAACAAACTGGTGTGTAAAGCTGACTAGAGATTGTGAAGATAACACAGTCCTATATGGACAGAGCAATATGCAGCAGTCTCAGTGACTTAGCCATTGCTGAATTTTTGTAGAAAGGAGGAGGTCAGCCACAGGCAGAGATAATGGGAAGGAGGTCACCTACCCAGAGGTACGGCAGTGAGGTGCACCACACAAGGAGACACAAAAATGCAACTTGGAATTCTGACTTTAACCTTCAAAAAAATTGTTTCTTATACACTAGCTAGCCCAGGGGTGACCCCGGGGTGCATTCAGACACAAAGGGTTTCACCAAGTGCTGTGGAAGAGATGCTGTGTTTAGGTGTAAACTCTCTGCTCCGCCAGGGTCCGGGCAAATGGATCTTGTGGGCAGCAGCAGCTTGAAGGCCAACACCTTAAGCTGAACATAATCTTAAATGACTTCTCCTATTTCCCCTTTTCTATTTTTCTTGCAGTGTTGAAAGATTCCTCTTATCCGCGAGAACATGCATGTAAAGAGATGCATGCTGGAACTGAAACTGCAGGTGTTTTGTAGAGGGCACAGTCTCAGTCGGGTTGGCACTAGTTACAGTTTCACCCCTTTGCTCAGTGGATTTATTTATAAATTATCCTGGAGGGGAAAGAGCAGAGAATATCAGCACATATGGTATGTCAAGTCCCCTACTGCTTGGAGATCCCTAAAATGCTTAGGTACAACAGGGCATGCTTAGGGCTCTGAAAATCGTGCATTTTGTCATATGAGCCAGGCCCTTAACATTATTTTAATGGAGTTGTTTTGAATTTAATTATGCATCTGTTGTATAATACACTTACACTAAATACCTCTAGTTATTGCTCCTTAAAATCCCTTTCTTTCCAATATTGACTGCTCTAATTTACTTTTATGCAAACAGCCTAGTCAGATTTAATAAAATGTCTTAGTAGCATGTTTAATGACATCATTCTCCCTAGGGACAGTTGGGAAAATGACCTTCCATTTTACGAAAGAAGAGGATTAATTTTTATTGTCTGCCCCAGTTAATGCGTGTTTAGACATAAAGGCCCGATCAATATGACAGGGAGTATAGTGATTTTACTCACAGTAGTTTCTAAATGGACATTTCTTACTAATCCATTTTTATAAATCACTTTAAAGGCCTTATTGATCTTTAATTGGGAGTTACACCTAATCACTCGAGTGCAAAGCATGGCTAGTTTGAAACATTTTAACTCTTTCCATTCAACTCTTTAAAACTCATATGAGAACTTCTACCTTCTCCTCCCCTTCAGCACACAGTATTTATTACTCTTAACTCCCAAGAAGATCTTGCCTGGACCACCACACATCAAATTAATACTAGGGATACTAGGAAAATATGAATACTAGAGAAAAAGTTATACCTGAAACCTCAGAGAGACAATATTACATGTGTGTGTCAAAAAATATGCCCATATAGAAGAAGGCATATTTCTTTGGACTTTTAAAATACAAATGCTCAATATGCATAGTGGAAAATGGGAACTTACACTATATGACAGGTTTCCTTTCCATATCTGTCTTCACCAAGCTTATAATCATAATTGTTAACTATTTCTTTCTTTTATTAAAGATCAAGTTATGCTGTATAAGTGAACAAGAACAGAGACATATGTTTGAACAAACATTCAGGTAGAAAATTAGAAGGGCCAAAGCCCACCTAGAAATTAATCTGGATATCGCTGTAAAAGACAAAAAAAGGTGTTTCTACAAATACATCAGCAACAAAAGGAAGGCCAAGAAGGATCTTCATCATTTGTTGGATGTGGAGGGAAACAAAGTGATGAAGAATGAGGAAAAGGTTTAGGTACTTAATGCCTTCTTTGCCTCAGTTTTGAATAACAAGACTGGTAGTTTCTGAGGTATCCAGCCACCTGAGCTGGATGGCAAAGACAGGGAGCAGAATGAAGCCACTTTAATCCATGACTGAATGGTCAGTGAACTGCTATACAGCTTAAAACCACACAAGTCCATGGAGTCAGATGGGATTCACCCAAAAGTTCTGAGGAAGCTGGCAGAAAAACTTGTCAAGCTGCTTTCTGTCATTTGTCATCAGTCCTGGCCAGCCGGGGAGGTCTCAGGTGACTGGAAGTTGGCAAATGTGACGCTCATCTATAAGGAGGGTCAGAAGGAGGATTAGGGAAACCACAGGCCTGTCAGCCTGACCTCAGTGCTGGGAAAAGTCATGGAACAGATCATCTTGGTTGTCATCATACAACCAGGGGATCAGGCCCAGCCAGGATGGGTTTATAAAAGACAGGTCCTGCTTGACCAGACTGATCTCCTTCTTTGACAAAGTGACCCACTTAGTGGATAAGGGAAAAGATGTAGATGTCATCTACCTAGACTCTGGGAAAGCCTTTGACAACATTTCCTGCAACCTTCTGGAGAAACTGAGTTACCATTGTGTGGATGAATGCACTGTTCACTGGGTAAAAAATGGCTGGATCACTGGGCCCAGAGAGTGGTGGTGAATGGAGCTAAATCCAAATGCAGGCTGGTCATGCATGACATTTCTTAGGGCTCAGTATTGGGGCCAGTCCTGCTTAACACCCTTATTGATGACCTGGACAAGAGAATCGAGTGCACTCTCAGTCAGTTGGCAGATGACACCAAGTTCAGTAGGAGTATTGATCTGCTGATGGATAGGAAGGCTCTGCAGAAGAATCTGGACAGGCTGGATTGATGTTCCAAGGCCAAATTCTGGGTGCCAAGTGCTACACTTGGGTCACAACAATCTCCTGCAGTACTCCAGGCTGGGGGCAGACTGGCTGGAAAGCTGCCTGGCAGAAAAGGACGCAAATGCTGGCTGACAGCTGCTGAACAGTGTGCCCGGGTGGCCCAGAAGGCCAGTACTGGCTTGTATCATAAACAGTGTGGCCAGCAGGACCAGAGCAGTGATCATCCCTGTGTATTCAGCAATGGTGAGGCCAGTCCTCAAATCCTATGTTCAGTGCTGTGCCCATCACCACAACAAAGATATTGAGGCGCTGGAGTGTGTCCAGAGAAGGACAACAGAGCTGGTGGAGGATTTGGAGCATAACTCTTTTGAGGAGTGGCTGAGAGAGCTTTGGGTGTTTTGTCTGGAATAAAGGAGGCTCAGGGGTGACCTTACTGCTCTTTAAAACTACCTGAAAGGAGACTGTGGCAAGATAGGGCTCTCTTCTCCCGGGCAACAAATGAGAGGACAAGAGAAAGCGGCCTCAAGCTGTGCCAGCGGAGGTTCAGGCTGGACATCAAGAAGAATTTCTTAATGGAAAGGGCAGTAAAGCATTGGAATGGACTGCCCAGGGAAGTGGTGGATTCACCATTCCTTTAAGTATTCAAAAAACATGCGGACAAACACTTGAGGACATGGTTTAGTGGTGAATGTGGTGGTGGCGCTGGGTTGACAGTTGAATTTGATGATCTTAAAGGTTTTTTCCAACTTTAGCAATTCTATGATTCCATGACACTAGAGAAAGTTGTGGAGAAAGTCTGGTGAAATGTGGAAAATCACAAGTGAATCCTGGAAGTCTGTATTGTTCATATGGTCCTAGGATTCAGAATGGTTACAGTTCTTTCGAGTAACATAAGTCACTGCTATTGTTGTGTGATGAGTGCATGCCTGTATGTGATTGTGGGTGTATGAAGGTAGGATGTGTATACATGTGCTCTATTACATAATATTCTAAACATACATCAGTAAGTGCACAATAAATAAAAACATGAACTTGACACATTCATAGTTTTTTTAAATTGTATTTTTACATCCTTTCAAAACTTTTGAAAAAAAACTAAACCCCAAGATTTTGTTCTCTTCTCACCAAAGCATTCTTTTGAACTGAACAGTATCTCATGATTTATACTAATATACTTGTGTAATTATATGATAATATTTATACTCACAGACCAGAAAAATGTCTTAATCTATTTTTACCATCTAGCATTTTGTGAATGATTTTTGAAAGAAGCCTTACAGTCATGGAGTAAACAGCACTGGGTTGGAATCTATTTTATTACTTATTTAGTCACACAAATGGAAAACATTATCATAAAATGTTAAACTTCCGTGGTTAGTGCATTCATATAGATTTCTTGATAATGGCTGAATTAATTTTAAAAATATTTAAGAAAATGTTCTCCCTGACTGAGAATCTCCAAGCCAAGAAAACCCACAAATGCAGTACTTTGTAATCACAGTGTTTACATTAGTATCACATCAGTAATATGAGCCTTTTTCTAGGACAATAAAAACACAGTCTTGAGAGTTAGTAAGAGCAGAATTTGGAAATAAATATTAAAGTCCACTGGATAAATTTAATCTGTTTAATTGCTACAATTTCTGAGTTTCCACTATGATCTCCTATAGAATTTTTTGTTCATCAAGGATCCCTATATCAGAACAAAGGCTAATACAGCACACTTGCCTAGGGCTTTTGTCTGTAACTGGAACAACCTGGAACTACATTGTTCCTTAACAAGTTCAAAGACCTTTCGACTGAAAGGCTAATGGATACATCTGGACAAAACCCCACAATGGTAAAGATGGGCTTTAATATTTCAAAACTGCCTCTAAACAAGTAATTGTCTACTCTATTCTGCAACTATTTCAGGTTAATTATAGCCATTTCCCAGTCAAAATGTATATAGTGGCATAAACTTTAAGAAGCAATTAAAAGAAATTCCAATTTTTTCACATTTCTAAATTTGTATCAGTTTTACTTTCTTTGAAAGAAGATGAGGTGGAAAAAAAAAAAAAAAAAAAAAGGGGAAGGTGATACAGGTGCAACTCTGAAAAGCTACTGGAAAGCTTCTGCCCTGCAGCATCACATGGGCCCCTTTTATCCCAGAAAAATAACCATATGCTAGATTGCACTTGTAAAGCTGAAGCTGAAAGAGGTAAAGGCACACCACCATTTTGATAACCAGAGTAGTCTAGGTTATAGCTTTTAGGTGCAATTCTCATCATCATTTAGGAACACTATTTTTGAATGTACTTTTTCAAATAATTTCATAGGTAAACTCTCTGGAGTATTTTTGGTGAGCTGCATGGAAGAGCTTGAAATATTTTGCACTAGAGAAAGGAATATCTTATGTCTAACTGAAGACAAGCCCAAATCTCTACATTTAAGATTAGCAAAAGCTGGGTAGAACTTAAGCTGAATTGTTCTGCAAATATTCCTAACATTGACTGCTTATACAGGGGTGAGGATTCCCCACCTAGGACCTGAGAAAATTCTGGCCTGTTTTAGAGACTACTTCAGAATAACCCTGAATGCCCATTCCCTTGTGAGCAGCCATCAGTTTTGTAGAAAAGAAAGGACTAATCTAATTGATAACTTACACAGGACAAGTAGTCATTAGGATTTTACTTTCAGCACGGTGAAGACTTCACATCTATGGAAACTGTGGTCAGACTTAGCCTGGGTTGAGGCAAGAGGGAAATGCAGAACTCAGCTCAGATACTTAATGTGATGGAGTCATATAGTCTGGGAAAGAGGAGAGAATGGAGTGGAAATGTTTGTCCAAAACTAACCAAATATAAGCATTTGGAAAGCAGGTATAAACATGATTTCTAAAAAAACTAAGACTATCCATAATAGCAGAATCAGCTATTTGTTTTACTGTTTGAGGTTGTGAGGTGACTATTAATATGACTAGTGACTAGCAGGTGGGTTTTGCTTCTTCTGGACTCTGACATGTAAATAGTTGAACAGGAATATGATGCTTTAAGATTTTTTCATTAGTATAATAACATCATGGGAGTAATAAGTTTGAAAGACAAATATTAAATAATGAAATCTGAAGTGGAAATGGACACAGCAGCACCTCTGCTCTCTGAAGAAACATAAGGCTGTACCCCAGGTTGTCTTTCCCATTATCAGAGTAATCTTTCAGTTTATGTAACTTCAGATACAGTCTTAAACTCTTTTAAAGTGTGGTAAAAGAAAGTGATATCATTACAGTGATGAATGGATATCAGGTGCTTGCTTATTCAGCTTTTTTTTCCTGTTATGTTTAGTTTCTGATTGCATCTTTCCTCTGGGAATCAAAAAAATTTGCTTGGTTTTTTTTTTTTTTCCATTTTGTTGGTTTTTTGGGGTTTTTTTGTTTGGTTTCTTTTTTATTATTATTTTGTTTGTTTGTTGGGGTTTTTTTCCCATAATTTAGACACAAATCTGACTTGTTTCTCAACAACCAAAAGTAAGTCAAAAGTATCAGTTTATAAATCAAAGGAAAATATAACAGCTGTGTTAAAAGATGGAGAAGAAGAGACAATAAAAGAGAAGAAGGAAAGGAAAGGAAAGGAAAGGAAAGGAAAGGAAAGGAAAGGAAAGGAAAGGAAAGGAAAGGAAAGGAAAGGAAAGGAAAGGAAAGGAAAGGAAAGGAAAGGAAAGGAAAGGAAAGGAAAGGAAAGGAAAGGAAAAGGAAAGGAAAGGAAAGGAAAGGAAAGGAAAGGAAAGGAAAGGAAAGGAAAGGAAGGAAGGAAAGGAAAGGAAAGGAAAGAAAGGAAAGAAAGGAAAGGAAAGGAAAGGAAAGGAAAGGAAAGGAAAGGAAAGGAAAGGAAGGAGAAGGAGAAAGAAAGGAA
>CM076265.1:50949030-50982318 GCA_038380795.1 Pyrocephalus nanus
CTCGCTAGAAAGACTTTGTGACAAACCTTTGTTTCCCTGTACAGAAACCATTGTATTTTAATGAAATACACAAATTTAATAACTGGGCAGCAAAATTTACATTAAAATAAACAAAAATCAGATTGCGCTTAAATATATCTTAATTTCAAATGTTCTTAACTGTGCAAGAAAAGTGACACACTTTGTCTGTGCTACTTTTAACTCCTGACACGACAGTCAAAAAAGAACAGCAGAGCTGGTTGGTAACCATTCCACTATTAACCGCTTCAGCAGTAGCACAGATCTCAGCATAGTTTTACACTCTTTGTTAGAATACATGCCATAAAACATGATCAGGAGATGGGAAGAAATGACAATGGGACAGCTTTGAAAAATATGCACGCTATACAGGTGTATTAAATGGATCAAACGAAACATTAATCATGCTTTCCTTCTCCTGCTCATTTTTAATCATCAGAGATATATGAGACTTCTTGTAGGGTGCCACAATTTTGGCAAAAATATTTTATTTTCTTAAAATGCTTTTCTCTGAAACTCTCCCAAAGTTAATTTTTATTAAAATATAGTTATTGTTTCAAGATTAATAACTTAATTCTTTTATTACATGTGTAGAGGTAGATCCTAATTGGCCATTAAATTCAAATAAATCGTTGCAGATTTCCACTGATATGACTGAAAGAAAAATTTGGCTCATGGTTTCCAGTTATTACTCCCACAGCCTCACTGACTTACAGTAGGGGTGTAAATGAGAACATAATTTAGCCCAAGTTATGCAATTATGGATACTAATTCCCCAAGGATAAATTTTTATTTGAGGGCAGTTTATTCTAAGTGACTCTAACTAGTCCGAAATGATGTGATATATGTGATGTGGGAGAGGGAGAGGGAGAAGGAGAAAAGGAAAGAAGGAAAGGACAGAAAGCAGACAAGAGGGCAAACAAACAAGAAAGAAGAAGGCAAGGCAAGGGAAAAAGTAGAGCAAGGGAAAAGAGAGAAAGAGAGAAAGAGAGAAAGAGAGAGAGAGAGAGAAAGAGAGAGAGAAAGAGAGAAAGAAAGAAAGAAAGAAGAAGAAGAAAGAAAGAAAGAAAGAAAGAAAGAAAGAAGAAAGAAAGAAAGAAAGAAAGAAAGAAAGAAAGAAAGAAAGAAAGAAAGAAAGAAAGAAAGAAAGAAAGAAAGAAAGAAAGAAAGAAAGAAAGAAAGAAAGAAAGAAAGAAAGAAAGAAAGAAAGAAAGAAAGAAAGAAAGAAAGAAAGAAAGAAAGAAAGAAAGAAAGAAAGAAAGAAAGAAAGAAAGAAAGAAAGAAAGAAAGAAAGAAAGAAAGAAAGAAAGAAAGAAAGAAAGAAAGAAAGAAAGAAAGAAAGAAAGAAAGAAAGAAAGAAAGAAAGAAAGAAAGAAAGAAAGAAAGAAAGAAAGAAAGAAAGAAAGAATCTCTAATATTATTAGTTAAAATTTGACTGTAAACTTTAATTCATCTACTAAATGTCAAGCACTACTGGATACACCAGCAGTTTCCCTAGCCCTCCTTGCTATTAATATATACTTAGCTACAGTGGAAATTAGAAGGTCTGTAATAATACCCTTCCAAAAACACTTGAGATGAAAATTTTGGTTTGAAATTTACTGAGAACTCTATTACTGTAGTAACAAGTTATATAAAAGGCAAATGTTAGGAGAGAAGCCTTTCATTTAGACCAGCTTATTTCTGACATTATATGTATTCTACTTTTTTCAGAAGTGTTAGAGTCATTGAATTTGACCAGTATGCAATCCACTACTAAAGAACACATTACCATGGGGTTTCTTTTATTTAAAACCATTTAATTTCCTTAATACCCAGAATCTTTGTGTAGCACTTGCCACAACCTTTGTCACACCACTGCTTTGTCAAACATGAACCAAAATGTTCTGCGGGTAGAACTTCCTGAGATGTATACACGCAACCCTGGATAGCTTAGCCTCCTTCTGCAAATGTAATTGAAAGTCACATAAATTATTCTACATACATTGCACACTCCTGTCCAAAAATGGTATTGTAGTCTTTGAGGCACAAACAAGAAAACCTTTTGTGTACGTGTGTTTCAGGGGAGAAACAAGCTGTGACTGAGAGAGCAGCTTGAAGCTGAAGAAAGAATAATCAAGACAACATTTTGACTCAATAAGTAAAGAATTTTTAACCTAGTTTCCTCATACAGAGGACATCACCAACCATATAAAGTTCAACAAGGGGAAGTGCTGGATTTTGCACCTGGGATGGGGCAACCCTGGATGTTCATACAGACTGGAGAATGAGATGCTGAAAAGCAGTGCTGTGGAAATGGACCTGGGGGGCCTGGTCGATGTCAGGTTGAACATGAGTCAGCAGTGCCCTGGCAGCCAGGAGAGCCAACTGTGTCCTGGAGGCATCAGGTAAAGCATCACCAGCCGGTCGAGGGAGGGGATTGTCCCGCTCTGCTCTGCACTGGTGGGGCCTCACCTTGAATATTCAGGCAGTTTTGGTCACTCCAATACAGGAAAGATATTAAGGAGGGGCAAGCACTGATCTCTTCTCTGTTGTGACCAGTGATAGGAGCCGAGGGAATGGCCTGAAGTTGTGTCAGGGGAGGTTTAGGTTGCATGTTAGAAAGAGGTTCTTCACCCAGACAGTAGCTGGGCACTGGCACAGGCTCCCCAGGGAAGTGGTGACAACACCAAGCCTGACAGAGTATAAAAAGTGTTTGAATGATACTCAGGCATATGGTGTCACTCTTGGGGATAGTCCTGCACAGAGCTAAGAGTTGGACTCAATGATCTTTGTGGGTCCCTTCCAACTCAGCATATTCTGTGATTCTTTCACTTGTGTAAGAAGACTCCCAGTACCTTGTGTAAAAACAAATCAGACAAAAAACAACACCACACACACACAAAAAAAAAGAACGATAAATGATATTGGTATTTCTTTAATAAGAAAATCCAAAAAATAACATTATTATTATTGAATTTTCAGAAGGATACTAGACTAAAAACAAGAAGAAAGGAATGGGGGGAAGGAGAAGGGGAAGGGGAAGGGGAAAGGGAAGGTTTAAAATTCCTTTTTGTAAAGCTATACATCCTAAAGTAGACTTTACTCTTGCAGGTATATTATCTATCTACAATGAAATTTATATGAAGTATGTTTTGTGGGATTTGACCTTGATTTATTTTCTTTTTTTTTTTTTCCATTCTTTTCATTTTCAAGTAGTTTTTTGAGCTTTGAAAATACAACCCCAAAGATATGTTCCAGATTAACAATATTCCTGATACAAAATTATGGGTTTGAATTAGTTGTACTTCTGTTATACATCATTATACAACAAAACTCCTTTTAACATTAAGGGCAAAGTGATTTCCTCAAGTAATATTTGCTAATATTGTATAACTTCTCAGAATGTCTCCAATTTCTTTAAAAACCTCACCATCTCTGTGCAACACTATAATTTCAGAGGGCCTTGAAGTGCTGTTACCTCTTGGAGTAACTTGACAACTGTTACATAGAGAACTGCAATCTAAGTTGTCCAAGGTTACAAAAGTCCAGCTCACCCATTATATTAATTTTTTTTAATGTCGCATAAAGGAGGAATGCTCGTAGAAACTGGTCAATTTTGCCTACTTATTACTGAAGTAGCTTAGCTAAGGGGTCCTTGAGATACCTGGTGAAGTCTGAAGTTGGCATGACAACGAGCTCAGAGATTCTAGAAATAGGAGAAAATGTGTACAGCTCAAATAACCGGAATGTATTTGTTTGGTTCACTTTAACGACATGGATGTGAGGGGACTTTCTGTACAATATTTATTTGGCAGTTGCTGAAGAAAACTATGAAGATAGCCTGGAAGAAATGAGCTTTACCAATAGGGCTGTTCCTTGTCATACCAGTATCTAAGGCCACATCATTCACCATGGCACTGCTGATCATCCACAGTATCCTCTCGAGGTGGGCTGACACCAAATGGCATCACTATGCCCATGGGCTTTAACTAAATCTTTATATCTTTAACTAAATCTTTATATCTTTAACTAAATCTCATATCTTTTTCCATCCACTCCAATCTAATAGTCTGCTTTTCCACTACACTGCCTTTGTATCTCTGCCTAAAAAGAGCCTGTGTTAGTAGGGCCAGGCACATTCACATTTTGTATCACTTCTGAGAATTGTAAATAGAGATGCAAGTAATCAGTTCATTAAACTGGCTGATCTTGGTAAAATTTTTCCAAGTTTCGCTGTGCTTAAGACCCTCTGTTGTGCTTATACAATTTCCCAGAAGCTCAACAGCTAACAAAAGTATGCATTAGAAAGTGAAGCTGTATAATATTTATTCATCTTTCTTATTTCTGTCTTGTCTTCTCATTAAAAAAAAGAAAGAAAAAAAAAAGAAGACTACAATAACAGTTACTCCAGAAAAATTCAACTAATTTTAATTTTACCAAAACATTTATTTGTAGTCATATTGCTGGTTTTGTTTGGACTTTCCTGGGAAAAAAAATAAAAATTAATTAAACAAAATTTGCTTGCTTATTTCTAGATCACAGAAATATTCCCACAGATTTTCAGATTAACCATGAACAGAAATTTACCTCAAAATTGATTGAAGATGGAAAAAAAAATTCTTCCATAAAACTGTACAGTTTTCATATAATTTTTGCCTTTTATTTTTTCTTTAGGGCACATATCAGAATATAACAAAAAATGGAAAGTTTTCAATTTAAAATGTGGAAGCAAGGTAGATTTGTTTCTCTTCCAAATCAAAGTTTCTAAGAAATAGGTTGATTTTTTTTCTTCAGAGTTTTGAGGGGTTTGTTGTGTTTGTGGGTTTGTTCGTTTCATTTTGTTTGGTTGGGTTTTTGTTATTGTGTTTTGAGTTTTTTTAAATTATAAAAATTTGTAGATTTTCAATCAGCTTTAAATGTAATCTCATCTGAGAGGTTTCCCCATAAAGAACTCAGTACTGCTAAAGAGAAAATAAATAAATGAAAGCTTTCCATCTAAACTTAATTCTTCATATCTTGAAAGACTTCTGGGTTATTTTATTTTATTTTTTGTGCCTTCATAAAGGGTTAAGAGGTATTTCTCACAGTGATTGATACAAAGAGAAGCCAGCAATAATTTGACATGAAACCTCAGACTACACTTGTTTGATTCTGTAAGAGCAAACAAGATTTTTATTAACATCTTATCCCTTGCTGGCCCCAAGATAGCCTCTTATCAACACAATACAACACAACAACGTCACAAAAGAGATTAGGACAGAAAGGGATATAAAAAAATACTGTATCATTTGAAATGGCAAGGGACTGAATGTTACAGTTCTTTTATGGAGAATCCAATCCATATTTATTAATTTTTTATACTTTAAAAAAGTCACAAATCTCTTGCCAAAATTATACCTTTACCTTCCCTTTTAAATCCTTTCACATCATTTGCAGCACAATTCCTCACTAGGCTGCCTTGTACTATGTTATTCTAAAATGGAATTGGAAAAATAACTGGTGTAATGGTCATACACTTGAAAACATTTATTCCTGAATACATAAAAAGAGGAAAATTACCGAAAATCAGTAACCCAAAGTTAGTTCTGGGCGTTGGTTGCAATAATTTTTCTTGAGGAAAAGAAAATGCTTTTCGGGATAGCTGAGCTGGAAACCAGCATCATGCAACTTCAACTCCCCTTATGTGTATTGGTGTAGTTTATTTTTGGTCAGTGCCTACTGAGCAATATCTCCCCCTTCACTGCTGACGTGGGCTGGGAAGAACAGACAGGTCCAGCAGGGCAGGTTTGAGCCTCAAGGCTCCTAAGTCAACATGTTTTCTCAGCACACAAACTTGATTCTACAGAGTCCCATTGGAAAAGCAGATTTGGGTGTTGTTTTTTTTTTTTTTTCATGTTTTTCAGCTCATGTAATTAGCACAAATGAAGATTAATATTCTAAGCCTGATAATAAGATACCAATTTTCAGTTTCACAGTAAAACTTAAATCCAGTGTAGTCTGATTCCTGCAGTCTCAGCTGATGCTTAATACAATTTTTTCATGTTCCTTTTGTTAACTGCATCATGGACATCACATGATACATCTATATGTATACACACAGTTGTGTGGAGCATTTCTAGGGAAAGAATATGGAGTTATAGCTAGATGTACCAGTGCCACAGGCTGCACCACTCATGTCATCTTTCAGCTGCCTTGGCAGGAGAGCTGGGCCCTGCTGAGGTTCAGGGTGCCATCACCAAATCTCACTGACTTCACTCAAGTGCAGTTCTGTCTACACTACCTTTCAGACCCATTTCATTTTGCCTTTTCTAAAAGTAGATTTTGGCCCTGAAGACCACACCAATCTGTCATGTCACTTACTAGCAGCAGTACATAAACATAAGCAGAGTGCTAAATATTCCCATGGAGAAAATGGACAAAGATGTGGAAAAAAAAAAAAAAGGAAAAAAAAAAAACCACACTAATTAATTGCAGCACTTTGTTTCTGTCCTAACTATTCAAAGTCCTCTTTGAAACACACATTGCTCTTTAACAGAACCCAGGTCCTTTCCCTACACAAGCAAAACACATATGACTTTTCAATTTGTTTATTTGTTTGCTTCAATGAAAATATTGTACACTTTTTGTTTAATTTATCCTGTAAGGGAACAAAACAAAGGGGTTTTTTAAGTTCTGGAATATACCAAAAATGTTTGGAACTACTGATTTCATGAGATTTGTATGTACTTGATTTCCAGCTTTCTATTAATTCTAAATTTTCTTTAATTATTTTTTAAGCTGATGGTTTTAGTACTAAATCTCTAATCTAAGCATATTTTTAAAACCGAAAGCTAGCCAATAAAATGGGGAAGATATTTTAACAACAGGGTGAATGGTGATGCCAGAAAAACTTATGTGATTTAAGATCTATCAGATACAAGAACAATTAAAGCTGAAACAAGTTTTGATCCTTACTATTAAAATTATACCTTAGATTTAGGAAATATTTAGATTATATATTAGGAAGAAATTCTTTACAGTGAGGGTGGTGAAGCACCAGAATAGGTTGCCCAGAGAATTTATGGATGCTCATCCTCAGAAGTGTTCAAGGCCAGATTAGATGGGGCTTTGAGAAACCTGGTCTAGTGAGAGGTGTCCCTGCCCATGGCAGTGGAATGGAACTAGGTGGTCTTTAATGTCCCTTACCAACCCAAATCCTTCTGTGATTCTGTGTGCCACATCCATTTTTGCCTCAGTAACATAGCTGTAGGTGCTGCAGAACTGGGTCTAAAAACAGAAGTGAGCAGTAAATGACAAGATAAATGGCCATTTATCTTTAAGCACCAATTACTAGAACAGTTTAAGTTCACTTGTAAGTTTTTCAGGTCAACAAAATCTCTTACCTTCCTCATTCAATTCCTTGGAGCATTACTGACACAGTTGTGGGTATGTTAACACCGGGAGAGAATTGTTGAGGTGTGGCTGAGGTATCCCAAGCTTAACTTTTAGGGATGCTCATGTGACATCAAGAGCTCTTGATAGGATTTTTGAAACACAATATTTTCTCAATGTGCAATATTGTTTCAACCTGTTTTCACTTTAGATTTTACATCACTTTAATCAGCAATGAAAGTTAATACTGAAAACGGGTTAAAAAAATGTACAGGAACCTGAAATGGCAGAAGTTTTCAAGGCTCTGTTTAATACTTAGAGACAATAGCTTACATTATGCAAAATTAAACTGCTTAAGTCAAAGCTCAGTTTGCATTTTTAGGACCATAAAAAATCCCAGTGTGAAACCACAAACTTCTGTCTTTTCTTTATTTATTTTTTTTTCTTTCTTGTAACTTAAAAAATATCCAAGTGATTTAAACCATATTCTGTAAAAACAAGTTTCTCCCATTCTGGGACCTTGTGCGCCAAGTTTCAGCACACAGAAAATTTTTATAGTCTGAGATATTAACCTCTCAAAACAGGAGCATGTAATGGAAACTCTGCTAATCCCTTGACTATTGGGGCGTAATGAGGCATTAACCTACTAGTTCTCTGAAGTGAAAGGGTCCAGTTTCTGACCTCAGTTACAGCAGTCCACACTGAGAGGAACTCCTTTATTTTCAAGTACTTTATGCTCTCTCAAAAAGTTATTTTCTTTTCCAAAACCACTGTTCCTGGGAGAGAAGATCTACAAATAAGAAAACTTAGTTTTATGAGCTATAGTGTGTTCCTGTAGGTCATTTAAAAGCTGTAGATAATTGTGATTGCATAGTGCAGTTTTACAGAATCATACACACGTCAAGATTATGTATGTAACTAGCTGTGTTTGCAAGTAGTAGCTGTCTCATTAGTTTTGAGATATTTAATATTATAGAGAAAATCCTACAACCACTGGCAAAATATGAGTGTCATCTAATCTCTAACATTTTTCTACAGCATTATTTTTTGGAATTAAATTCATCACTAGCTAAAATATTTGGCAGTCCATAATCTAGTCATTCCTCATTAAAATACAAGGTTCCTGCTTCTAAAATATTTTCAGTCTAGACTGATTTCAGCAGCACAAGAACATTTAAATGTACAGGTCTTAAAAGTAAATAACTTCTGGAAACAGTTAAATGTGAAATATTATGGGATTTAAAACTTATTATGTGATTATCAACTCAGTGACACTAGACTGATGGGATCAATGTAGAATGTCTAATGTAAGAATAAAGGATAATTAATTTAATAAATGGTAATGTATTTAGCACATACAGACAATTACTAACACACTCTAGGGCAAAAGTTTAAATACTTGATATGTATGTCATACATATGTCACACATTTATTCCTGAGCACAAAGGTTACCTCTGTGCTGCAATCAGGAGATGTGACTCTGGTACAGATAGATGTACCTGCTGTCACCTCAGCTCAGCTCCCTCGTGTAACAGGGAAGCAAAGACATGACAGCAGAGGCTTCAACCTCATGAACAAGTACCTGGTTTCCCCAGCAGTAGTGTACAGCCCACAGTGAAACTCATGCCACCACATATTGCAGCTTAGTGGAGGCCCCTAAGAGGAGTAGCTAAATTAGATACAGGGTCTTCAGGGAGATGAGGAATAAATGCCTATCTTCTGTCCATCACTCACCAGTGGAGCCTACATCTGTCTGAGCCTTTAGAGAAACCAGATTCCTAACTTTGTCATTCATGTTCAGAGAAAAAGCAAGTATCCTCATAACTATTAACTTGATAGGTTAAAGGTGAATGACATCATACAATGCCATTATAGATTCAGTTAGTTTGGTTCACTATTATTTGAAACATGGTCACATCTGCCCATGCACTGAATCCAAGTATACACAAAGAAACACAAAAGACCAGCCTCACTTTGGACATCCTGCACCTAAAAGAGCAGAAATCTTGAAGGATTCTGGCTTTTTTTGGAAACATTCAGGTTATAGCTATAAAAGTATAGAATGACTTAGTCTGTTATATTTGTACAGAGTATATAATACTCCAGTATACATTGATATTGTATAGGATATGTTATTATATATGACATCTACTGCTTATTTATAACACACATTTCAAACAAAAACTATCTCAGAGACAGAAGATAAACATTCTCTGTTTCAAACTTTGTTTAAAGTTTTCACACATGCATAAAATGTTAGTCTTTAGAGAAATACATTGGAACAAACTCTTTTCTGCAAACAATATTGGTTTTGTGAATCAGACATTTCTGATTAAACAGTGTTCATTAAAATAAAACTCTGGCAACTTAAAGTGCTAACCCAAACATCCCTTCAGTCAGATGACACTGTAACACTTCATGAGGAATCTGGACACCGGATCTTCCATTATTTTTAGTAAGAATAATGGCAGACAATCTCTGCAATGAATTCCATTGCAAGGTATGTTTATACATACATTCAGCTTCAGTAACAACTTAAAACTAGACATTTAAGCAAGTGAATAAGCTATGTCTGTGTGTGTTAAGATGAATCCAAAACAAAACAAAAAACTCCACTTTTGAACTAAAGCAACTTTTAAACATTTATAAGCTTGCCCATATATCCCTCCAGAGTACCATTGAGCATCTCAGGTATAAGTTAGGTTCTAATAATCATAAAATCATAGAATCATTTCGAATATGAAAGATTCTTAAGATCATTGCGTCCAACCGGTAACGCAGCACTACCAAGTCCAACACTAAACCATGTCCCTAAGTGCCACATCTATATGTTTTTTAAATACCTCCAGGGATGGTGACTCCTCCACTTCCCTGGGCAGTCTATTTCAATGAAAATTTTTTTTCTAATATCCAATCAAAACCTCCTCTGGTGCAATTTGAAGCTGTTTCCTCTCACTGTTACTTGAGAGAAGAGACAGACACCCATTTTGTTTCAACCTCTTTCAGGCAGTCATAGAGACTGAGAAGTTCCCCCCTGAGCCTCCTTTTCCCCAGGCTAAACACCCTCTCCCTCAGTCGCCCTTCATAAGACTTGTGCTCCAGATCCTTCACCAGCTAATTCGTTCTTCTTTGGACACAAGTTCAGTCCTAGAAAGATGTCAGTTTTTCTGGGCTTCTGCTGCAATTTTAATATAGGTAGTTATATACTAAACAAAGTTATGAGCTTAGGTGAGAGCTCTGTGAATTATATTTTTAGGATTTAGCTATCCAAATTCAATTTGTTTCAATGTCCAGCTTCTGTGACCAAAGAGCATTGTAGCATACCAGGGGAATTTGTCATCTAATTCTCCCAGCAAGCCTCCAAACCCACACTCCCACTTTCTTTTCCATGGAAAAAGGGCTTATGGATAAAGGATGGTACATGCCAGGATTTTACCCTGTAATGGAGACACGATATGACAGCAGAGTGGGAAAGTTCTCAGTGTGCGCAATTTTGAATGCGTGTAAGCCTGAGGCTCAAACCCTGCAGACAGCCTAAAAGAGGGGTCACATCATACCAACTCTCAGGGGGGAAAACATGTTTCCCAGTATTTTTCTGTAGCAGCTGGCACATTTGGGGCACTACTGTAAAATAAATAATAATCTTTCATAAACTGAGGTTGACACCCTGCTCCAAGCTCAAACTATTAAGCATTTTGCTTCTCTTTTGCCTCAGAGGCAGAAGTAAAGAGTGACATATCCCACATGGCTAAAATTCTTTGGCCTTTCTCTCTGTCACATTAACATTATTAAAAACATGTAAACTTGGGGGGGGGGGTTGCTATTGTTGTTTTGGTATTCACATTGTTGTTTTGTTTGTTTCCTTATTCTACTCCAACCCATTGTTTTCACTTATTACCCATGCTTCGAACAATAACCGATGAAGCAGCAAAAGGCCTGTACAATTGTCTGGGGAGCAGCAGAAGTCCCATCGTGCTGCCTGGATTTCAGCCCAGAGTATCAGTTCAGCATGCAAGGTCAGAAAAAAAAGGCTGTGATAGCTTAGATCTGCCTCTCCCACCTAGAAAGAGTAGGAAAAACTCACAGTTAAAAAAGGATCATGTGCAGATGGGGGTCAAAAGCTCTGCAAGTCCCCTCCACAGGAGAACTCAGCACCGAGCTGAAGACAGCACGTGCCTTCCAAGCAGACTGTGCTCTGCCAGGTCCCCTCTAGATGTATAGTACCCAACTTTAGAAAGCACATACTTCTACAGCTTTCTACAGCAAAGGTCAAACACACATTTTATTCTGGAAATCAAGATTTCCAGGGGAAAAAAAAAAAAAGGTTATTGTTCTTATTAATGTTGTTGCTACATCAAAATTTAAGCAGCAATAAAAAGACACCAGTTCCAAGTCCTAACTGCCTAAAGCACATCGCCAGAAGCTCTAAAGAATCTTTAAAACTGTGACTTGGGTACCCAGCTTTCCCCAGTAACTTTTTTCCATCATTTTACTCTGGGATACGGTGCATCAAGTTTCCAAAAGCACTGTCAGACAAATACATTTCACCATAAGCAGACAAGGTCTTCATATTAAAATCTGCAATCCATTTCATAAAAGTATAAATGTATTTACTATAAAGTAATTTGCAAGATTTTTCTTTTGTTTTAAAAATTTCACAGCTCTGAGAATGTTACTAATAAAATGCTCATGTTCAAAACATGATGGACTTAAAACAAGAATTAAATTATTTAGACAATTTTTACTCATCCAGACTGAACAACACCCTCATTTTTTTCAGGAGTGTTTAAAAAGAAGATATAAAGCACACAATACAATTCAATATTTTAATTTAAAGACCACAATAAAGAACTTATTTGCAACTTAAACATAACATTCCTTTTCTCTTGTTCTCTGAAATAAGAAGTATTCACAGCGATGATATAAGAACCTGCAGAAAAAGATACATTGATTAGATTAGATAAGCATGAACAGCAACAGAGATCAAACTTGAAACCAGCACGCGTATCAGCTATGGAGAGCTATTTTTATCATCTTTGATTTATACTCGGCGAGGAGACTCAATTATGAGAAGCAGAAATATCAATTAAGTGGGAGAAAAGTTTTATTAATGGGACAATAATGTTTTTCTTGCTGCTTGAGTTGTCCGTTTGTTTTGAGCAAGAGTAAAGCATCTTTGAATTTTACAGAGAAATTAGGATCTCTAAATTACTTTCCTCTGACAGTTAACTACGTCCTGCCAAGTTCTCAGTGCTGTTTCTGCAAGGAGCATATCAGTGCTCATTCACAACCTCACCCCACTTTGCCATTCTGGCTGGATTTGCACCCCTCACTCCAGGGCAGCTCACCCAGGTCCACTGCACCCATATGTGGGAACACAGAGCTGGAAACTCCACCAAGAAGTGCAGCCATAAATATCTTCTGTCTTTAAGGAATGCAGCATTGCAAGGCTTGGTTGTTTTTTTCTTTTTTTTTTTTTTTTCAGTTTTACATATTAGACAGCTTATGCTTCGACTTTCAAAACAGACTTTATCCTAATAAAGGCTTTTATTATTATTATTCACCTGTCATTGCACGACATTAGACAATTCAGTACTATAGCCCAACTTGCAGAGTAAGGAACATTCCCATTTGCTTTCAAATGGGAATGGGAAGACAACATAAACAAAACATTTCATTAACATATAGAGCTGCAGCTTTATTTATTTAAAAAAAAAAAAAAAAAAAAGCATTGCCAAGACTGCCACCTACACTTAAGAAACTTTGCTATGAAAACTCACTGGCATGAGTAAAAAGAAAAAAAAAACCTATGGGCATGAAACAGTCTTCAGTCACAGTTTGATTGCCAGGCGATTGACAAAATAATTTGTACCCGTCGATTTTCATGAAGGAAATTTTTACAATGGATTTGCCAAGCAGATTTTTAATTTTAATCAGTAATGAAAAAATGACAACATGGATCACAACAAGACATCAGCCGTTAAATGGGCTTTCGCGATTGCTGTCAGGACGACTCCATTAGACAGCCATACCTTTGTGGGCATCAATCACGCTCTTCAAACTCTTGTACATCTTCGAGATTTAATTAGACATTTAAGTTCTTTACTAGCAATTTGCAAAACTGTCACTTACTAAAAGTGCAAGACACCAAAAAAAATTTTAAGAGTGAGAGAGAGGTTTCTTCTGAACCCTAAAAGACTGTTTATCTAATTCCTGGGAGCAGTTTTTAAGCCACCAGTACCTTTCTCTGAGTCTGACCAATTCCTTTGAAGGCTAATTGCTCCCATAGACTGAAACAGAGCAGAGAAGTGCCTCAGACACAGCTGCAAGCTGCCTTACACCACTGTGCTGCAGCGAGGAAAGCGCTGGAAAGGGAGCGTGGCTTTGTGCCTACACAAATTCGCCTGATGCTCCTTGCAGTCAGGTGCAGCAGTAAACACTTTCTCAACTTCCCAGGGAAACTACTGTGACTGGGTTGGGTTGAAATGCCATCTTTCTAAACCATGTACAAAATCAGCCCCTCACTGTTGTTCACAATGGGGGTGTGCTCCGGGACACTGAACTACAGGGCCAGCAGCTCCAGCGCTCACAGAGGGATCACCTGTCCACCAAGATGTCCTCTTCTAAACCTCCGTGCCTCAGGGGGTGGGTTGCACTGCCGGGACTGCCTTTTCTGCTTGTTCAGAGATGCCATAACATTCTTGAAACAAAACTGCAACTTTTTTAGTGCCTTTTTTTTTTTTTTAGTTTGTTAGGATGGGATCCTTGTCACCATTTTGACAAATAGGTCTTCACAGGTTTTATGATGGAGAATGAAAAGCACTAGCTGAGAAAGTTTTAGGTTTTGGTAGTTATCTTATTCTTCTCCTCCAGATTTCCAAAAGCAAAACTGTAGTCTCCTTTAAATGAACTTTGGCATACTACATAGCATTAGATCAATAAATATAAAAGGTGGATTGTGAAAATGCTGTTAGTCATCAGTGAAAAATTTGCCCAAGGCAAAGATGTACAGTATAGAGTTATTTTCAGGCTAAAGTTTTTTTAAGGGGATTTTTTTTCTCTTTGGCAGTGAAACAAGGGGGCAGGGAGGCTTAATTTTCCTACAGATCTTCAGCACAATGAGGGAGTGCATCAAACTTCAGCCATTAGCACATGAGAGCCTTTTATTAGTCACCAGTATGAACTGATACAGGAACATTTTTGTATTTTGCAATTATGCCCTCACAAAGATTACCTGTTCTCACCTGCACAAACTCCTTGTTGCTTTACCGAGGGAAACAGATGACTCTGTGTCTTATTATTCAGGCAAAATTAGCTCCTTGCATTCCCAAGCAACCACAATCATTGTCATGGCAATTTTCATGACTCTCCTGGGTAAATATAGTACCCGTTCACATCAGTGAGAGGGTGAGCTGTGGCAGGGTGACAAGATGGAGGCAGTCATATATTTAGGAGCATTAGGCTGGAGGATGTGGGGTCAGCCACTGTACAGAGAAAGTCAGACAGGGCACAGCCACTGCTGGCTCAGCTTCCACCCTTCACCACTGGTCTCCATGCACTGGGGCTGCAGAGAGCAGTGGTGAACACAGGCTTGTGTAAGGCTCTCTCTGACCCCCGTGCTTCATGAAGCACTCCTGCATGTGCAGCGTCCCTAGCACTGGGAACATCAGCAGCAGAATGAAGGGTGACAGGCATCAGGAAAATCAAAAGTGACATTTGAGCTTTGGGGGAGGAAGTCAGGGAATTTCTCAAAGTGCTCAAGGGGACGTGCCGCCCACACCAGTTGTCCTGGCCAGAGAAGCAGAAAGCACAGAGATGTGAGGAGGAGGAAAGCAAGTCATCTCTCCCCCAGAAAATAAACTGGAAAGAAGGTGTCAAGGAGATCCCACTTTGTGCTGCCCTACCATGCAGCTGGAACAAGCACATGCCTGATCAGCAGGCACATATGGCAAATCAAGGAAAACTAAGAGCACGTTACTTGCAGTAACTTTGCAGTGTTGTGGTACCCACTGCTTCTTCATGGCACTATCATCAAATCCCTTTGATTATTCATCAGTACCTCAGTGCTTCTGAACTGGAGAACCCAGGGGGTGACGTGCATCATGGACCCCCATTTGCACCAGCACACCACACATTCAATCAGACCTACCACAGAAATAATCAGCAACATAGCAACAAAACAGTGTAACACTCTTCATCTTCCATGAGCTTCCAAACTTCGTAGCTAATTAACCTGTACATCACAACTATGATTCAGGTGTCTGGTAATAATGTCAGTATAAATGACTTTTCAAATGATAATGCTGAGACTAACAAGAAACACAATGCCAGAGACCAGAGCTCAAGTGCTACACCCTGAAGTTTGACTCCATCTCACTGCCACTTTTATAAACTACATTACCTTTAAAAGGAGCTGTCTTTGTAAATAAATGTGCATGCATGTGTGTACACATAAAGTCTCTTTCTCCCTCTTTTCAGATATACTTGCACCACACACACATGTATTGTAAAATCTAGCATTCTTCACATTAAAACTTGTTTCAAAAAGTAGGGTCCTTTTACAAAGCCTGTTTCCATGCTGGAAAGACAATGGCTTCAGGACTGAGAGGACAGGGAGTGGAAAGGAGTGTGGCCCCACAGCTGACATGAGCAGCCCGAGGACTGTGCTGCCCAGAGGCGATGCACAGCGATGGCCCTGCTACCCATCTGCAGCACAACCTGTGCTGAAATGACCCACGTGTTGATGAAGCAAGAATTACCTCCTAGCAGCAGCACTGGGATAATTTAATCACCCTAAGCCCTGATGCCTTCCAGCACTGCTACTTGAGCAGTGTGCTTGCTCTTCTCCCAGTGCACTGCAGGCTCCTGTGCAGTATTTTTCTGTTGATTAAAGCATTTGGTGGAAAAGACCAGTGAGGTCACCTGGTCCATCCATCCCCTGAGCAGTATCTTCTTCAAGTTCCTTACCCACGCACTGCTTAGAAAAGGCTTCCATCGACTCAGTGAGTGGTTCACCTCAGTAAGGCTTAAACAAAGCCCATGGGATTTGGCCAGTAAAGTATGTTGACAATTGGTCTTTGGCGCCAGGCCAGAAGGTTTTTATGCAGAGGCCCCAGCAGCATGCCATGAATCAACCATTTCTCACCAGCCAGAGGCTTTGGAGAAGTGTTCCCACCTGCCTCAATCATCCTGCTCCCGGTCGCACCATCAGCTCCATCACCTACAGAGGTAATGGGCCAAGGGCCAGGGCAGCCTTCCACTCTCCCAAACTGATGATTTCCACAAGGCCTCTTCTCCCAGCTTGCAGAAGTCACCAGCACTTTAGACTTTTGTCTCTTCAGAACCATGCATTTTGTCTTGCACTGCCACATGAGTCAGATGCCTCTCACAATGTCCTATCTGAATGTATATATTCACCTCTGTTTATGTACTATCCTTCCAGCATTGGACATCTCAACATTTCCCATGTCTGCATGCTCTAAAGCAAGCTCATTCAGCCAGCAATGAGGAAGACCCGAAGGAAGAAAAGGCAGTAGACTTTGCCAAAGAGGCTCTTACAATTTCACCGTGATGCATATAATCAAACTAAGAATCACTGATTTCATTGCACAAAAATGTTTGTGGCTATCCTAAAGGAAAGAAGAGTAAGTTAACCTGCTGCCTAGGATAACACCTTGGCTTGGAAATTTCTCCCCTGTTTAGATATTTTTAGTTTATTGAAAAAAATATTGCTTGATCTGGAAATAATACATTGAAATAAAAATTGTCAGTCTGATAAAGATATTGTTTGAGGTCTTTCAGAACATCTGACACAAAATTCATTGAAAATAATAATAGATTTTTTTTCCCACTGATTTAGATGGACTTCATTCATGCAGCTTTTACCTCCTTGAAACACTTAGAACAGATATTTATACTGTTCTAATGCTAATTTTTCAATCTTCTAAAATCAGGTTTGTGCAGCAACATTGTAGTCTTTTCTTGTGGATTTTGTCATATACTTTACTTATGCTACAAAAATCTCATCCTTGGACTTCAGCAATTTTTAATAAATTGTATAATAATAAGTATAAAGCAGATGAGCTTTACAGTTCTGAGGATGGGTGCAAACTTAATACCAAAAATGTAAAAAGATGATCTGAGGCCAATGTTTAGATCTAATATTTGTAGTTTTACACAGAGTCACACTGGAGATTGAGGTTTGTAATTTTCATATGAGAAGTGGGTGAAGTGGCTCTAGATGCATTATTTTCTAATCACATCTACAGACTTATTTCAGAGAAAGTCCTGTTCACAAGAATGCTAATCCTGTTTAAACTGTTCCAAGACAAACCTTGCTTCATTTTGGATATTGGTCATAAATAAAAGCTCAGCAGAGGTGAGCTGAAATTTTATATTGGATGTATTAGTTTTGTTAGCTAATTCAGCCTGTGAGAGAATGAACAACAGTCACCCAACAGAATCCCACATCTCTAGATTAAAGATATTTTTACAGTCAGTTAAGGCTCTCTGATTACTACCAGCTAATTTCTAATGAGGCTAGGCTGTAATTTGCAGGTTTGCCTCAAGTCCAACTTCCTCCATCCTCAAAGCCAAGTGTTACATCAAATAAACCTCAAAATTCCCACTTAATTTTGACTTCCACTTAACTCCTTGACTATCTGCCACTCCTCCTCCCATTCCCACAGCTATTATTTATACAAACATGCAGACATGCTTGCACTTCAGTGGTACTGGTAGCATAAAGATCTTGCTCTGAAAAGGGTCTTCTTTTGATGTAGAAACGTTGCAGCAGAACTCATTCTCTCCCACAGGCTCTCCTGAAGTTTCTATTCCTGTGAACCTAAAACCAGAGGAAAAAAAAATAAAATCATAACTTTGAAAAGGAATCTTTAAGGACTCTGGAACTTGCTAAAAATCCATGGCTCTGTGTTTAGGAAAACCCACATTATTAGGTTTCCTGAAGCCTGTGACAGTACCATGGGCAAAATATAGGTCCAGGTCCTTGGCAGATGTTAACCAGCAGGGCTATGCTGCTTTTCTAAGCCTCATCTGGCCCATTATGATTTCTATGCAACTTTTTTTTACATGTAAGTACCATTCATATCCAGGAGCATTCGTCTTGTTTTCTTTTCTATATTCTTTTTTCTCTGGTTATCTGACTCGCTACCAAAACAAATAAACTAAAATAACCCTACACACATGTCTATTGTGTCGTATCCACAAAGGATTCTGTTATTACATATGCAGAAGCGGAACTTCTAGAAAATAAAACACGAAACTGTTTGAGTCTCTAAGGCCAATTACAACTACTCTGATTTAAAAGGATTATAGAGAAGCAGGCTCTGTGCAATAATTTCCACTCTAATTACAATTTACAAAGAATCTTCATTGTTGTCAAAAATATTTAATGTGCCTTGGCATTTAGCAAATAATCTAATTTTTTTTTTTTTTTTGGTCACACAACATGATCGCACACAATTCTCCAAGCTGTTTACAGTGAGCAAAATTATCCTTGCAGCTAGATGGTTAGATCCTTCTGAATTGGTAATCAAACATGATTGTGATTGCACTGAATTTTTAGCACTGTCACAAGTGTGTACTTACTAATCTCACAGTGAGAATAGCTGCAAACCCCTAAGCTTTATGAATAAAATTCACCATAAGAGCGAGCAAGAGAGAGAGAGAGAATGACCAGTCTTTAGTAGGATTATTTGCTGTCTAATAGAGGTCAGAACCCCAATACAGTTTAACAATATAACAGGCATACACCTAAATGGATATGTCAGTTTTTACAGTATTAAATTATTTAGCAGTAATTACCCCAGCATGTGGATACTATAAATGTAGGCCTTATAAGTATGAGAAAATAGTCTGCTTTGTTCATTCAAATAGGCGGTTTGGAGGCCAGCTATAAAAGTACAAACAGTTGCCAGAGTTATATGTAGTGTGCAAGCAAGAAGTGGATAGAAACTTTCCTTGATGAAGGAAATTTTAAAATAAAGCTCAGGACTAATTGCAAAAGTATGTAAAAAATAGGAAGTAGGGAGCTTTCTCTATTCATAGGGCTGGAAAAGTATAATTGAAGTACTGCAGTGGGGTTGAAGAGACATTCCTCTCTTTGGCCGGAGACTCCTGATATTGGCTCCAGAAGGGCCCATTCTAAGTCTAAAAATCTATTCAATAGTGTCTTTTCTGCTGGAGTTTCCAATACAGATGAGAGTTGGGAAGATGGTAAGTTTGAATAGTTTGTAGAAAATAAAAATGTCATCTATTTTCATGCACTGTTCAACCTTGATTCAAAGACCAACAAAAGAAAAGCTCCGGTGACCAGGTGCCAGCAACTGAGCCATCCACATTTCAAACATGTATGATGCAAGATTCGTATTTGCATCAGAGTCCTTCCGATTCTCCAGCAAACTCTAAAATCTGCAGCAGCTTCTGTATCTCTGTGCTGATATTTTAATTAATTAAATATAGGTCTGAACTACACAGTTATTAAAGAGGCATCTGCCTTGTTTACTTTGACACTAGAGCCTCACCTTGAAGAATATGGGATGTACTTTGTCTTAACAAGATAAGCATTTTATGAGTTCTTTCTCTTAAAAAGACAAACAGTGATAAAATGTGAATTCAGCTGATTCAACAAGATCCTGTATATTTAAGAAACAGTGATGGTATTTGAACATTCATCTTTACTAACAGCAGAGCTAACAGCATTTAGGAAGAATTTCAAAATTCACATTGCTCAGCAATTATTCTGGGTTGTCATCAGATTCAGAAAAACAGCACTACGTAACTTTATACTCAACATAGTGTTCACTAATAGGAAGGAGTCTTGTTATACTCTGTGATGAATTCCAGGTGTGTGAGCTGGGATTTCTATTCTTTGAAAAATAGGAAAAAAAATAGCTATGCTCTTTACTCAACTCTGTGTAGGCAAATGGGTGAAATTAGATATTTCACATCACTCAGAAGTAAAGAACTTCAGTTCAGTAGTTTTGTCATATCAGAGAAACTCTTCTCTGACTCGGTATCATGATATTTGCATATTTCACAAAACTTATGCATACCAATTGTGTTGCAGATGCAAACTCCTGCAGAAGAATCTTGTAACCTATACAGATCCATTCAGGGAATGGATACGGGGTACATTCACCCATTTTTTCAAAAATGTGATAAACATTTTAGATAGCAGGCATTTTGTTGTTATGTCAATTTGGCATCTTCTGAACAAATGTATTTACTTACTATCTATACCTCTTCAAGCTGTCAAGTAATTGGACAACCATTGCCCTCTCCTCACATTACAAGTTTGATTAAAATGGCAGAGGCCAGATGCCCAGCTCACACACACATTCTTTAATTAGAGGGTCTCCTGAACCTCCAAACCACTTGAATGAAAAAAAAAGAGCAATTAACACTTTTCCAGGGCTTCCTTCGTCCATCTGTCACTGCACAGGTGAAAAAAAAAAAAAAAAAAAAAAGGAAAAAAAAGGGAAGAAAAAATGATAATGGATCCTTTCTCCAGAAAACACTGGACTCCAAGCGTGCTTCTCCAGCCAGTCCATCAAAAACATCCCTCCCTTCCCTTGCAGAAGATGAAAAGCCTCTAGGTTTTCAAATATGCTAAATGCACAGTACATCGTCTAAGGGAGAAAAATCATGTGGAAGCCACACAGACGGGCACAACATGTCTTTAATCACCCCCATTTCCATCAGGCAAGAAAGCCTCACAAAGCTCGGTTGGTTAGATGCAAGGGCTTGACATGTGAGGGCATCTACTTCCCACCCCCATGCTGCCCCCCCAGCCATCCGCGGTATCAAATGAGATCTGTTATCAGCCTTAGTTAGATCATAATGAAATAATTGAAGGACTCAGCTGAGGGTGACTGCAGTGTAGTGAGGTGAATTAATTTTCCCACCACAGCAGGGCATGTCAGATCTGGCCACGAGCAGGTCAAGCCATTATTTTTTGTGGGTGTGTGAAAGTGACTGACTGGATTTCGGCACTTCGGGAGGGTTTGTGGAAGAAAAACAAAGATACACCTTGGCCATGCTTTATCCTTTAAATAGCAAGCATAAAAGAAAGTAAAATAGTTTCCAAATTAACACAGAAAAAAACCTTTTTATTCAGGATTAAAAAGAAACTTCATGCAACTTCAGAAATTTCACCAGGCATCTGTAAAATAGCCATTTAAATCCACTGCAGGGAAGATGGGGAGTTTTTCGAGCATTATAATAAGTTTATGGCTAAAATGTTAGCAATGTGCAATTTCTAATGATCAATATCACAGCTCCCACTCCCATAAATGGGACTACTACACTGAAGATAAAACATTCACTGAGACTCAGAGAGGTATTTTGAATCCAAGTACTTTGAAACATTGTACTGAAGGCCAAACAGCACATTATGTGCTCAGTAAAGCTAACCAAATGTCTATCATTTTTCCCCAGTTATTTAGGCTTGGGGACAATTGTGATTTTCAAAATGTCCTGCATTCTCATAGGTTAAAAAAATTGCTGCTTTCGTGAATTTTGCTAAAAGCAAACAGCTTTATATTTTAAAAGACCTAGTAATTTTAACTGAATTCATGTAAAACCTAGAAGCAAGCTACCTTGCAATACTGATTTTTCTCTTAAGAAGGAACTATCAACAAGAAAAATAAAATTTCTCTTAATGTTTTTCTCTGTACTTCCACATAAAATTTTTACATTGTGTTAGCTCAGTATTAACCTTCAGCAGCAATAAGAGAAAAATGTGAAGCCCTACTACAGTACTATATTATTTGGTAAAGATTTTTGTTTTGTTTTGTTTATTTTTTTTAGGTCAGTACTACTGATGGGAAAAACAAGTTTGAGTTGTACATTGTTGTATAATTTTTCCAAGAATTATGTTTTGAAGAAATCATCTTACTGAAGCCGTCCTTGGAATCTGCTTCGACTCACAGAAGTCCCCTGTCAATTTCCATTGTGGCCATGAAGAGGAAACACAATGTCTTGCTTAAAGAAATGGAAAATATTTATTGGAACAAGTTCACCAGCTCTTGCAAACTCCTAGAGACAATTCAAAAGACAAGTAGTTAAAGACCAGAGGAATCTTATACAGGAATTAAATTAGGTAATTGAACTGTATGATTTTAATGTAAAACACTCAAGGCTGAAATGACTACTGAGAATCAGGATCCAGAGGATAAGATACCTACAGTACTAACAATTGGGTTTCCCTCATTTTCTCCTCAAATCTAGAACTAATAAGAAGTAGGATCCTAGTTACCTCCTGTATTTGGATGGAGGGGAGAGGTACATTTTTCAGAGGTGACTTTACTAATTCCCTTCTGGTTTGTTTTTTCCCATAGCATTTAGAAAGGGAGAAGAAGATGAAGGAACAGAGCACTACTCAGACTTTTGTTAAACAAAAATGAGATGAGAAAAAAATTGTGCAAACATCTATATAAACCCCAAGCTGTGCTTTCTTAATTACAGAAGAGGCAGAAACACCTCTAAAATACCCCTAGCAATTATTCACCTATCTTTCTTTTTAGCAGCTTTCCAGGTCCAGTCACCTCAGAGGCTGCAGTGCAACCTCCTGACAAGCTGAGTGAGAATAATGTGATTATTTAGCATCAAGAGAATACAAAACCTAACACTACAGTACCTCAGCTGAAAAAAAAAAAATAAATAAAAAATACATTCCTCCTGAGATACTAATACCTTCATATACAAATATCTGGACTGTAGCAGGAGTTACCAAGAGCTCCTCCTCAAAGAAAAGGAAGCCTAAGGTGCTGCCACATTTTTATTCCTGATGCATTCAAACTTCATCATCAGAGACAGCATATGTTAATGGCTCATGAGAAATTGTATGTCAAATCACTTTTAGGAAGTAGTCTTTCTCTGTAGTGTCTTTATTTTCTGGTTGCTTTACTTATATGTATCTATACATACACAGCCATGTGCATGTGTGCATACAAACAGATATATATGTATTTCTCTCCTGTCTCTTTGCTGATGACCTGTTGCTCTCTTTCATTAACCTCTGAGCTGTTACTCCCAGTCCCTCAAACACAGCCACCTCTCTGCTGGTGAGTACGCTTTGGGGACAGAAGAAACTATCAAAATCCAGCTCAAGCCTTGATAGGTAGGACTCTGTAGAAGATTTTCTGGACTGCTATGGTAGCCAAGGGACAGGAAGAAAAGGTAAGGATACAGACTTTTCTTGACTGGGGAGGAATGAAAAGTACTTCAGCAGATTCCCTCATCGAAGTATTTTCTGGGCCTGGAGAGTTGAATTTTCCCTAGGCAGTCCAAAACTGAGGGAGCAGAAAGTGGCCTTTTATTCATTTATTGCCCTGTCTTAAATATTTGTTTCAAACTATTCTCCTCTGCACTGTTTCTTGCCGCTCCCTCTCAATGCTGCCCAGGAGATGGAAACCTCCTCTACCTCTGCAATCCGCTGACGAAGCACAATACAAAAAAAGCTGTTCTCCAGGGTACACACCTGTGCTTTATCACACCACCTTTTTCCCCTCCCTCCTCCCTCCCACTGCCATCCTCTGATGTCTCATACACAGAATTTTGTTGGCCTGAGACTGTAAGCCCCTCCAGGCAGAGACCTTGCCTTTTTGTGTGTGTTTGTAAGGTGCTGCTCCTCTCCCTGGAGTTCAGCCCTTCTTTGCTCTTCCATCTCTTCAGCAATGCAGAGCTTTACTCCCTCTCTGACAAAATCCTACTTCAAAAATGCATTCATATTGCTGTGGGTCTTGAAGCTCCATAGCAGCAAGGCAATGTGTTCTATAAATGGCATGAAAGCTGATTGGTAATACCATGTGTTAATTGGCAATATCTGCCTTCAGTAAGCTCTGCAATATGTGTTATATCACACTGACTAGTTACATACCCATGATAGTAGGTATTAACTATTTGCAGAATAAATGCGTGCTCCTTTGAGGGAAGCATGTGAATTTAGTAGTTTTGTTTAATTAGCCTTTACGGCCTGTCAAAAGCTGGAAAGTGAAGAGAGCATCCATCGAATGTGACATGCTGTCAAAACCAGGCAAAGCAAGTATTGTCTCCCCCGCTGTATACTTCCTTCAGAAACATCCCCTTGAGATAATCATCTTAGCAGTATCAAACTCTTGGCAACCCTGACCTGATCCAGAGCTCACAAAAGGCAAAAGGAGTCTTCCCCAGACTTCACTGGTTTTCAAATGCATCACTCTTGCTAAAGGAGCTAAAGGAAGACTTAGCAGTTAGACAAGACTCAGTTTCACCCAGGACTGCCCTAGTTGAGAACACAATGACACACTACAGCAGCTTTTCTCTAGATTGTGTTTTCACTTTTCCTTCTTTTGACAAACCAGAAGTGTCCTTTCCTTACCAAAAAGGGGTTTTCTCTACCCAGAATCCATAATTCAGCTGGTTTTGAATGGCTTTGCTCAGCAACTCCAAATCCAATATCCCATCCCCTGTGTGCCACCAAGGAAATCCCCCTGTCTACATGCTCAGATCCGAGCTGGCATGTGCTGTCTGAAATCCCTCCATTGTTTCTGCTATTTAAAGAGGCTCAGTTGCTTCTTCTTCATAGCTGAAAAGGAGTGTTTGGCAGACCTAATGATTTTAATGAGATCTATTATTGTCTTTGGATCAAAGTCTCACTTGATGGCAGCTATTAGCACTTTTCACCATAACAGTAATTTAAAGGTGACCACAGGCATCTTCTGTTTACTCCCCAACAGTACCTCCTCTTTCTTCCACCCAGATTGCAGTGGTCTGTGGGCACATACTTGACCAAGGATGAACCTGGTGTATGTCTTTACTGTCAACAAAGGTGTAGGAGGGGGAAAAGGGAATCTCAGTGTTATAATCCACACTGTTTCCTGACAATTTCAGGTGGAATAAAAGCTTTAGTTTTCATCCTTTTGTAGACACCTCTGTAATCTCTTCACTTACATGGCTGACTCTACCTAGATGGCATTCAATATAAACTAAAGCATCCAGTTCACCACAGTGGTATAAGAATATATCTATCACTCATTTTTTACCTTGCCTAAACCACTGTTATTGGGGGGAATTACTAGGTTTACTGAATTGGTCTGTTCCACTTGAATGAAGTCAGCTCCATCCTTCCATATACTCTCCTGATGCAGCTGCTTTAACCTGTGGATTTGTGGGTGAAAATAAAACAGATCTTTGTCGCAAAAGCTGAAGACTTAAGTTAGGCTATTTCTGAGAGAAAAGTTGGGCCAGGAACTTAGTCATTTTAATAAACAGCCAAATTTTACTCTATACAGGACTGAGACGATAATCGGTTGATTACATCTGAGAGTAATATCTAATTTATAATAGTGGTATCACAGACTAGATTTTCCAGGCTGTCCAGCTGATGCACAGGAGGATGCCAGGTCTCTGGCATGTCATTTTTCAGAACAGGCTCCTGATAAGCAGTGCTGTACGTTAAAAAGCCATTAAACATGCTAACATCTTCTTCCATCTTCCAAATATCTACTAAGCCAGGTACAGAGGCACATGGCTGAAACTAACATACTTTACAAGGTATTAACATGGCATATTACCACTATTTCTTATAGGACTACAAAGATGAAATAAGGAAAATGAAACACTTGCACTATCTGAAAGAGCAATGGTTTCATTCAGTCTGTTTGCATGACCTATAAAGAAATTTCACGTAACTATTCTTGTCAATCATGTTCAAATAACTCAGCCCTGCCCTTTCTCTGTCACTCTTCCTTCTCTCCATTGTGCTTGCCATCACCACTTCCACCCTCACAGCTATTAAAGCAAAACATTCAACCACAAATTGTTGATTTCTGTAGTTATACACACGCTCTCTTTTCTATTTCATGAAACTACCGTGTATCTAGTTTATTTTTTATAATCGCTTCCAATTAAATATCACTAATTCAGTCTTAACATCTCATTTTTTACTTAACTTCAAAGGCGACAAAGCAACTTATACACAAAATTAATTATGTCTATTATCACTCAAAGAAATCCACTTAATTCTGTCAAGCCTGGCAAATGATATAAAAATGTTGGTTTGATAATATTAACATCAACAACTTAAACTGTATTTAAACCAGGAAGGAAGAAAATAGAAATAATTAATTGCTCATCACAAATCTGCCCAATATGGAATGCCATGTGCTTCTGCTTTTCTAATAAATTAGTTTGCTTTCTCTACACTATTTTTTGTAAGGTATATAAGTAGTTAAAGGAACATATTGAAAAATGAACAATCAGATTAAGGAGAAAAGTTATTAAAAGTTATTAAAATCAAAGTCAAAATGCTGAGAAAGATGTAGAAGGTTTGAAATGTTGTCTCATGAGCAGGACCAGAAAGCATTCACCTTTTACCTTTTATTCTTCTGTTTGTATCCTTCCCCACCTGATGTGAGAAAATTTATGATGAAAAATAAAACAACAGAACAACAAAGGAGAGGAACTGAGACCATCACATTGATTTACATGCTAAAACCCATGAAGGGAGGGACAAAACTCAGGTGATGGCAGATCTCCAATGTTATGGAGACTGTGATGAGTTTACCAGGGCTCTGTGTGGAAAGCAGATATGTCTGAGCAGACCCATCTCTTTACATCACACCAGGGCCAGAGTGGAGGGGAGCATCTATTAGCAGCCAGCATTCTGCCTCACTCCAACCCACCCAGAGTTCCTGGCAGCCAAAGGGTGCTGCAGACGCCTGCATGGGTGGGTGTCACAGCAATCTAAACAGACAGAGCAGAAATGAATTTCACCACCAGAGATTAGCCAGCAAATTAAACTCAACCTCCCTGTCGGGAAAGCATAGCAATAGAAAGCGCCTCCACCATGCTCCTGAGAGCTATTGCTGCCCATGGTGCCTATCCAGCACCATCTCCCTCAGTCCCAGAGAACCCAGCAACAGAGGATGTCAGACGTTATGGCTGGGCAGAAGCCAGGAAGAGACCAGGCACCGTGCCCCCAGAGAAGGGACAAAACCACACTGAAATCCAGGGTCTGCAAAAGCCTCCCACAAAACAGAGAGCCAGATCCACCACAAGTAAAGTTCATTCCTCTGTTTACACAAAGAGAACAATATTGACTTATGCAAAGATATAGTCCAAAGTCCCACATTTATTCCTAGGGCACAGTCTCACTTAGGTGTTTAGATTGCCCCTTAAAATAAGCACTTCACATTAAGTGTTTGCAGAGTGAGGCACTACTTACCTATTGTCTGACACCAGAAAATTCCCCTCTTGATTGGCCAGTCCACGTTCTCATGCATTTTTCTTACTTCATCTTCTTAGGCCATGTTAGCCAGGTGCATACCATGACCAAAGCTGGATTCCAGGGTGATCTTTCTGAGCAAAACTTTGCAGTTTTGAAAGAACCAAAAATCCACATCAGAGTGAAGAGTGGAGGTTTCAATACTGGGTATGGAAAGGAAAATTCAAGCTGCTGTAAATGATTGAAATGCTTTAGTTAGAAGTACTGAATGCAGGGAAGCCCAAGCACAAAAACCACCATCTCAGCTATCGCCAGGGCAAGATGCCTGTGAGCCCCAAAACCTGCTGCCACAGAGGTGTGTCTGTCACTGGGAGCTGCAAGAGCACTGTGGGGCCACAGAAGGGTCACACCAGCAGCAGGGATGAAATCCAGGACCATCACAGCCCAGACAGCCCAAAGGGTGGACAGCAAAGAGGGAGCAGTGAGGAACCAGGTTGTTTCTGATGGAAATCTGCTTTGCTGTCCAGTTTTGAAATCATTTGGAAGATGTGTTAGAACAGGCCTGTTCTTTTGAAAAGACTCAGTGCCAGCAAACAAGTGTGTTTTTAACAAAATAAATATTTCAGCACAAAAGCTTTGACCAGATTCACAGAGGAGCACAGTCTGCTAAACGTCCTCCTCAGCAGTCGATCTATCGGATATGAAAGTCTGTTTTAGCCAGAAAAACAAAAGCCCAGTTTCTTAATTTATGGTGCCTCAGCTCACACCTTGTATCATTAGAGGTCAATCTCCAGCATTTACCTAAGATAGCAACCTGTAGCAAGATCTCTGCTGATCACTGAAATCCAAGTGCAAGCCTGATCCAAAGTTGAAAGATGATGGCAGGAGGTTTTCCATCAGCCTCAGTATACACCAAGACCTTAATGAAGAGCGTGGATGTTCCCAGACAGTTTTCACACATTCATGACTGCTTTTCCACCCACTGAAAGGACTGATTTTATCTTGTAATGCTCGAGTCCAACCATGACATGTACTGATTGGAAAATCTCAATGCATGAAAGAGGAACATCTGCTAAACAGGGACACAGGATTCTGCCCCGACTCAATCCCTTCACTCCATTTCAACACTGAAAAGGGAATATCATGCTTCCATTGATTGCCACTACTGAATTCCCAAAATAAAGGAATATTTTCTACTGACATAAAACCCCTAGAGGCATTTTCTAATGCCAAACTCACTTCCTTCCCTGCAAAGCAGAGAAGGAAGGAGTCATGTCTGGGAGGGTGTTCTGAGGATATCATCTCCATTTTGTCCGCAAACCTCAGTGGCAAAAATTCCCTTAGCAGCTGTTTCAAATCACAGCAACAAAGCAATATCTAACTCACACAGGGAAAGGATGGCCAGGAAATTTGAGATTTGGTCTTCTACTGAGTATATTCTGGAACAGACAAGAAATCAGTCTTCTGCATCTTGTGTTCCTCTACCAGCCTCTACCCTCAGCAAAGACAACAAAACGAACGAAAAATTACCTAGACCAATAGACATGGACAATTTAATAACTACTTGGAGGATAAGAAATTTAAGCTTTTCGACCAGCAGTGAAAGCAAGTTGCAAAGTCAAACCCTTTCTCCTTGGCAAATGCCCAACAAGTAGCTATTCCTGATTTGCATACACAAAGTGTGTTTATATCTTTCATGCAAATTCCTATGCAAAAGAGGGGCTGCACAGCAAAAATTACCCCTCGCCCCTGTTCCTCATCATCCCTAGTGGAGAGCATACAGCATGCTGGAGAATTCTTGTCCAGACCCACTGGGAGGCTTTGATGAGAACCCTTTTCTAGCACACGGTCCTAAGTGGTATCAAAAATAGTAATTCAGCCATCTCTAAGCAAACAAAACAGAGCCTGTAAGAGACAAAAGCCTGCCAAATCTGAAGTGATGCATGTAACATTTTTCTTTCAGGAAGAAGGGATGTTTTCCCTTTCATCTGTTTTCTGTTTGTTCATTTGGTTTCATTCATTTACAAGAGTCTCCTTTTAACCAACAGGGGAAAAGTTGATGTTTATTTACATCCTCTCTGCATAATAAGGCCCTGGCCCTTACACGCATATGTATAGTCCCTCTTAAATCAAAGGGATTACTTGCCTGAGAAAAGGTAAATAAGTACCAAAATCCTTGACGGAGCAGGGCATAAAATAGGTACCTATTGACATAAAATATCTACCTCTTGCAATAACCCAAATAATCAGATTCGGCAGCTGTCCCCCTTTTCCCTCATTTAATCTGTAAAGTTGTGTTCTGTTTTGTTGCTAAATCACCACAAAGTTATCAGCAGAGTTAAGGAGGGAAGCACCCAGTCTGATTTCCACACTGTCCGACATGCAGCCCTTTGTTATAATCATCATAACAATATTAAATAAAAGATAAGGACCGCTGTCAAAAAGCTAATCATCAAAAGCTGGGAATCACATAGTGAATCTGTCAGTCATCTGAACTGGACGGGGTCATGAAAATGAAAGGGAAAGACTGCACAGTCTGCAGATGATGCTTACATGCTAATAAAAACCAGCCAGGCAAAAACATATATGCACAAGACTGAGCAATTTGTCACCCTGGGCTATCATGGCTGTTCCCCTGCCTATTGTAACAATGCCAGCATTCAAAATAGTCAGAAAGGAGCTTACAGGAGCTGAATGCCAGCACATGTGTTTTTCCAGCTGGAGCTGAGTCCTGGATCAGCTTCTGAATTCTAGTTTAAGTTTCTTACTCTCTCCCTCAAACAGGAAAAACACATAATGCAAAGACTGAAAGCCCCTAAAATAAAAATGTTGAAGAGAAACTAATGCTGGAAAGAGTCCTAAAAACATAGCTGCGAATTTGGAAGTGTTAACCATCCCCCTGCTGCACACATACCTTCCTCTCCACAGAGCCTCCACAAGGCTCGCCTTCCACCACCGTGGGAGACCAGGGACCACAGACCCACTGGCACCCTCCCTGCCTTGCACCCACAGCACACCCCTGGCTCTTGGGCTGGGAAGGGCCTGCTGTTCGAGTATTCCTCAGCCTGGTGTTGAACATTTTATCTCTGAAAATCTCAAATGCTTTTTTGATCCTTTCACTATTCTGGTCTTGCAAATTAATAGAGCTTCCCTCTCAGCCCCTTGCCTTCTTCAGCAGGAATGGTTCAATGCTGCACAAGTGCTTGCTAAAAAAAAAAAAAAAAAAAAAAAAAAAAAAAAAAAAAAAGGTAGTTTGCATCCCTCTCCAAAGTTTACAGCCATCTATTCCAGGCATAATCATTTCAAACTCTGCAGCACTTCACATTTGGTTAAAACCACTTCAGTTTAGAAGTGATTAGAGGTTGAAGATTTGCAGTTTAAAATTTAAATTAAACTGTTTAAAATTATTGGAACACTTCGCACATTTAAAGCAAATAATTTTTTTATATTTATTTATCTTTCCTTCCCAGTAGTTCTGGATTTTCAGTAGCAAACTGTAGAGCAGAGGCAGCTATTAATCAGAGAGGACCAGAAGTCAGATTTAGGTTTTCAAACACGAGTAGTTTATAAAGGAGAAAGTTGTGTAAAGGACTATGTTTCCACAACAGCAAGGACAGCAAAAATATCTTTAGTTACATAGGGAGAGAAGCATGAGAATGGATAATAATAGTATGTGGTTTAAGGCTTGTGCTAAAATACTACTTCAGATCATTTGCAGCCAAATTCCTTTATTTATAAAAAGCCTATAACAGAGGCAAACAAGCAGACTATACTTTTATCATTTCCCTTTAGTTTTCTAAGATTTCATACTTTAGTTAGGCAATTTAACTCTTCTCTCCAAAATAATTTTTTCCTTTTCTTTCCTCCCTAAATATACAGACAATGTCCCCAAACTTAGCACTTCTACAAATTTCTGTGGCAACACATATTATCTGTACTTGACCTGTAACTAAACTGCATTTCCATAGAAATTAATCCTGAGTTCCTCCCAAGAAACAGCAGTGTTTTTGCAAAATTGCAGCTCCCGATTCATAACGAGAATAGCACAGCATGCACATGTGTGTAAACCTGAGCTAAACCGAGCTGTTACAGAGCATGGCCTGATGCTTTCAGCTCAGAAACTGACAGAGCAAGCCAAAAAATAAAACATTTCGTAGTTTGCATCACTACTAAAGCCAGTGACGAGAGGGTGACACCAGCCTTTGGACATGTATTAACTGGAAGTGTGGGTTTGTTCTGTTTTTCCCTTCAGGGACGAAGGTGGAAAAGAGAACGGGTCTCATATGTAATTCTTTTAGTGCCTCTAAACATATATTTATACATACTGATCACTGGCTTTCATCAGTGTTCCTTTGGCTTCCCAGATAAGTGAAGAACTATAAATAACCTTTATAGTTTCCAAAGGGTCACTTACAGTTGGTTTTTTATAGTGCTTGAACTCTTTAATATTGTGACAGAAAAAGTAAAACTAATTGAAAATCAAACCCAAGACATACAGCATCATGTTTCATAAACCCAACAAAAGCAGTTTCATTCCTCTCTCACAAATCCTTACTATTATCAGTAGCTAGTAAACCATGTTTCCTCACTGGGTTCCTTGACAGCTGCTACATATATGTAAGTGAAAAATTAGATATACAGGTTGCATTAGGCCTCTTCACTAATTCTTTGTAGATGGGAATCTATGACAAAAAAAAAAAAAAAAAAAAAAAAAAAAAAAAAAAAGGCAAAATTTGGGGGGTTTCCAAGTACCCACAAGTAATACTCCACACTTGTACATTTGGTATTCAAATCTTTTATGATCTGTATATTAAAACTGCCTACTTGCCACATGCCTTTTTAAGCAGTCCTAGTCTTTGACACACACACTGAAATCTACCCAGTGTGTTCAAGTTATTGAACTATTGCGAGCTTCCTGACAACAGTGCTCTGCTAATGCCAGTTTTGATTCCACTGACATTAATCTTGGTAGGGCTGAGATGCTGTTAATACTCACTTCCTAAGCGAGGTAACCCCTTCAAAGGCTGACACACACCACCTCGCCTTGTTCATCAAATATATAATCTTACTAAATGCTGTAATCTTAAATCCCAACCTAGAGTAACTAGCAGTGCTTACATTATCATTTTTCTTTAAAGTTCATCTAATAGGAAAAAATTATCTATTAAAGAATTGTAGATTTCAAAATCAAAATTTAGGACCACTACCTTCTTCATACACTGCACCAAACTTCTTATTAAGCTTTAATTTTAACACAATCTAAGATTATTTTTGCTTTTCTGTCAGTCCTCCCACACTTGCATGCACACAACACACATGAATCTTCCAGAAGGTCCCATTGAATTTTTAAAGGGCTCTTTTTTTTCCTCGTTTGACAACTTTACATCCTTAAATTAAAAGGGGTAATGTGGTTATAGCATATGATGTAGAAGGAATTATAAAAATGGTCCTTCACTGCCAATGCTACTCAATGACAGCTCATTTTCTTGTGCCAATAGGAAGAACAAGATTAGAAGTGACTTTAATTCTTACCCAGACTTCAGGCCGGTGAAAGTCAAGTTAAAGAAATAAGGCTCTCAGTCTCTGGAGGGCAAGAGTACCAGTCATTTGTTTCTTATGAACACTTGCTGACATGTGCACTAAGCATAATAATAATAATTTTATTTATAAAGTGCTCCCCCACTGAAGT